>JAJKFL010000012.1:3180393-3522893 GCA_021186555.1 Reticulitermes speratus | reverse complement strand
GCATTGAAGGAAGTGTGTGCATTGTTATCTTGCAGAACAAGCTGTTTGTTGAAACTGTGACGTACTGCAGTGCCGACTGATACCGTGTTAACGTGCATTGAAGGAAGTGTGTGCATTGTTATCTTGCAGAACAAGCTGTTTGTTGAAACTGTGACGTACTGCAGTGCCGACTGATACCGTGTTAACGTGCATTGAAGGAAGTGTGTGCATTGTTATCTTGCAGAACAAGCTGTTTGTTGAAACTGTGACGTACTGCAGTGCCGACTGATACCGTGTTAACGTGATTGAAGGAAGTGTGTGCATTGTTATCTTGCAGAACAGCTGTTTGTTGAACTGTGACGTACTGCAGTGCCGACTGATACCGTGTTAACTGCATTGAAGGAAGTGTGTGCATTGTTATCTTGCAGAACAAGCTGTTTGTTGAAACTGTGACGTACTGCAGTGCCGACTGATACCGTGTTAACGTGCATTGAAGGACGTGTGTGCATTGTTATCTTGCAGAACAAGCTGTTTGTTGAAACTGTGACGTACTGCAGTGCCGACTGATACCGTGTTAACGTGCATTGAAGGACGTGTGTGGCATTGTTATCTTGCAGAACAAGCTGTTTGTTGAAACTGTGACGTACTGCAGTGCCGACTGATACCGTGTTAACGTGCATTGAAGGAAGTGTGTGCATTGTTATCTTGCAGAACAAGCTGTTTGTTGAAACGTGACGTACTGCAGTGCCGACTGATACCGTGTTAACGTGCATTGAAGGAAGTGTGTGCATTGTTATCTTGCAGAACAAGCTGTTTGTTGAAACTGTGACGTACTGCAGTGCCGACTGATACCGTGTTAACGTGCATTGAAGGAAGTGTGTGCATTGTTATCTTGCAGAACAAGCTGTTTGTTGAAACTGTGACGTACTGCAGTGCCGACTGATACCGTGTTAACGTGCATTGAAGGAGTGTGTGCATTGTTATCTTGCAGAACAAGCTGTTTGTTGAAACTGTGACGTACTGCAGTGCCGACTGATACCGTGTTAACGTGCATTGAAGGAAGTGTGTGCATTGTTATCTTGCAGAACAAGCTGTTTGTTGAAACTGTGACGTACTGCAGTGCCGACTGATACCGTGTTAACGTGCATTGAAGGAGTGTGTGCATTGTTATCTTGCAGAACAAGCTGTTTGTTGAAACTGTGACGTACTGCAGTGCCGACTGATACCGTGTTAACGTGCATTGAAGGACGTGTGTGCATTGTTATCTTGCAGAACAAGCTGTTTGTTGAAACTGTGACGTACTGCAGTGCCGACTGATACCGTGTTAACTGATTGAAGGACGTGTGTGCATTTGTTATCTTGCAGAACAAGCTGTTTTGTTGAAACGTGGACGTACTGCAGTGCCGACTGATACCGTGTTAACGTGCATTGAAGGAAGTGTGTGCATTGTTATCTTGCAGAACAAGCTGTTTGTTGAAACTGTGACGTACTGCAGTGCCGACTGATACCGTGTTAACTGCATTGAAGGAAGTGTGTGCATTGTTATCTTGAGAACAAGCTGTTTGTTGAAACTGTGACGTTACTGCAGTGCCGACTGATACCGTGTTTAACGTGATTGAAGGACGATGTGTGTGCTTTGTTATCTTGCAGAACAAGCTGTTTGTTGAAACTGTGACGTACTGCAGTGCCGACTGATACCGTGTTAACGTGCATTGAAGGAAGTGTGTGCATTGTTATCTTGCAGAACAAGCTGTTTGTTGATACGTGACGTACTGCAGTGCCGACTGATACCGTGTTAACGTGCATTGAAGGAGTGTGTGCATTGTTATCTTGCAGAACAAGCTGTTTGTTGAACGTGACGTACTGCAGTGCCGACTGATACCGTGTTAACGTGCATTGAAGGACGTGTGTGCATTGTTATCTTGCAGAACAAGCTGTTTGTTGAAACTGTGACGTACTGCAGTGCCGACTGATACCGTGTTAACGTGCATTGAAGGAGTGTGTGCATTGTTATCTTGCAGAACAAGTGTTTGTTGAACTGGACGTACTGCAGTGCCGACTGATACCGTGTTAACGTGCATTGAAGGACGTGTGTGCATTGTTATCTTGAGAACAAGCTGTTTGTTGAAACTGTGACGTACTGCAGTGCCGACTGATACCGTGTTAACGTGATTGAAGGAGTGTGTGCATTGTTATCTTGCAGAACAAGCTGTTTGTTGAAACTGTGACGTACTGCAGTGCCGACTGATACCGTGTTAACGTGATTGAAGGAGTGTGTGCATTGTTATCTTGCAGAACAAGCTGTTTGTTGAAACTGTGACGTACTGCAGTGCCGACTGATACCGTGTTAACGTGCATTGAAGGAGTGTGTGCATTGTTATCTTGCAGAACAAGCTGTTTGTTGGACTGTGACGTACTGCAGTGCCGACTGATACCGTGTTAACGTGCATTGAAGGAGTGTGTGCATTGTTATCTTGCAGAACAAGCTGTTTGTTGAAACTGTGACGTACTGCAGTGCCGACTGATACCGTGTTAACGTGCATTGAAGGAAGTGTGTGCATTGTTATCTTGCAGAACAAGCTGTTTGTTGAAACTGTGACGTACTGCAGTGCGACTGATACCGTGTTAACGTGCATTGAAGGAAGTGTGTGCTTGTTATCTTGCAGAACAAGCTGTTTGTTGAAACTGTGACGTACTGCAGTGCCGACTGATACCGTGTTAACGTGCATGAAGGACGTGTGTGCATTGTTATCTTGCAGAACAAGCTGTTTGTTGAAACTGTGACGTACTGCAGTGCCGACTGATACCGTGTTAACGTGCATTGAAGGACGTGTGTGCATTGTTATCTTGCAGAACAAGCTGTTTGTTGAAACTGTGACGTACTGCAGTGCCGACTGATACCGTGTTAACGTGATGAAGGACGTGTGTGCATTGTTATCTTGCAGAACAAGCTGTTTGTTGAAACTGTGACGTACTGCAGTGCCGACTGATACCGTGTTAACGTGATTGAAGGAGTGTGTGCATTGTTATCTTGCAGAACAAGTGTTTGTTGTACTGTGACGTACTGCAGTGCCGACTGATACGTGTTAACGTGATTGAGGAGTGTGTGCATTGTTATCTTGCAGAACAAGCTGTTTGTTGAACGTGACGTACTGCAGTGCCGACTGATACCGTGTTAACGTGCATTGAAGGAGTGTGTGCATTGTTATCTTGCAGAACAAGCTGTTTGTTGAAACGTGACGTACTGCAGTGCCGATGATACCGTGTTAACGTGCATTGAAGGAGTGTGTGCTTGTTATCTTGAGAACAAGCTGTTTGTTGAAACTGTGACGTACTGCAGTGCGACTGATACGTGTTAACGTGCATTGAAGGACGTGTGTGCATTGTTATCTTGCAGAACAAGCTGTTTGTTGAAACTGTGACGTACTGCAGTGCCGACTGATACCGTGTTAACGTGATTGAAGGAGTGTGTGCATTGTTATCTTGCAGAACAAGCTGTTTGTTGAAACTGTGACGTACTGCAGTGCCGACTGATACCGTGTTAACGTGCATTGAAGGACGTGTGTGCATTGTTATCTTGCAGAACAAGCTGTTTGTTGAACTGTGACGTACTGCAGTGCCGACTGATACGTGTTAACGTGATTGAAGGAGTGTGTGCATTGTTATCTTGCAGAACAAGCTGTTTGTTGAAACGTGACGTACTGCAGTGCGACTGATACCGTGTTAACGTGCATTGAAGGAAGTGTGTGCTTGTTATCTTGCAGAACAAGCTGTTTGTTGACGTGAGTACTGCAGTGCCGACTGATACCGTGTTAACGTGCATTGAAGGAGTGTGTGCATTGTTATCTTGAGAACAAGCTGTTTGTTGAAACTGTGACGTACTGCAGTGCCGACTGATACCGTGTTAACGTGCATTGAAGGAGTGTGTGCATTGTTATCTTGCAGAACAAGCTGTTTGTTGAAACTGTGACGTACTGCAGTGCCGACTGATACGTGTTAACGTGCATTGAAGGAGTGTGTGCTTGTTATCTTGAGAACAAGCTGTTTGTTGAAACTGTGACGTACTGCAGTGCCGACTGATACCGTGTTAACGTGCATTGAAGGACGTGTGTGCATTGTTATCTTGAGAACAAGCTGTTTGTTGAAACTGTGACGTACTGCAGTGCCGACTGATACCGTGTTAACGTGCATTGAAGGACGTGTGTGCATTGTTATCTTGCAGAACAAGCTGTTTGTTGAAACTGTGACGTACTGCAGTGCCGACTGATACCGTGTTAACGTGCATTGAAGGAGTGTGTGCTTGTTATCTTGCAGAACAAGCTGTTTGTTGAACGTGACGTACTGCAGTGCCGACTGATACCGTGTTAACGTGCATTGAAGGACGTGTGTGCATTGTTATCTTGCAGAACAAGCTGTTTGTTGAAACTGTGACGTACTGCAGTGCCGACTGATACCGTGTTAACGTGCATTGAAGGACGTGTGTGCATTGTTATCTTGCAGAACAAGCTGTTTGTTGAAACTGTGACGTACTGCAGTGCCGACTGATACCGTGTTAACGTGCATTGAAGGAGTGTGTGCATTGTTATCTGTAGAACAAGCTGTTTGTTGAAACTGTGACGTACTGCAGTGCCGACTGATACCGTGTTAACGTGATTGAAGGAAGTGTGTGCTTTGTTATCTTGCAGAACAAGCTGTTTGTGAAACGTGACGTACTGCAGTGCCGACTGATACCGTGTAACGTGCATTGAAGGAAGTGTGTGCATTGTTATCTTGCAGAACAAGCTGTTTGTTGAACGTGACGTACTGCAGTGCCGATGATACCGTGTTAACGTGCATTGAAGGAGTGTGTCTTGTTATCTTGCAGAACAAGCTGTTTGTTGAAACTGTGACGTACTGCAGTGCCGATGATACCGTGTTAACGTGCATTGAAGGAGTGTGTGCATTGTTATCTTGCGAACAAGCTGTTTGTTGAACGTGTACGTACTGCAGTGCCGACTGATACCGTGTAACTGCATTGAAGGAGTGTGTGCATTGTTATCTTGCAGAACAAGCTGTTTGTTGACTGTGACGTACTGCAGTGCCGACTGATACCGTGTTAACGGATTGAAGGACGTGTGTGCTTGTTATCCTTCAGAACAATGTTTTGTTGAAACGGTGACGTCTGCAGCGACTGATACCGTTGTTAACGTGATTAAGGGTGGTGATTGTATCGCAGACAAGCTGTTTGTTGACGGTGACGTCTGAGTGCGACTGTCTGTAAGTGTTGAAGAAGTGTGTGCATTGTTACTTGCAAACAAGCTGTTTGTTGTACTGTGCGTACTGCAGGCGACTGTACGTGTTAACGTGCATGAAGGACGTGTGCATGTTATCGAGAAAAGCTGTTTGTTGAAACTGACGTCTCAGTGCCGAGCCGTGTTACGTGCAATGAGGAGTGTGTGCATTGTTATCTTAGAACAAGCTGTTTGTAAACTGTGACTCTCATGCGAGATCCGTTTAACGTGCTTAAGGAACGTGTTGCTTTGTTATCTTGTAAACAGCTGTTGTTAAACGTGACGTATGCGTGCCGACTGTACCGTTAACGTGCATTGAAGGAGTGTGTGCATTGTTATCTTGTAGAACAATGTTTGTTGAAATGTGCGTATGCAGTGCCGTGTAGTTTACGTGCTAAGGCGGTTTTGTTCTGCAGAACAGCTGTTGTTGGACTGTGACGTTTGCAGTGCCGACTATACCGTGTTACTTTGAAGACGTGTTGGTGCTTGTTATCTGCAGAACAACTGTTGTTGAAATGTGACGTACTGCAGGCGATGATAGTGTTAACGGATGAAGGAGGGTGCATTGTATTTCAGAAAACGTTTCGGAAAATGAAGCCAACAAACTGATATGCCTGTCTGCCTTATATAACACCCTTGGTGTGAGTGAATGAGTGAGTCACACCATGCCTGTCATGTCATAGTTGTTACTGGGTTGTGTGTTCTCTGTGAGGTGAGCGCTCAGAAGTAGTTGGAATAGTTGAGGGTCGAGCGTATAGTACGTAGTAGCACAACCAGTGGCCATGGTCACGATAAAAGTTGAGACTGTGTTCTATCTGAGGTAGCACTGAGGCCGAAGAAACAGTTGAGCGTTGTTTATGCAACGCAACAGAACACGACAGATGTCAGCACTCCAGTTTATGAAATTAGCGCTTGGTTTTATGTAAGAATAAAGAAACGACCAATGAAAGAGGCCGTTGAGAATTATGTTAGCCCGTAACATGGCGGGCATGTAGCCAGTATTATCATAATATAATATAGTTTTGTATTGTAATGGAATTTTCTCGCGAAATCGTTATTTTAAGTTTTTGGAACCCCGTGTTTCCGCGGAACACCACTTGTGAAACACTGTGTCAAAGCAGCACCTGTACAGGCTATAGCGACTCGCCGGAACTTCTCAACTCCCGCACTTCTCACATCTCTCAGCTCCCGGATTCCGCTTTAAAAGCGGAGCCATTAGCTACTGTGTTACTCGCTTCAGTAGAGTCAATTTCTTTGATGAAAGGGCCCGTAGCTAGAGCCGGTAAGTTTCTTACGTGTAAGGTCTTGAGTTTGTGCCTCGCCGCAGGCAGTGCGTGCAGTAGACGAGGTACTTCAGGATCGTATTTTGGCTGCTGTGGAAACACAACACTGTGTTGCTGACATTTCTGGAGCCAACTGTGGTGGTTCCAGTAAAGCTTTTGTTTTTCACTGCGGCGAATTCACCAATCCGTTCCAGGCAAGTGTACGTGCATGTCGGACGTGGTAAGAGGGCGTAGACTGAATTGAGATGTGTCGAGGCAGGGATCAGAGAGGGGCTGTTGTAATGACGGTAATGACATTTCGGCTGCATAAAGGGAAGGAAATTTGTTCAGCAGCTAAGCGACTGTTAGCTTCTGTAGAAGGTTTTTTTTAATGGAAATGGCATCTCTTATCATCTTATGGAAGTAAATGTTTGTGAGTTGTGAATCGGTGGGAATTCGTAAGGAAGTGGTCGCGACCGATTTTTCAGTTCATTCATTCTGTATTCTGTCTTACGACAGGTCCATAGCCTCCTCCAAAGCGAGTTCTCCACATTGTGCGATCTAGTGCTTCCTCTTTCAATTTCCAGTACCATTTATTATCCTTAAGGTCATCCAGTAGCTTCTGACGTCTTCTTCCTCGTCTTCCCGTCATTTCTATCCTTCCCTCTAACTTTCCTTCAATCACGTGTTTCAGAAGGCAGTTCCTACGCAAGATGTGACCAATCCAGTTAGCCTTTCTTCTTTTTATTGTATGTACGATATTCCTCTCCTCCTTCACTCTGTGTAATACTTCTTCATTTCTCCCACGATCGGACCGATTTTAAGAAGCTAAAGTAAGGAACCGAGTAAAATCAGTACATATTTGAGGAGCGCTTGTGTTATGTGGGGTTCGAAGTGGGTGCCTCTTGAATGTGGGTCAGAGGTGAGCGCTCTGTGTTTGTAGTTGTGCTGTTGTGAGTCTTGACGGAGACAGCTTGATGTGTGGACTGTACTCAGAATTATGGAAGAAGGGTGGGAAGATGGTTTATGCATAATTCAAGATTATAGGAAATTCTGTCAGATCAAAATGTTATGGACAGGGTAGGAAGTTCGTATCTGAAGAGGAAGTGACGTGTTATTCTATCTGCTTCCTCTTTCGGTCCCACAGTAGATATTTGAATTTAAAATGGATTAAGAATTGGATGAGGTTCAGGAGAAAGATGACGTGCTTTATGTACAGTGATTTTTATTTTTCTGTCTCGAAGGAAGAAGCCACTTGTCAGATCCAGACGTTGATGGAAAGGTAGCCTGATATTAAAATGGATATTGATATTATTAGATGTTAGGTTGTTGTAGTGGTTTTGATTGGTTCAGGACAGAGGGTAACGGCGGGATTTTGTGAACATGGTGATGAAATTTGTTGCTGTAATAAGAAGGAATTGCTTGATCGTCGAAGCAATCTGCTATGATGCAGCAACTGACAAAATCACGGCGTCTCCTGACAAAGCGTAGCTTGTGTGGGGGACGCGGTATATGCAGAAGTGACATCTTCAAGAAACGTGTTACCCTATCCGTTCAAAGCAAAGTGGTAATTATGTGAACCACCTGCTTTAATATTCAAAAGCTCAACATTTTGGTCACGCAGTGACTTTATGCATTTGTTATGATTGTTACGATAAGTAGCGAACATTTGGAAGACGCTGTTTTTCAGGAATGTAGCGCAGTGCCTTTGGGTCAGTAGTTCCCGACGTTTCGAAGGGTCGTGTTGCCTTCATCTTCAGGGTCAAGCAGTCCAGCAGTTGCAAGGAGAGTGACTTACTGGACCGCTTAACCCTGAAGATGAGAGCACTACGATCTCTCGAAACGTCGATAACTGTTTGCCAAACATTCGGCAACACTGCTGTGACATCATCGTATTAAACGACTGGTCTTGGTTTTGGAGAAGCAGTGTTTTGCCTGCGAGTTAGGAAATGCATGTATGTGTTATTTACGCTTCAGATTTCTAAATACAGCGCGCAGTTCCTTGTCGGTTTGTACCGGCTGGGCGGTTTTTGAAGTGCTGTGTTGGCTGCAAGTTTGTTTTGCTGACAGTGCGCCGTATTACCGTACATTCAAACCAGGTTCAGCGCATTCCTACTTCATCTGTTTAAAAGCTCGTTTCTGGGATACGATACCTGTGGCGCTGTTGGCCGGGCATACAACTGATGGAACTGAGGTACATTAAAACGGTAGATGAAATGGCGGACTGCTCCAGCCGTACATTCATACCAGTTCTAATTAAATTCTGCGGTTCATTTCAAGCGGTGTTGTTACATAAAACCCTTCTGGCTGTCCTTTCCTTTCAGACGCCTGTTTGGTGTTTTCTAGGACACTACGTACGTTTAATGCATAAAGCGATCTATTTGTTATACACAGTCATTATCCCCACGCAGTTAGATGGCGATAAATAGGACCAAAGTGTGCGATGTCACAGGCTCAGTTCAGTCAACCAGACTTTAAGAAGTAAGAAATAATACAGTTTAATTGAAGACGTTGAAGTTCCGGACTGAACTGGGCAGTTCTGTGTCCCCTTCCCAGACAGGGGTGTCCAAATATAATAACCATTATTATCCCATTGTAGAATATGATGTGAGCAGTAGTACGTGGTTTCAAAAACTGCTGTCACGTGGGTGTAGCGTTTCTGAACCAGCGCGAATCTTTGGTGGAGGTCTGCAGAGGTTTATAGTGAATGCATATGTTCTGTTTTCAACCAGATTTTTGTTCATTTTGATATTTGTAAAGCTATATCGTATATCCCAAATTTACTGTGTACAATTGGGTACAATGTGGGTATAAAACCTACAAAAGATAGATGGTCCTGGAATTAACATATTAACATACATAAATAGGTAAGGTAAAGGTAAAGCAATCCCATTACAGGCCTGGACAGGCCCTGAGGGTTCCAGGAGGTTGAGGCTCCCAGGTTTCAAGACAGTCGTCACATGAAGGTGGTAAGGTTATCAGCCCTAAACACCGGCCGCCTTTATCCCTTAGGAGATATTCCTGTTATTCATTTCTGTTAGAGGCTGAGTCGACCCCAGGGCCATAATGCGGCCGGAAGGATTATTTCAATGAAAAATTCCAATGACACCATCGGGAATCGAACCCGCGACCTTCCGTCTTGTAGCGCGGTGTCGCAACCAACTGCGCCACCGCTCAGAACTTAAGATATCCCGCGCGGTCGGGAAGGGTTCTTCGTGTATTGCTTAGAGTTCAGGATGCTAGAAAACGTTGCCACGGGGTGGGTGGCGTTTGTTACGAAGACACACAATTTTGGCGGCCGACTGTTCGTCCTTCTTCAGGTGAAATCAACAAGTATGAAACGTACGCCGTTGGGTCTGTCGGGAGGACCAGCACAGTAGGTTTCGTGGTTTTTGTATTTTACCTGATGAAGGAAGCGGAGCTAGCCTCTGAAACGGCTTGTGCTGAAGTCATGAGACGATAGAAAAATCCGGAGTGAGTATGTATGTCGTATTTATATATAGACACATATATACAGGGTATGTATATAACGTATAGTTATCCTCTGCACGCCATGAAGTCATATAGGAGGAGCAGAGGTAACCTCCACTCATTCTTAACCTCGACAAAAAATGGATGTGAGTGGTTAACTTCACGCCCCGGCCGCCCGGGAAAGAACTTCGTTTCCCATTTAATAGGAGGCTTCGTGAGCCCCAGAGACGGTCTGGACGTTTCGGAGCAGAGAAAAATCTCTTGCCCTTATCGGGACTCGAACCCCGGCCTGACCATCCCCTATATATACATACACATACACACATATATACATATATATGTGTAATACCTGAGTGTGACTCACACCAAGATGTGCGAGACACGTGCGGGCGCACGTGTCACCTCAATATCACACCCTCGTCGCAAAACCTTAGACTTATTTTTTCATTTGGTCAACCTTCTTATGTTTATTGACAATAGTGCCATAATTAATAAGCATTATCATAATTTTGGTAGGCCGTCCCGTTTTCTGTAAGACCGTTCGTTCAAGTAACAGCACGTCCGATAAAACTGAGTGACCCTGTTCGTTCGATACTTCATTTCGCAGACGCATCAAGAGCACGAGCAACATGCGCATTAGGGCAGTCCTAACTTGTCCAAGTTAATCAATTTACTGATCTCTGCTTTTTATTGAGCCTTGCCGCGCCGACTTGCCAGTTGAAAAGCCCTTCATCTCACAAAGACACTGCAGGAGCTTTACGACGTTCCACTGATTGTATTTATTTTGCCTTCTCAAATTGGTTCAATCTCTCGCCAAGAAACGTGTCCTCATGTCTTGTGTCGCCTGCAGGGGATATTTGTTGCGGCGATGTTGGTAGACCTGTCTGTCACGACACGTTGCATTATATTGTTTTTGAGGAAGAGAAACGAAACTATCGAATGCGCGCGTTTGTGTCCGCAAATTGATGAGGGTCTGAAGATTCAAGTTTGTGTCCGCAAATTGATGAGGGTCTGAAGATTCAAGTTTGTGTCCGCAAATTGATGAGGGTCTGAAGATTCAAGTTTGTGTCCGCAAATTGATGAGGATTTGAAGATTCAAGTTTGTGTCCGCAAATTGATGAGGGTCTGAAGATTCAAGTTTGTGTCCGCAAATTGATGAGGGTCTGAAGATTGAAGTTTGTGTCCGCAAATTGATGAGGGTCTGAAAATTCAAGTTTGTGTCCGCAAATTGATGAGGGTCTGAAGATTCAAGTTTGTGTCCGCAAATTGATGAGGGTCTGAAGATTCAAGTTTGTGTCCGCAAATTGATGAGGGTCTGAAGATTGAAGTTTGTGTCCGCAAATTGATGAGGATTTGAAGATTCAAGTTTGTGTCCGCAAATTGATGAGGGTCTGAAGATTGAAGTTTGTGTCCGCAAATTGATGAGGGTCTGAAGATTCAAGTTTGTGTCCGCAAATTGATGAGGCTCTGAAGATTCAATTTTGTGTCCGCAAATTGATGAGGGTCTGAAAATTCAAGTTTGTGTCCGCAAATTGATGAGGGTCTGAAGATTCAAGTTTGTGTCCGCAAATTGATGAGGGTCTGAAGATTGAAGTTTGTGTCCGCAAATTGATGAGGGTCTGAAGATTGAAGTTTGTGTCCGCAAATTGATGAGGGTCTGAAGATTGAAGTTTGTGTCCGCAAATTGATGAAGGTCTGAAGATTGAAGTTTGTGTCCGCAAATTGATGAGGGTCTGAAGATTCAAGTTTGTGTCCGCAAATTGATGAGGGTCTGAAGATTGAAGTTTGTGTCCGCAAATTGATGAGGCTCTGAAGATTCAAGTTTGTGTCCGCAAATTGATGAGGCTCTGAAGATTGAAGTTTGTGTCCGCAAATTGTTAAGCCTCTGAAGATTCAAGTTTGTGTCCGCAAATTGATGAGGGTCTGAAGATTCAAGTCTTCTCTGACGTCATGGAGTGTCGGCTGGTAAACGATTACCGACGTTTCGAAGGAGCCAAGCAGTACCGGAACTGTTCTTGCATTACACCGCTGTGATAAACTAACATTTGGGGCTAGTTGAGGTTCTCAGAACTGCATTCAAGTGTTCCTGGGTTCCATGCGGTGTCGCTGGCTGCTCCCCGACGTTTCGGAAGAATCAAGTGCTATCATATTTAATGGCTGAAGGGTTCAAGAAGATGTTTCTTCGAAACGTAGGTAAAGACAAACCCAGCGATACAGCGTCACACCGCAGATGACCTGATCCTCACCTCAAATCTTGTAACGGAGGATTCTTTTGTATCAAATATTGAATTGTCGTATGAATGAAATAGAAGGGAGCCCTGAGTAGGTCGTCGCTATTGTTGTGTTTGTATGTAAGTATCATAGATCGAGATTGTTGTGTTTGTATGTAAGTATCATAGATCGAGATTCTTGTGTTTGTATGTAAGTATCATCGATCGAGATTGTTGTGTTTGTATGTAAGTATCATAGATCGAGATTGTTGTGTTTGTATGTAAGTATCATAGATCGAGATTGTTGTGTTTGTATGTAAGTATCATAGATCGAGATTGTTGTGTTTGTATGTAAGTATCATAGATCGAGATGCAGGTTGGATGATAATATTAAAACTCATTTTTCGAATGTGATCTTGATAAAAGGAACTTAGAAGATTCCAGTGGAGGAATTTTGTATATGTAGTACTAATATTTGGATGCCATAAGTAGTGAAACTTTTTTTTTAATGGCTCGACAGCCCCTTGGGGGCCTAGGCCGCCTCATTTTTCGAGGCTTCACGATCACACTTTTTAGACACACCACACTCGGTAGGACTCCTCTGGACGAGTGACCAGCCCGTCGCAGAGACCTCTACCTGACAACACACAACACTCACAAGAGACAGACATCCATGCCCCCGGTGAGATTCGAACCCACAATCCCAGTAAGCAAGCGTCCGTAGACCCACGCCTTAGACCACGCGGCCACTGGGACCGGCAGTAAAACTTTATTGGCTGAAATATTGTGAAGTATCCAGAGATTGCTCTGCACCGTGGAACTGTCCAGTCAGTAAGTGCGTAAGGACATTCTAACCCTTGAAAGACTGAGATTACCCTGAATGGTATATAAAGATTCAGCCCGTACCGCGCAGTAAACACACTCCGTCTCAGTTGTACACACCAGTCAGTTAATGCTGTACAGTGAAATAATCGCTGTTTGTTCTGAGATCCACACAAAACACGTAAATACACTGTGTGGGCAGAACGTAGAATTGCTGAATGTTAAACATGGCGGTACATATAGTAACCACAGACTAACATTAACCTGAATTATATATAAAGAGCCAGTCCGTACCGCGCAGTAAACACACTCCGTCTCAGTTATACAAACCAGTCAGTTAATGCTGTACAGTGAAATAATCGCTGTTTGTTCTGAGATCCACACAAAACACATAAATACAGTCCGTACCGCACAGTAAACACACTCCGTCTCAGTTATACAAACCAGTCAGTTAATGCTGTACAGTGAAATAATCGCTGTTTGTTCTGAGATCCACACAAAACACATAAATACAGTCCGTACCGCACAGTAAACACACTCCGTCTCAGTTATACAAAGAAGTCAGTTAATGTTGTACAGTGAAATAATCGCTGTTTGTTCTGAGATCCACACAAAATACATAAATACAGTCCGTACCGCACAGTAAACACACTCCGTCTCAGTTATACAAACCAGTCAGTTAATGTTGTACAGTGAAATAATCGCTGTTTGTTCTGAGATCCACACAAAACACATAAATACAGTCCGTACCGCGCAGTAAACACACTCCGTCTCAGTTATACAAACCAGTCAGTTAATGTTGTACAGTGAAATAATCGCTGTTTGTTCTGAGATCCACACAAAACACATAAATACAGTCCGTACCGCACAGTAAACACAATCCGTCTCAGTTATACAAACCAGTCAGTTAATGCTGTACAGTGAAATAATCGCTGTTTGTTCTGAGATCCACACAAAACACATAAATACAGTCGGTACCGCGCAGTAAACACACTCCGTCTCAGTTATACAAACCAGTCAGTTAATGTTGTACAGTGAAATAATCGCTGTTTGTTCTGAGATCCACACAAAACACAAAATACAGTCCGTACCGCGCAGTAAATACACTCCGTCTCAGTTATACAAACCAGTCAGTTAATGCTGTACAGTGAAATAATCGCTGTTTGTTCTGAGATCCACACAAAACACATAAATACAGTCCGTACCGCGCAGTAAACACACTCCGTCTCAGTTATACAAACCAGTCAGTTAATGCTGTACTGTGAAATAATCGCTGTTTGTTCTGAGATCCACACAAAACACATAAATACACTGTGTGGGCAGAACGTAGAATTTGTGAATGTTAAACATAGCGGTACATATAGTGACCACTGGGTTTGGAAGGAGTAATCAACTCGACAGGAATGATATTAGCAGGTTTAATGACACTGTGGGCGCTCTGTGATAACGACGGACAAACACAGACACTGTTTAATATTCATAGCTCGAACTATATAGCGTGAAACGGTAGGGTGATTAGTGACTGACGACTTGGAAGGGATGTGGAAGGAAGCGGGCGTGGCCTAATTTGAGATGCTCTTCCTATATTTATCTGGAGCGACTGAGGAAGAACACTTGAGACGTATCACGATTAACAGTTTTCTGTGAATTTATGTACATGCATTTGCCAAGCTTTCTGTTACATGCGGACATAGGTAGAGGTGAAGGTAAAGATGTCCTTGCACTTAAGTAAGCACTATGCAGTGAAGGCATATCGTCGTGCATTCCTAACCTCGACGCTAGAGTGAGGTGAGTGGTCAGCTTCACGCTCCGGTCCCTTTAAATCCATTGAAAGAGTTCCAGATGTTCGTGGGGCAGGACTGCGTTTCAGCGTTCTGGATGGAATGATCTCTTGTCCCTGCCGGGAGTCGAACGCCGATTGCTGGACTTGCAGCCAGTTTCTTAATCTCTGATGAAAACGCGTTTAAAGTGCGGGCTGTCTGTGCTGTAGGCGTCGTAGCAAGGAAGTGCCTTAACATGAATGTGCAGACTGAGGGGTCGTTTGTAATTACTGTTATATCTGCCGAGCAAGTTCGCTGGCGAAAATATTTTAATTAGGGTAAACATCGCTAATTAATTTCTCTCGAGACTCAAACATTTTATTGGTCTTGGAATCAGTGAGAAGTAAAAACCTCTTCAAGATATTTCTTTCGTGTTTTACGTTTGTACAAGGCAGTAGGTTTTGGTATAAAGCAGGAGTGAGCGAGGAACCATTTACGTTAAACGAAGGACTGGATTTGAAGGAGCCTTTTTCTGCGAGGATGGATAAAGTTGAGACATGTTTGTGTATGTTGTTGTGTGTTTACTGAGGCGTTATTTACTGGCGCAGTCAGTGGCTCAGATTAAATATGTCTAGACTGGAATGATACGACGCCTCTTAGATTGGTAACTGTGTACCGACGTTTCAGAAGAACGTGAAGTATTCCTTGTGCTAATAGCAGGGCCCTGTGAAACGTATACGAATATGTAACAGACTACACGGCATCACGTTCAAATCACCGCCGTAACCTCTGATGTCGTGATTGATGAATTGGACAGAATGTGGAAGGAGAGGGTTCTAGCCTGATACGAAGTACCGTCGAGGCATTTGAAAGAATTATCTGAGGAAAATCACTAAAAGCCCAGCGGTATAATTTGTGTGTGGGCCAAAGCTTGAGCTTGTGACCACCGGAATGTGAGGGGGGATGAATACATTGAGGACCTGTACGTTCTGTGTAAGATCCACTTTAGTAATATGCTGCCGTCAACGATATGTTGGCTACTGTTAAGGCGGTTGGAACTTGCTCCCAGGCAGACATTTTTTTCGTATCCTCATCGTAGTGTCCAGTCGGTCTTGGATCCCACCGAGTCTTCTGTTCAAAGGACAAAGGCAGGTTTATCATCAGTGGTAAATCGACCGGCACCTGAAAGTAGTGCCTAGATCAAGCTTTGTTAGAGTTTTGCCTCCGCGCCCCCTATATACCTCAATTTCAAGGTGATTTGTACTTCCCACATGTGCGTCGTTACAGTAAGGCAGCAAGCAGCAGCTGGCGATGTTGCTTTGCTCAGTAAAGTTCTAGCGTACAGCTGAGGGGAATCGAAGGAGGACTTGGAACGCATAGGCGCCTGGGGCGTGCGCAGCGCTTCGTGTGGCTTGACGGTGGACGCGCCCTCAGTTGCCGCTGTGTGCTGGCGTGGCGCGGGCGTGTTGACGGCGGCGGGGGCCTCTGAACTCTGACAGCAAGGCGCCATGGTTCACTAGCGCGTAAGTCGCATATGTGAATGTTTGTTGTTGGCTTGGGGCCAGCCTTGAGTATCTTGGTAATGTGTAACTGCTTCTTGCGAAAGATGGCTGTCAATGACTGGACACGTTGTTTGGTCATGTCGACATAAACTTCGCTGTACATACATTCAAAATGCTCTTGGTTGTTCGGTTAAAATGTCGGATTATAATTACGTCTGCACTTCAAAAAATAAACAGGAGTTTGCACTACATAAAATATAAATCAGATTTGGGTTTGGGTGACAAATGTTGTGCATTATGTAAGCTAGTAACATAAATTATAAGCACGTCATGTAAACGAGATTTAATCAGAAACATGTTGCTTCCTAAGAGGAATAAAGTCAGTGGGTAGTTTGGGGTATCTGTCAAGATGAACTAAATTTAATTGAAATCAGTTAATTGGTTTCGGAAATGCTTACGAAAAGACAGACGTCCTCTATATTATGCGCTCATCTTACGAACCTTTAGGCCTATATTTGCGAGTTTGTATGACGGTGTAACCGTGGGTTTTGGTCTTCTAGGATGTGACCTTCGAAACGTCGAGAAGCACGTAGCGTCACATCCCGAAAGACCGAAATCGTCAGCCTTTGTATTTTGTTAGTTGAACAAAACGTAAGGAATATTGTTAGATTGCTGGAAATGGGGTGGCTTAGTGATTGTTAGCAGACGGCTGCTGGCTCAACAGAATGTGCAGTAAGGTGGCTGTAAGAACGTTGCCTGCCGTATGACTGCGATAATTAGTTACATTATCGTTACGTAACGACACGTTGAGTAGCTCCGAATGTAGGCTATTGCTAGGATGATCAGTGAATGACGAAATGCACAGGAGGAGGCCTTGGTGTAATTTGAATAATTTTATGGCATTTATGTGGAGCGTCTTGGAAAAACAGCGACAAGTGGCCATCGTCTCCGGGCCGAGTATGAACCGGGGACCTCCCTGCCTACTCGATTACGACGTTATTATGAAAAATTGTTGTATTAATCCTCGCCATTCATGTCTTCGCCGATCCCGGTGGCCGCGCGGTCTAAGGCGTGGGTCTACGGCCGCTCGCTTGCTGGGATTGCGGGTTCGAATCCCGCCGAGGGCATGGATGTCTGTCTCTTGTGAGTGTTGTGTGTGCTGTGAGGTAGAGGTCTCTGCGACGGGCTGGTCACTCGTCCAGAGGAGTCGTACCGAATGTGGCGTGTCTAAAGTGTGATTACGAAAACTCGAAAAATGAGGCGGCCCAGGCCCGCTAGGGGCTGTTGAGGCATAGAAAAAAAATTAATGTCTTCATCGTTTTTAGCTCTAACTGTCAGTGATTAGTATATGTACCACCACACTTAAAACGAAAAAAACTGCATTCCCCTCACACAGTGTATATACGTGTTCCGTTGATGCACACAAGAGGAAGTCATTATTAGTCTATACAGCAGTCACCGCCTTAACTTTACAATGGAAGCAGTGTTCTCTGCGCGGTACGAACTGATTGTATGTAACTTAGATCGCCGATCTCTCACCGCAGAGGCCCCAGTTTGACCCCGGGTCAGTCAGTGTGAGATATGTGGTGGAGCATGTGGCACTGTGACAGGTCCCCCCCCCGCCCAAAACTTGGGTTTTCCCGTTCCACCGATGCTCCATGTCCGTCTGCATCTTCATGGTACTGTTACCAGAGGTTAAGCCGACGAAGGCCGAAAACCTGAAAACAAAGCGATGCTGTCTCGGATATCGGGGAGTGTTGGACAGGAAGGTAGGTCTTCAAGGGATTGATACGCGTAGGAGTTGGACTTGTGCTCGACAGATGTCCGCTTCCGGTTTGTCCTGAATTATGTGTTTCGTTTATCGTCAGTCCTTGATACAAGACTCAGTCTCATGTGTTAGGGGAAGTACCTCATCCGTCGTACGTACGTAGACAGGTTTAGTGTGTGCTGTAGCAGTACAGGGCACGTTACGTACGTAGACAGGTTTCATGTTGTGCTGTAGCAGATACAGGGCACGTTACGTACGTAGACAGGTTTTATGTTGTGCTGTAGCAGATACAGGGCATGTTACGTACGTAGACAGGTTTAGTGTTGTGCTGTAGCAGATACAGGGCATCGTTACGTACGTAGACAGGTTTAGTGTTGTGCTGTAGCAGATACAGGGCACGTTACGTACGTAGACAGGTTTAGTGTTGTGCTGTAGCAGATACAGGGCACGTTACGTACGTAGACAGGTTTAGTGTTGTGCTGTAGCAGATACAGGGCACGTTACGTACGTAGACAGGTTTAGTGTTGTGCTGTAGCAGATACAGGGCACGTTACGTACGTAGACAGGTTTAGTGTTGTGCTGTAGCAGATACAGGGCACGTTACGTACGTAGACAGGTTTAGTGTTGTGCTGTAGCAGATACAGGGCACGTTACGTACGTAGACAGGTTTAGTGTTGTGCTGTAGCAGATACAGGGCACGTTACGTACGTAGACAGGTTTAGTGTTGTGCTGTAGCAGATACAGGGCACGTTACGTACGTAGACAGGTTTAGTGTTGTACTGTAGCAGATACAGGGCACGTTACGTACGTAGACAGGTTTAGTGTTGTGCTGTAGCAGATACAGGGCACGTTACGTACGTAGACAGGTTTAGTGTTGTGCTGTAGCAGATACAGGGCACGTTACGTACGTAGACAGGTTTAGTGTTGTACTGTAGCAGATACAGGGCACGTTACCTACGTAGACAGGTTTAGTGTTGTGCTGTAGCAGATACAGGGCACGTTACGTACGTAGACAGGTTTAGTGTTGTGCTGTAGCAGATACAGGGCACGTTACGTACGTAGACAGGTTTAGTGTTGTACTGTAGCAGATACAGGGCACGTTACGTACGCAGACAGGTTTAGTGTTGTGCTGTAGCAGATACAGGGCACGTTACAAGTAATGCAGTAATTCTGGTATCTTGCTCAGTTTTGTTTTAGACCGTCAGCCTTTCTGGGAAAGTGAAGCGGCCTTCAAGTGTGTGTGTGTTGTTGGTGTCTAGAACTTCTGTTCAAACATTTCTTGCCCCACTAAGTATTCAGCGATTTACTCCTGAAATGCCCGCAGAAATGTGTATGGGTCTTGCAGGTAAAGTGTCCGTCATTGCTCCAAACTGCTGATCTTTCATTTTAGTTTACGTCTATGTTTCCAGTGTGGATTCTTCTCTTGGGGTTCCCAGATTAAAATTTTGTGTACATTTTTGATTAACCCAATACTGTAAGTCTTCTTTTAACGTTGGAGTTACTTCCTAAAACTCGCAACGTAGAACGAAAGAACGTGGAACCGAGGGTTTGTAACGTAAGGATTAATTAAAGCACCGGACAGTTGTCCGTTGAAGACCCGCGAACTGCCAGCGGAGTGCGGGCGATGTTCGTCGAACGTTTTGTCACCGAAATAGGCAGACGTTAAAGCGAAACAACTTTGTTGTAATGTTTTGCAGACCAACTAAATGCACATTCAATGTCACTATTTACTATAGATAACAAGTACCCCTACATATGTTTCAGTCCTTCACGGACCATCATCAGGGGCCTTTCTAACAAACTACACTTTATTATACAGGGCATACACAAAAGAATGGTGCGGTTTCAATTGATATATCAATTGAAACCGCACCATTCTGTTGTGTATGCCCTGTACATCCATAAGTTCAGGCGCTGTCTTCTGTAGTCAGTTTACTTTTAGTTATGTTATAATAACATTTAAAAAAATTGGATATGTTTAAAATTGTAGGATATGAAACACTGTATAAAGTTTTTTTAAAACTTTAAAATGTTAAAAGTTTGTAGTAGCTTTTATATACGTTGTTATATGGCATCACTGTTGTACTAACTACGCACTTTTCTAACTGGATGATGCGTACAGTAGTGGTTCTTGGATTAGAAGGTCACATTTGGGTTGAGCTGCTTTGTTCTGCGTGTTGTCGTGCTGTATGTTCCTGTCTGTTGAACGTCTTGTAGCCTGTGCTGTGGGGAGACAACGTTGTTCGGGGCAACGTTATAGAGGGCTTGCCTATTGCTCTGTATACTCCAGTTATCCTTAATTTGATCACAGTATTTGGTCAATAGTAGAAATTGTGAAGCTCCTGCTTTCCCCGTGTGAAGTCCAAATATGCCCCTCAGCATCTTGAGCCTATCTGCCTTTTTCCTATGTGACACTTAGTGCCAACAGATCGATATTGTATCAAATCCCTCTGCATGGCGTGTAGGTACACCATTACGTCAATTCCAATGGATCAATGGGCATTGTATTTTGATTGCCATGACAGCTTAGGGGCAATGAAACTGTCTCATGGCGGAGACGTCCGTGCGGGAGTTTTTTTTTAACATGCGCCCAAATTTTGACACATCGTAGCGTCATTCCGGGGCCCTGTTTAACATTTTGTAACGTTTCTTTTTTACGGAGAGGATTTGTTTGTCCTCCGCTCAAGCGCCATGTTAGAGGACCGCTGCTTGTCAGCTGTCGTCAGCTGTTTATACAGTAAGACGTCATAGCCTGTGAGGACGCGCCATGCCGTCGTCATAGCGGACAGAATTATCGTGGTGCGTGCGGATGTGGGCTGGATTGATGTGACAGTGGTGAGGATGGTCATGTAGAAGGTGCGCGGAATTTATTGACTAGCTGAGGAACTCTTGGCTTCTGGTGTAGGACTGTGCTCCATGGACTTAGTTAGTCGTGGGAAACACGTAGGTTTAAAGCACTGTCTGTTGGTGAGTAGTGGTTGCTATACAGACACCTAGTGCTACCAACGTTAACAGTTAAAAGTCGTGTATGTTGCCCACACGGCGTATTTATATACTGCGAGTAAACACGAATGTTTTCGTAGACAGCATTAACCATTTGGTTTTCGTAACGAAAAAAGCAGTATGTTTTCTGTGAAGTGGGGACTGCAAGTTTGTATATTATTTAGATGAAATGCAAATGTCAAAGTGTTACTGGGTTAATCAAATGCAATATGTTAGAACGTTTGTTTACCGTTTATGTAATTTTGTTCCTTACTGTACTTCCTGGAAATTATCGACAGATTGGGATGGACTAAAATCCGACTCTCGCCAGAAACGCAGTCAGAACATTTTAAGTGAATCACTGGAAAAATTATTATGATGAACAGACATGACAGGAGAAGCTGTAAGGTGTAAGGCGTGTATGGTGTGTCAGAGAGTGGAGAAACACGGCGTGCGGTTGTGACGTGTACAGCACACTGGTAAATATATGTACCACAGTATTGATCATTAAGAACTTGGAACTTTACTCATACAATGTATTTTTATGTATGATTCCTACAGTAAAAAGCGTTAACAAGTTGGTATTTGTAATGGGGACACTGTGTTTTCTGTGAGATCTGGAAGGTGACGCCTTCTGGTCAGATAGAAAGACACAGACCTATGGGGCATACACATTGCTACTCTGAAGATGGACGTAGAGGGTTTCTCCGAAATCTGAGTACCTATATACCAAACTACACGGCGTCACACATCGGAATTGGGTCATCCTTTTCGACCTGACTGAAACCTTAACAGGTAGATCTTCGCTCTTCTGGGATGTTACGCAGCTTAGATCGTTAGTTCGTTGCTGATGTTTCGGGACAACCTATCAGTCTCATCTTCAAGGATTTTCTTGGACTGCTTGTCGCTTGAAGATGGGAGCGATAGGTTGTCCCGAAACATCGGGAACTACCAATCAACGCTGCGTAACATCCCAGAAGAGGGAAGTTCTCAATGTGGCCGATGTCTGAACACTCGTCATATCAAGGTACTCTATTCACATTGTCCTACCGTGAGCGCATATATCTTTCTCCTGGAGTGTACGAAACAGTAGTCGATATGCATTTCTTGTTTCCCCCCAGTTCGTGCAATATCGCATCGCTTACGGTTTTGCTCTATGTGTGTGTGTGTGTGTGAATTTAGTCACGCAAGACGAGACTAGTTCGCTTGCTTTAAGGGGCGAACAAATTTACAGAATTTATTTTAGTTTTGTTTGTGTGCGTGCAAACGAATGTGTTATATGGCAATATGCCAGAGGTTGGCTCGCGTGCTGTCATTTGCGAGTGTTGTGAAAGTTGTTCTGATGAGCTCTTAATCGATAGCAATAGAAGCCCTCAGAAGCTCAGACTTCCTGTTAAGAAATGCTTGGCTTTCAGCTCTGTACTTCTTTGTATACTTCTTATTTCTCCCGGCCGTCTTTCACAAAGTTTCATGTACAACGAACTTCTAACATTTTCCAACACAGGTAGTGCAAACAATATAGTATCCGGGGGGAAACGAGATCCTTTTATTTTCGAAAAGATTTTTCGTAGTTTAATCAGGAAGTGAATACGTATTTCTGCTATCGGTAGGCTATATGTGTGTTATGGAGCCAACTGTGCAGAAATAATATTTCATGTATAAACATAATCGGAATTGGACATAGTATAAAGTTGAGGTTGTGAGTTGAATGCGAGCCGTAGGATATACGTACGTGTTCACTGACAGGTGGCTATGTAATGTTAACCGTAGAATATACTACGTGTTCACTGACAGGTGGCTATGTAATGTTAACCGTAGAATATACGTACGTGTTCACTGACAGGTGGCTATGTAATGTTAACCGTAGAATATACTACGTGTTCACTGACAGGTGGCTATGTAATGTTAACCGTAGAATATACTACGTGTTCACTGACAGGTGGCTATGTAATGTTAACCGTAGAATATACTACGTGTTCACTGACAGGTGGCTATGTAATGTTAACCGTAGAATATACTACGTGTTCACTGACAGGTGGCTATGTAATGTTAACCGTAGAATATACTACGTGTTCACTGACAGGTGGCTATGTAATGTTAACCGTAGAATATACGTACGTGTTCACTGACAGGTGGCTATGTAATGTTAACCGTAGAATATACTACGTGTTCACTGACAGGTGGCTATGTAATGTTAACCGTAGAATATACGTACGTGTTCACTGACAGGTGGCTATGTAATGTTAACCGTAGAATATACGTACGTGTTCACTGACAGGTGGCTATGTAATGTTAACCGTAGAATATACGTACATGTTCACTTACAGGTGGCTATGTAATGTTAACCGTAGAATATACGTACGTGTTCACTGACAGGTGGCTATGTAATGTTAACCGTAGAATATACGTACGTGTTCACTGACAGGTGGCTATGTAATGTTAACCGTAGAATATACGTACGTGTTCACTGACAGGTGGCTATGTAATGTTAACCGTAGAATATACGTACGTGTTCACTGACAGGTGGCTATGCAATGTTAACCGTAGAATATACGTACGTGTTCACTGACAGGTGGCTATGTAATGTTAACCGTAGAATATACGTACGTGTTCACTGACAGGTGGCTATGTAATGTTAACCGTAGAATATACGTACGTGTTCACTGACAGGTGGCTATGTAATGTTAACCGTAGAATATACGTACGTGTTCACTGACAGGTGGCTATGTAATGTTAACCGTAGAATA
Source organism: Reticulitermes speratus (assembly GCA_021186555.1). Lineage (NCBI taxonomy): Eukaryota > Metazoa > Arthropoda > Insecta > Blattodea > Rhinotermitidae > Reticulitermes > Reticulitermes speratus. The sequence goes on along the minus strand of JAJKFL010000012.1, from coordinate 3,499,120 downwards.
TACGTACGTGTTCACTGACAGGTGGCTATGTAATGTTAACCGTAGAATATACTACGTGTTCACTGACAGGTGGCTATGTAATGTTAACCGTAGAATATACGTACGTGTTCACTGACAGGTGGCTATGTAATGTTAACCCATAAGAAATAACGACTTCTCGTAAGTACACATTCAGCCTCCTTACTTGTGTGGGCTTCTGGTGTTTACAGAGGGCAGCAGCAGGTGTGTGATAGGCCTGTGTTTACAGGCGTTCATGGTGTGTTTCCACTTTTTTTCTTTTGTAGTATAGCATGCATTCTCGTTTTCTTTCCTTTATTAATTTACTCACGCACTCTTTGTCCTTTCTTTCTTTCTTCCTTCTTTGTTTATTACCTTCTTTTTTCAGCCCTTTCTGTTTAAGCGCGCTTGCATCCCTTCGGAGCTCCCGTTGAAACAGCTGCGCCTTCCGTCCGTCTTTACCAATGTAAAACTGGAGAACTGCTGGACGGAGCTTCGTGAAATTGCGTATTGGAGAGTTCCGTGTTTCGCTTAGGTCAGGCAGTTGTGGTAACCAATTTACATGAACACGTACCTGCATTTATGCGCGACTGAGCCTTCACATACGTTTCTGCGCCTGCGCAGAGCGTTGGTATCCCTGCTGAGGAGGTTCATGTGACACTGTGGACCCAACACAAGTTAGCGAAGTACAGCTTTGCGCAATTTATATTCCGTGTGACGGAAATGGAAATAAGGTACTGAATCTAGTTTGTTCTTCCTCCGTACCTTGGCAGCGGCGCTACGGTTCAGTGTGACAGATGTACATCGACTGTAGCGCTGTAGCTAGGTCTTGTGAAGGACCGAACGGCTCGTTGTACTTGTACTTGCACTGTGCGTACTTGTTACAACGTTTTAAATGTCTTCCTTCTGCTTTCCATCCTATTTTCATTTCGTCCTCTGTCCAGTGGCAATACAAAAAGTGGTTGAAACTTTAGATTTTGCTGCTGGTTGTTTAACATTTTTGTCAGTATCTGACGCTATAGTGTTGACTAATTGGGAAGGATCTGGAACGAATCGGTCATGGCCTGATTAAGATAAAATATCCTGGCATTTTTCAGGAGGGATTGAGGAAAAGCGCGAAAAGGACTCAGTGTAGCCCGTATTTCGGCCGAGATTTGAACTCAGCGCCTTCAGAATAACACTGCGCTACTAGCCGGAAGGTCGCGGGTTCGATTCCCGATTGGGTCATTGGGATTTTTCATTGACTTAATCCTTCCTGCCGCACTATGGCCCCGGGGTGAACTCAGACTCTAACAGACATGATTACCAGGGACGTCTCCTGGGGGTAAAGACGGTTGGTGCGTAGGACTGACAAACTTACCGCCTTCATGTGATGATTGTCTATAAATCTGGGAGCCTCAACCTCCTGGAACCCTAAGGGCCTGTCCAGGCCTGTAATGGGATTGCTTTAACATTTATCTCCAGAATAAAAATGTAGATTTACCGCTACACTACCCTGCCCTGTCAAACCGCACTGCACGCACTGCGTAACATAGCCAGTCGGCCGTGAGTTGCAGCTTTGTCTTTACTTGGTCACTGAAAGAAGAAACGCACAAAAGGTGCACGTGACATTAATAATTCGTGAGGCGGAAGTGACAGGTAAGAAGTCGTCGTTAGCTAAACATAGGCTACTGTTTTGTTTATGCAGCGTCCTTAAGCAATGTTACGTGGACAGTACTGTTTTGTTTATGCAGCGTCCTTAAGCAATGTTACGTGGACAGTACTGTTTTGTTTATGCAGCGTCCTTAAGCAGTGTTACGCGGACAGTACTGTTTTGTTTATGCAGCGTCCTTAAGCAATGTTACGCGGACAGTACTCTTTTGTTTATGCAGCGTCCTTAAGCAATGTTACGTGGACAGTACTGTTTTGTTTATGCAGCGTCCTTAAGCAATGTTACGTGGACAGTACTGTTTTGTTTATGCAGCGTCCTTAAGCAATGTTACGTGGACAGTACTGTTTTGTTTATGCAGCGTCCTTAAGCAATGTTACGTGGACAGTACTGTTTTGTTTATGCAGCGTCCTTAAGCAATGTTACGTGGACAGTACTGTTTTGTTTATGCAGCGTACTTAAGCAATGTTACGCGGACAGTACTGTTTTGTTTATGCAGCGTCCTTAAGCAGTGTTACGCGGACAGTACTCTTTTGTTTATGCAGCGTCCTTAAGCAATGTTACGCGGACAGTACTCTTTTGTTTATGCAGCGTCCTTAAGCAATGTTACGTGGACAGTACTGTTTTGTTTATGCAGCGTCCTTAAGCAATGTTACGTGGACAGTACTGTTTTGTTTATGCAGCGTCCTTAAGCAATTTTACGCGGACAGTACTGTTTTGTTTATGCAGCGTCCCTAAGCAATGTTACGCGGACAGTACTGTTTTGTTTATGCAGCGTCCCTAAGCAATGTTACGTGGACAGTACTGTTTTGTTTATGCAGCGTCCTTAAGCAATGTTACGTGGACAGTACTGTTTTGTTTATGCAGCGTCCTTAAGCAATGTTACGCGGACAGTACTGTTTTGTTTATGCAGCGTCCCTAAGCAATGTTACGCGGACAGTACTGTTTTGTTTATGCAGCGTCCCTAAGCAATGTTACGCGGACAGTACTGTTTTGTTTATGCAGCGTCCCTAAGCAATGTTACGCGGACAGTACTGTTTTGTTTATGCAGCGTCCCTAAGCAATGTTACGCGGACAGTACCCGCGCACCACCCCCAGCGAAAATGCAGAGTTGCTGATTTAAAATAAAACTTTTCTGAGTTGTACTAATGATGCTTATTATCTGTGGCGGCTGCGGGGTGTTTTTGTGTGAATGAAATTTTGGAGTTTATTTCGCCAGCTAAGTTAGCACATAAACGTATAAACATGATTACTGAACATGTGGACGTGTGACGTCACAGGTTGCTAAGCAGCAGTTGAAGGAAGAAGCACAACATAGCTTTCTGTGTAACTGTTGACTTAACGTTTCATTGGAAAACAATTTTACTTACAGTTTGAGGAATTATTTTGAAGCAGGAAGTTCAGAATAATGTTTAGCTGTAAGGTAGAACATCAGGACGGGAAGAGGCAAGGGGATGTGGAGTAAAGCTCCACGTAGTCTAGAAATATGCATTAGATGGAGGCAGTGATCAGCTTTGCTTTCCTGCAGCTTTAGTTGTTACACAAATGGATGTGTGGGGCATAGAATGCAAAATAATCAAGAATTAATTTGATAACCGAGTTAAGACTGCTTGCTTTTGAAGATGAAGGCACAACGGTCCTTCGAAACGTCCGAAGTCACCCACCGTCACGGCGTCACATCCCAGAAGACTTGAATCCTCTGATGTCGCACGGCTCAGTGTTTTTTTTCCAATGGCTCGACAGCCCCTTGGGGGCCTAGGCCGCCTCATTTTTCGAGGCTTCACGGTCACACACTTTTTAGACACACCACATTCGGTAGGACTCCTCTGGACGAGGGATCAGCCCGACACAAAGACCTGTACCTGACAACACACAACACTCACAACAGACAGACATCCATGCCCTAGGCGGGATTCGAACCCACAATCCCAGTAAGCGAGCGGCCGTAGATCCACGCCTTAGACCGCACGGCCACTGGGATAGACACGGCTCACTTTTACGTAAACATAACTGGGATTTAACGGATTTTGAAATCACATATTTGGCAAACTTACGTGTAATCGCCGTAGCATTTTCTTTGTTCTGACCTCTTTCGTCTATTGTAATATAATTTCTGTATTACTGTCGGAATTTTAAGGTAAATCGTGTACTTTGACAGCGCTGAAATTTCCACAAAACAAGGAACAACAGCAGTGTGGCCGCAGTGAGTCTTCCTGAACTGCTGACGTCGTAATGGAAATGATTGCCAAACATTTGAAACGCGCGTTCAGCAATAAACTAATAATGCATACAACGAATCAAAAAAGGGAAACTGTCAACCAGCGTAAAAAACTGCGTGTTTATGTGGTTTGTTTATTTATTTGACGAGATGTCATTTGGTGACCGTGATTGTCGCTGTTACGTCACGAGATGTCATTTGGTGACCGTGATTGTCGCTGTTACGTCACGAGATGTCATTTGGTGACCGTGATTGTCGCTGTTACGTCACGAGATGTCATTTTGTGACCGTGATTGTCGCTGTTACGTCACGAGATGTCATTTGGTGACCGTGATTGTCGCTGTTACGTCACTAGATGTCATTTGGTGACCGTGATTGTCGCTGATACGTCACGAGATGTCATTTGGTGACCGTGATTGTCGCCGTTACGTCACGAGATGTCATTTGGTGACCGTGATTGTCGCCGTTACGTCACGAGATGTCATTTGGTGACCGTAATTGTCGCTGTTACGTCACGAGATGTCATTTGGTGACCGTGATTGTCGCTGTTACGTCACGAGATGTCATTTGGTGACCGTGATTGTCGCTGTTACGTCACGAGATGTCATTTGGTGACCGTGATTGTCGCTGTTACGTCACGAGATGTTATTTGGTGACCGTGATTGTCGCTGTTACGTCACTAGATGTCATTTGGTGACCGTGATTGTCGCCGTTACGTCACGAGATGTCATTTGGTGACCGTGATTGTCGCCGTTACGTCACGAGATATCATTTGGTGACCGTAATTGTCGCTGTTACGTCACGAGATGTCATTTGGTGACCGTGATTGTCGCTGTTACGTCACGAGATGTCATTTGGTGACCGTGATTGTCGCTGTTACGTCACTAGATGTCATTTGGTGACCGTGATTGTCGCTGTTACGTCACTAGATGTCATTTGGTGACCGTGATTGTCGCCGTTACGTCACGAGATGTCATTTGGTGACCGTGATTGTCGCCGTTACGTCACGAGATGTCATTTGGTGACCGTGATTGTCGCCGTTACGTCACAAGATGTCATTTGGTGACCGTGATTGTCGCTGTTACGTCACTAGATGTCATTTGGTGACCGTGATTGTCGCTGTTACGTCACTAGATGTCATTTGGTGACCGTGATTGTCGCCGTTACGTCACGAGATGTCATTTGGTGACCGTGATTGTCGCCGTTACGTCACGAGATGTCATTTGGTGACCGTGATTGTCGCTGTTACGTCACGAGATGTCATTTGGTGACCGTGATTGTCGCTGTTACGTCACGAGATGTCATTTGGTGACCGTGATTGTCGCTGTTACGTCACTAGATGTCATTTGGTGACCGTGATTGTCGCTGTTACGTCACTAGATGTCATTTGGTGACCGTGATTGTCGCCGTTACGTCACTAGATGTCATTTGGTGACCGTCATTGTCGCTGTTACGTCACTACGCCTATGCACACCAAATTCCGTTTGGGAGGAAACTTCGTCTTTAGTTGGTAGAATATTATTTCGTTGAGTTTGTTATTTAACGACGCTGTCAGTTGCGAAGGTCATGTAGTGTCGTGCAGGTGCGCACCCAGAATTTTTCGCTGGGGGGGGGGGGGCTGACCCTGAGGCTATATATAATTTGTTTGATTTTAAAAATTGTGTTATAAAACTCATATCGTAAGTACAACATAACTGTCTGCAACTGCATTTATATACATACAAATAACTACATTTATATACATACAAATATAACTACATTTATATACATAACAATATAACTACATGTTACGTGACTCAATCACAGTGTCCTATCTTATTGTTTTTTTTAATTTTATTAATTTATTTTTCAAAATTCTAATGTATTAGTCATCAGCTGATTCCAGTGGCTGATTTCGGCTGAAGGGGAAATCACGTAAAATGTCTGATATAATATCTACAAAATCTGTTTTTTTTAATTCCGGTTTTTGGGAATTTGGGGGGGCTGCAGCCCGACAGCCCCCGCCCCTTGGGTGCGCCCCTGGTGTCGTGTTAGGTGAGTGAATGAATATGCAGCATTGGTTGAATGATACTGGCAGGGGAAAACAGTACTCGAAAAACCCTGTCCCAGTGCCACTTTGTCCACAACAAATCCTACATGGACTGGCCAGGGATCGAACCAGGTTACTGGCGTGAGAGACTGGGAACTAACCGCCTGAACCAAGACACGGACGGGACCGTATTGTCGCTTCATTTATCAAATTACACTACGTTACGTAAATATTTGTACGTACGTCGAGCATTATTCTGACATGATATATGATACATGGTACATGGCTCGTGTTTGCCTGTAATGTCCTCAAGTGTGGTCTGGTCCATCGGGGTTTATCGAACACGTGTTTATATCCAGAACGTAAAGTTAGGTAGGAAAAGTAAAGGTAAAGATGACCCTGCACTTAATTAAGCTTTACACTATGCATGCATGCGAGGCCTGGAGGTACAGCTGCGCACTGTCTTAGCGTCTACTTGATGCAGTTGAGTGGTCAGCTTCATGCTTCGGCCACTTTACCCTCTGGAAATAACCCCGATACCCATTGAATAGGAGGCAGCGTTAGCCCCAGAGCCGGTCTGGATGGTTTGGAGGAAAGAAAAGTTTATACCTCGGACGGGAATGAACCATAATTTCTCATTCATCCAGCCCATAGCCAGATCACTGTATTGACTGAGCTATAATGAACCATAATTGCTCATTCATCCAGCCCGTAGCCAGATCACTGTATTGACTGAGCTATAATGAACCATAATTGCTCATTCATCCAGCCCGTAGCCAGATCACTGTATTGACTGAGCTATAATGAACCATAATTGCTCATTCATCCAGCCCGTAGCCAGATCACTGTATTGACTGAGCTATAATGAAAAGGACGGAAGGAAGGACGGAACGAAGAAGACGGATCGTCTGTCTTCCTTTGTTTCTGTTACCTACTCAGTTATTTTCGGCCTCGGAATTTTACGCGCTGCTTGCTGAAGGCCAAGTGGGTGCATTCAACTAGGAACGTTTTCTGTGCCCCGTTTAAAAAATTTACACTTATCGAGCGGCAGCACAACGGCGGTCGATTTGACTGGAAGGAGGCGAAGCCGTGGAAGACAGAGCCGTGTAAAGCTCTGGACAGCTGCCAGTTATGTCACGCTATCTCAGTGGTGACGCTTCTGTCTTTTGGGCGGTACCGGTCTGAATCACGGTCTGAGACCGCCAATCCTGACTGACTAACCCCATGGAGCCTTCTTGGGAAGCCAGTCAAGGAATTCCCCTCATTTTTTGGAGCGCGAAGGTTCATTGCCGCGCTCACAACATCCCGTCACTTGTCCCTATCGTGAGACATCATTCAATTCCACGGCCTGCTGTCCTAGTTCTCTACGATCTATTTTAACATTATCCTCTCATCTACGCCTAGGTGTTCCAAGGCGCCTCATTCCTGCAGATTTCCCCACCAGAACCCTGTACTCATTTCTCCTTTCCCCCACACATGCCACATGCCCTGCCCATCTTACCATCTTAATTTGATTACCTGTATTATATTTGATGATGGGTACAAATTATGAAGCTCCTCATTATGCAGTTTTCTCTCCAGCCTCCTGTTAATTCCTCTGTCCTAATACCCCAGCCCATGTTCCTTTTTAAGGCGAGGGACCAAGTTCCGCACCCATATAAAACAGGCAGCATTAATCTTTATGTTCTTAGATAGAGAAGGGGAAAACAAAATATATTGTATCTAATGGTAGCAGGCATCCCCTGAATTTAATCTGCTCTTAATTTCCTATTGCATGGAATTTTAATTTGTTAATGTCTTTCTCAAATATTTGAACTTGGTCACATTTTCATTCTAAGTGTTTCAGTGATTTCCCCAAAGCATGGAGTCGAATGCTGTTACAGTCTGTTGAAATGGGCTGTGATGCCTTTGTTTTCTGCTCAGAAACACCGAGTTGCTCGTTGAATTATATAAAAGTTTTTGAATAGAAGAACTGTCATTACGTAACCAAAGGCTTAGTCAGGAAAGTCTTCTCCGTTTCTTCTCACATTTTGCTCCCTCGTCCTTATGTATAAAGGTCCAAGTTTTGTTCTTCTATCCTTATGCACTGATGCTACTAATTAGTTGTGAATATGAATAGAGGGCGGACGGTGTTCTGTGTCCAGCATTGCGGTGAGTGTTCTGTGTCCAGCATTGCAGTGAGTGTTCTGTGTCCAGCATTGCAGTGAGTGTTCTGTGTCCAGCATTGCAGTGAGTGTTCTGTGTCCAGCATTGCAGTGAGTGTTCTGTGTCCAGCATTGCAGTGAGTGTTCTGTGTCCAGCATTGCAGTGAGTGTTCTGTGTCCAGCATTGCAGTGAGTGTTCTGTGTCCCAGCATTGCAATGAGTGTTCTGTGTCCAGCATTGCGGTGAGTGTTCTGTGTCCAGCATTGCAGTGAGTGTTCTGTGTCCCAGCATTGCAGTGAGTGTTCTGTGTCCAGCATTGCAGTGAGTGTTCTGTGTCCAGCATTGCAGTGAGTGTTCTGTGTCCAGCATTGCAGTGAGTGTTCTGTGTCCAGCATTGCAGTGAGTGTTCTGTGTCCCAGCATTGCAGTGAGTGTTCTGTGTCCCAGCATTGCAGTGAGTGTTCTGTGTCCCAGCATTGCAGTGAGTGTTCTGTGTCCCAGCATTGCAGTGAGTGTTCTGTGTCCAGCATTGCAGTGAGTGTTCTGTGTCCAGCATTGCGGTGAGTGTTCTGTGTCCAGCATTGCGGTGAGTGTTCTGTGTCCAGCATTGCGGTGAGTGTTCTGTGTCCAGCATTGCAGTGAGTGTTCTGTGTCCAGCATTGCAGTGAGTGTTCTGTGTCCAGCATTGCAGTGAGTGTTCTGTGTCCAGCATTGCAGTGAGTGTTCTGTGTCCAGCATTGCAGTGAGTGTTCTGTGTCCAGCATTGCAGTGAGTGTTCTGTGTCCAGCATTGCAGTGAGTGTTCTGTGTCCAGCATTGCAGTGAGTGTTCTGTGTCCAGCATTGCAGTGAGTGTTCTGTGTCCACATTGCAGTGTCCACATTGCCGTACAAAAGTCCCCTAGACTTCAGCCCTGCTTGCTGCATGTTGATGCCGTACCAAGCTTATGCCTTACGGCAATGCAGCTGTGTTTCCGCAGTGTTCAAATTACTGCGTTTGGGTGTTCTTGACGAAGTTTGTATTCATGATTGCTCATTAAATTTTAAGCGGGAATTCTGCTGGTGATCCGTGATCATCGTTGGATATCACATTTTGCGCTGCATAAACAGACGGGTTGACTGACCGTCTGAAACACGTTTGATATAATAATGCGAAGTGCTGGTTTACTGTTTTGATACTCCATTATGTTTCTACACGCGTAGCTTCTCATTAGTAGAAATTATTGTACGCACTGCCATGCTGATTAGCGCCAGCTCGTTCGGTTTCATTTGTCACAGAATCTGTTTCAACAGTCATTGGTTACTGTCAAATACAGGGACTTTGTTCTATTTGTAATAACGAGAGAAAATGTACGTGTCGTTTGTCGTTGTAACAAGCAGGCACAGTTACATGCAGGTGTGATGCCTGCAGACGTCGGTACTACTGCAAAACAGTCTTTTTAAGAGCGTTATTTAATGACGCTGTCAGTTGTTACGGTCATACAGTGTCGATGTTGGATGAGTGAATGAGTATGGAGCATAGGTGGGAATGATACTGGCAGGGGAAAACTGAAGTGCTGGGAGAAAAGTCTATCACAATATTACTTTGCCCAGGTCAAGTTCCGTATGGACTGATCGCGGATCGAACCAGGGCGTCAGTGGCAAGAGGCCGGGGATTAACCGCCTGAGACATGGCACGGTCCTGAAGACTGATACTGTAGCGTCTGGAGCGTAGAAACATAGAGTGACGTTAATTAACCGCCTGAGACATGGCACGATCCTGAAGACTGATACTGTAGCGTCTGGAGCGTAGAAACATAGAGTGACGTTAATTAACCGCCTGAGACATGGCACGATCCTGAAGACTGATACTGTAGCGTCTGGAGCGTAGAAACATAGAGTGACGTTAATTAACCGCCTGAGACATGGCACGGTACTTAAGACTGATACTGTAGCGTCTGGAGCGTAGAAACATAGAGTGACGTTAATTAACCGCCTGAGACATGGCACGATCCTGAAGACTGATACTGTAGCGTCTGGAGCGTAGAAACATAGAGTGACGTTAATTAACCGCCTGAGACATGGCACGGTACTTAAGACTGATACTGTAGCGTCTGGAGCGTAGAAACATAGAGTGACGTTAATTTCTCTATGTGATCGTGTAATTGGGATTACGCACTTAGCCTCTTGTTTTGTTTCACAGCCAGTGAACGGATTTGGAGGAAGTTTGGTAGGCACAAATATATGCTTGTGTGATTTTAAAAATACCTCGAAATGTTTTTGTTTTGATCCATACTAGACCAGCGTAGCCACTATTGACATCAAGCTGAAACGTAAAAATTGTGGAATTTGTAAACAAAGGGAGGCTAGTCTCACAGAAAATTACATTTCATAAACTGTAGGAGTGTATTTTTATTATTATTATTATTATTGGTAGTAGTAGCAGTAGAAGTATTATTATTATTATTATTATTGGTAGTAGTAGCAGTAGAAGTATTATTATTATTATTATTATTGGTAGTAGTAGCAGTAGAAGTATTATTATTATTATTGGTAGTAGTAGCAGTAGAAGTATTATTATTATTATTGGTAGTAGTAGCAGTAGAAATATTATTATTATTATTGGTAGTAGTAGCAGTAGAAGTATTATTATTATTATTGGTAGTAGTAGCAGTAGAAATATTATTATTATTATTGGTAGTAGTAGCAGTAGAAATATTATTATTATTATTGGTAGTAGTAGCAGTAGAAGTATTATTATTATTATTATTATTGGTAGTAGTAGCAGTAGAAGTATTATTATTATTATTGGTAGTAGTAGCAGTAGAAGTATTATTATTATTATTGGTAGTAGTAGCAGTAGAAATATTATTATTATTATTGGTAGTAGTAGCAGTAGAAGTATTATTATTATTATTGGTAGTAGTAGCAGTAGAAATATTATTATTATTATTGGTAGTAGTAGCAGTAGAAATATTATTATTATTATTGGTAGTAGTAGCAGTAGAAGTATTATTATTATTATTATTATTGGTAGTAGTAGCAGTAGAAGTATTATTATTATTATTGGTAGTAGTAGCAGTAGAAGTATTATTATTATTATTGGTAGTAGTAGCAGTAGAAATATTATTATTATTATTGGTAGTAGTAGCAGTAGAAGTATTATTATTATTATTATTATTGGTAGTAGTAGCAGTAGAAGTATTATTATTATTATTGGTAGTAGTAGCAGTAGAAGTATTATTATTATTATTGGTAGTAGTAGCAGTAGAAATATTATTATTATTATTGGTAGTAGTAGCAGTAGAAGTATTATTATTATTATTGGTAGTAGTAGCAGTAGAAATATTATTATTATTATTGGTAGTAGTAGCAGTAGAAGTATTATTATTATTATTATTATTGGTAGTAGTAGCAGTAGAAGTATTATTATTATTATTGGTAGTAGTAGCAGTAGAAATATTATTATTATTATTGGTAGTAGTAGCAGTAGAAATATTATTATTATTATTGGTAGTAGTAGCAGTAGAAGTATTATTATTATTATTGGTAGTAGTAGCAGTAGAAATATTATTATTATTATTGGTAGTAGTAGCAGTAGAAATATTATTATTATTATTGGTAGTAGTAGCAGTAGAAGTATTATTATTATTATTGGTAGTAGTAGCAGTAGAAATATTATTATTATTATTGGTAGTAGTAGCAGTAGAAGTATTATTATTATTATTGGTAGTAGTAGCAGTAGAAATATTATTATTATTATTGGTAGTAGTAGCAGTAGAAGTATTATTATTATTATTGGTAGTAGTAGCAGTAGAAATATTATTATTATTATTGGTAGTAGTAGCAGTAGAAGTATTATTATTATTATTGGTAGTAGTAGCAGTAGAAATATTATTATTATTATTGGTAGTAGTAGCAGTAGAAGTATTATTATTATTATTGGTAGTAGTAGCAGTAGAAATATTATTATTATTATTGGTAGTAGTAGCAGTAGAAGTATTATTATTATTATTGGTAGTAGTAGCAGTAGAAATATTATTATTATTATTGGTAGTAGTAGCAGTAGAAATATTATTATTATTATTGGTAGTAGTAGCAGTAGAAAGTATTATTATTTATAAGTGGTAGTAGTAGCATGTAAGAAATATTATTATTATTATTGGTAGTAGTAGCAGTAGAAGTATTATTATTATTATTATTATTGGTAGTAGTAGCAGTAGAAGTATTATTATTATTATTGGTAGTGTAGCAGTAGAAATATTATTATTATTATTGGTAGTAGTAGCAGTAGAAATATTATTATTATTATTGGTAGTGAGTAGCAGTAGAATGTAATTATTATTATTATTATTATTGGTAGTAGTAGCAGTAGAAGTATTATTATTATTATTGGTAGTAGTAGCAGTAGAAGTATTATTATTATTATTGGTAGTAGTAGCAGTAGAAATATTATTATTATTATTGGTAGTAGTAGCAGTAGAAGTATTATTATTATTATTGGTAGTAGTAGCAGTAGAAATATTATTATTATTATTGGTAGTAGTAGCAGTAGAAATATTATTATTATTATTGGTAGTAGTAGCAGTAGAGAGTATTATTATTATTATTGGTAGTAGTAGCAGTAGAAATATTATTATTATTATTGGTAGTAGTAGCAGTAGAAGTATTATTATTATTATTGGTAGTATAGTACAGTAGAAATATTATTATTATTATTGGTAGTAGTAGCAGTAGAAATATTATTATTATTATTGGTAGTAGTAGCAGTAGAAATATTATTATTATTATTGGTAGTAGTAGCAGTAGAAATATTATTATTATTATTGGTAGTAGTAGCAGTAGAAGTATTATTATTATTATTGGTAGTAGTAGCAGTAGAAATATTATTATTATTATTGGTAGTAGTAGCAGTAGAATATTATTATTATTATTATTAATGTACTTTGATGTATGTATTTAAATGTGGATTTAACTAAATTTGTTTCGTTGCCCTAGACAAGGCAACATCCATTTCTATGGCTCGACAGCCCTACATGGGCCAGGGCCTCCTCGTTTCGTCGAGGTTTTCATGATTACACCCAGTTAGACACACCACACTCGGTAGGACTCCTCTGTACGAGTGATCAGCCCGTCGCACAGACCTCTACCTGACATCACACAACACTCACAAGAGACAGACATCCATGCCACCGGTGGGATTCGAACCCACAATCCCAGCAAGACAGCGACCGTAGACCCACGCCTTAGACCGCACGGCCACTGGGATCGGCCATCCATACTGTTGCTTTGTCTATATTCAAATGCAAGGAGACAAAAGTGAATAATTTAAGGAGTCACATAAGGAAGAACTTTTGTAGAGATGAACGTTTACTGTCGGGCGGTGAAATCTGAGAGGCTACAATATAGCTAGACAGAGGAGACAGTTTATGCACACAGAATTCTGGTAGGGAATGCCTTGTAGCAGCCCAAGCAGATGGAAGAATAACATTGAGACAGATTTTAGGGAGCTAGGTTGTAACGATGAGAGATGGATGGAACTGGCTCAGGATCGTGTGCAGTGGTGGGCTTTGGTATTAGCGGTGTTGAACCGCTGTGTTCTGCTACCAGAGAGTTAGTTAATTAGTAAGATGGATCTTATGGAAATAGGTTGTGAGGATGGGAGGTGGATGGAACTGGCTCAGGATCGTGTGCAGTTGTGGGCTTTGGTATTAGCGGTGTTGAACCGCTGTGTTCTGCTACCAGAGATTTAGTTAATTAGTAAGATGGATCTTATGGAAATAGGTTGTGAGGATGAGAGGTGGATGGAACTGGCTCAGGATCGTGTGCAGTTGTGGGCTTTGGTATTAGCGGTGTTGAACCGCTGTGTTCTGCTACCAGAGAGTTAGTTAATTAGTAAGATGGATCTTATGGAAATAGATTGTGTGGATGGGAGGTGGATGGAACTGGCTCAGGATCGTGTGCAGTTGTGGGCTTTGGTATTAGCGGTGTTGAACCGCTGTGTTCTGCTACCAGAGAGTTAGTTAATTAGTAAGATGGATCTTATGGAAATAGGTTGTGAGGATGAGAGGTGGATGGAACTGGCTCAGGATCGTGTGCAGTTGTGGGCTTTGGTATTAGCGGTGTTGAACCGCTGTGTTCTGCTACCAGAGAGTTGGTTAATTAGTAAGATGGATCTTATGGAAATAGATTGTGTGGATGGGAGGTGGATGGAACTGGCTCAGGATCGTGTGCAGTTGTGGGCTTTGGTATTAGCGGTGTTGAACCGCTGTGTTCTGCTACCAGAGATTTAGTTAATTAGTAAGATGGATCTTATGGAAATAGGTTGTGAGGATGAGAGGTGGATGGAACTGGCTCAGGATCGTGTGCAGTTGTGGGCTTTGGTATTAGCGGTGTTGAACCGCTGTGTTCTGCTACCAGAGAGTTAGTTAATTAGTAAGATGGATCTTATGGAAATAGATTGTGTGGATGGGAGGTGGATGGAACTGGCTCAGGATCGTGTGCAGTTGTGGGCTTTGGTATTAGCGGTGTTGAACCGCTGTGTTCTGCTACCAGAGAGTTAGTTAATTAGTAAGATGGATCTTATGGAAATAGGTTGTGAGGATGGGAGGTGGATGGAACTGGCTCAGCATCATGTGACGGTGTGTTAACGGTGTTGCACCTTCTTGTTGTCAGTGTAGTGCAGTTGTGACTGTAGTTATAGTTGCTGTGTAGTGTTTGTGCCCTTGATAGCGGCTGTCAGCAACAGATCTGTCTGAAGTGTATGAACACTGAAATGAATACTGAATAAAAAATCGGAGAGAATGTTTTGTGAAGATACAGTTCACGTTTTCGCTGTTGTTGCGTTCTTGCCTGCTGTAGGTGACGTAGCATGTGGACATGTAAGTGACAGGGATTTACATCAGTACAGGGCAGGGCTGCAACGTATTAACATCTCTATCAATATGGAACGTGGTTGTTCATTTATTTCAGTTTATTTTTTGATTTTTGTAAGAGAAAATCGGCAAATGGAAACCGTGGATCTTAAAGGTTTACCTCTCCTTGTTCGATTATTATTTTCTAACATTAGCCCTTTAAAGCCCAGTGGTTACTATATGTACCACCATGTTTAACATTCACAAATTCTGCGTTCTGCCCACACAGTGTATTTATGTGTTTTGTGTGGATCTCAAACAAACAGCGATTATCACTGTACAACATTACTGACTGTTGTATAACTGAGACGAGTGTGTTACTGCGCGGTACGACTGTATTTATGTGTTTGTGTGATTCAGAACAAACAGCGATTATCACTGTACACATTACTGATGTTTGTATAACTGAGACGGAGTGTGTTTACTGCGCGGTACGGACTGTATTTATGTGTTTTGTGTGGATCTCAGAACAAACAGCGATTATATCACTGTACAACATTAACTGACTGGTTTGTATAACTAAGACGGATGTGTTTACTGCGCGGTACGGACTGTATTTATGTGTTTTGTGTGGATCTCAGAACAAACAGCGATTATTTCACTGTACAACATTAACTGACTGGTTTGTATAACTAGACGGATGTGTTTACGCGCGGTACGGACTGTATTTATGTGTTTTGTGTGGATCTCAGAACAAACAGCGATTATTTCACTGTACAACATTAACTGACTGGTTTGTATAACTGAGACGGAGTGTGTTTACCGCGCGGTACGGACTGTATTTGGGGACTAAAAACAGCGATTATTTCACTGTACAACATTAACTGACTGTTTGTATAACTGAGACGGAGTGGTTACGCGCGTACGGACTGTATTATTTTTTTGTGTGATCTCAGAACAAACGCGATTATTTCACTGTACAGATACTGACTGTTTGTATAACTGAGACGGAGTGTGTTTACTGCGCGGTACGGACTGCATCTTTAAATATATTTCGGGTTGATCTTAGTCTTTAAAATGGAGCCAGAGTAGCGTGGTTGGTACACCGACTAGGGTGCGGACTGGATGGTCCGTGGTTCGAATCTCGGTAGTGGCAATAGCTTCTCCAAAACAGTGAGACCGGCTCTGGGCCCACCCAGCCTCTTATTCAATGGGTAACGACGTTCTTTCCGGGGGTAAGGCGGCCGGGGCGTGAAGTTGGCCATTCACCTCCGTCTATTGCTTAGGTTAAGAAGGGAGTGGAGCTGTACCTGTACTCCCCCTTGTGTGCCTTCATGTTGTGGACACGGAAAGCTTTACCATTTATGTTTAGGGATTTTTGTCATGTGTATGTCGGACTGCTGGCCAGAAGTCAGTATCCCGGAGGTTTTGCAACCGGTCATCTTGATACAGGTTTTGAAACCGGCCATCTTGATACAGGTTTTGCAACCGGCCATCTTGATACAAGTTTTGCATCCGGCCATCTTGATACAGGTTTTGCAACCGGCCATCTTGATACAAGTTTTGCATCCGGCCATCTTGATACAGGTTTTGCAACCGGCCATCTTGATACAGTTTTGCAACCGGCCATCTTGATACAAGTTTTGCATCCGGCCATCTTGATACAAGTTTTGCATCGGCCATCTTGATACAGGTTTTGCATACCGGCCATCTTGATACAAGTTTTGCAACCGGCATCTTGATACAGGTTTTGCAACCGGCCATCTTGATACAGGTTTTGCAACCGGCCGTCTTGATACAGGTTTTGCAACCGGCCGTCTTGATACAGGTTTTGCAACCGGCCATCTTGATACAGGTTTTGCAACCGGCCATCTTGATACAGGTTTTGCAACCGGCCATCTTGATACAGGTTTTGCAACCGGCCATCTTGATACAGGTTTTGCAATCCGGCCATCTTGATACAGGTTTTGCAACCGGCCATCTTGATACAGGTTTTTGCAAACCGGCCCCATCTTGATACAGGTTTTGCAACCGGCCATCTTGATACAGGTTTTGCAACCGGCCATCTTGATACAGGTTTTGCAACCGGCCATCTTGATACAGGTTTTGCAACCGGCCATCTTGATACAGGTTTTGCAACCGGCCATCTTGATACAGGTTTTGCAACCGGCCATCTTGATACAGGTTTTGCAACCGGCCATCTTGATACAGGTTTTGCAACCGGCCATCCTTGTTACAGGTTTTGCAACCGGCCATCTTGATACAGGTTTTGCAACCGGCCATCTTGATACAGGTTTTGCAACCGGCCATCTTGATACAGGTTTTCTTCGTTTCCTTTGTCTCCAAACAAAGGCTCAGATGGTTCCCAAGTTCGAGGTTGCTCGTGCTGCATCTCCTGCTGCCCCTACTTTTTAAATCTATCAAAATTAACCTTCTTGCTTGGAAGGCAATCAGAGTACTTTTCCAAATTATGCGCCTGAAAATAGAAAATAAATTAATATTCTGAGGACTTTGTGTAAAGCCACTACTTTCATCATCCTGACATCTTCATTGTCATACTAGGCCTACTGCTGTGAGAAGGAACGACCTGGCGAATCGTGTGAAACTTCTAACGAAGTGATGCTCTTTGTCATATCAAATGAAATTGTCCCTTTCTTCTGCTTTTCTACTATATCTTACGTCTGTCTCTGTCTCTTGTCTCTAAAGGGTCAATGTCCTGTAGTTCACGGAAATATGAAAGTATTTAGGACAACTAGATATGAGTCGTTTGCGGACAAGTTTAGTCTGACGAACTGAATTAATGAAGGGTTTATTTATAGACAGGTCTCGCTTGACAGATGTAGAACTTAATTTCACGTTGTATTCACCGTGCATCGTTATATAACTGATTATCATTCACCAACAAATGCACAAAGATAATTTTTTCACTAATTACTTTATTAAAGGGTTTCCCTATACGGCAATCTATATTGCCATCTTCAGGGGGTCATTTTGGTTTGTACATAGACCAATGTAAATGACGGACGACGAGGAGAGACTAAGCAGCTACTGGATGACTTAAGGAAAAGAAAGATACTGGAAATTGAAAGAGGAAGCACTAGATCGCACCCTGTGGAGAACTCGCTTTGTAAGAGGCTACGGACCTTCGTAAGACAGATTGCAGAACGAATGAATAGACCAATTGTATGTGTCAATATTGGTTATTATACCATCTATAAAATTGTATAAAAATTGTGTAAAGTTGTATTATTGTATTAAAATAGTACTAAAATAGCTTGTTAAAGTTGATAGTAAGACAGTATTAAATTACATTTGCGGTGAAATTCGTAATTATTGGCAGTGTGGTCCGGTATGTTGTTGTTGTCGGATATCTGTAGTGTTGTTGTGTGGAAGCACCTTCTCCCTTCGTGTCAGAAGCCACGCTGACACGAATAATAATATAATAACCAATATTGACACACGTACAGTGGTCTATGCACAAACCAAAATGACCCCCTGAAGATGGCAAATATATTGCCGTATAGGGGAAATCCTTTAATAAAGTAATTAGTGAAAAAATTATCTTTGTGCATTTGTTGGTGAATGATAATCAGATGTAGAACTGTTCGCAGACTGGTTTATTTACCTTTATCAGTTTGAAACTGGGTCATTGTTGTTATTTACATGTGTGTGTGTGCATTCAGTTATTCTCGTGATCGCCCACTACATTTCATAAAAACAGACAAAGTTGCACATATAACCTACAAACAATTGTATTTAATTGGTTGGATTTGCAACAGATGCGCCAAATTGAAAACATGCCTACATTGTAATACGATAAAAGAACTGAACTATATCTGATTTGTATTTGTTTGAAACCGCTTGATGTTTGCGGGAAATTATGGTGGTTGATGTGGCAAGCCTGTGTGTTGTTGCGAACAAATGAAGCGTGCTGTGCGATTGTTCTGTTCGACAAATGAAGACTGAAACCCGTTCACTCGCCGCATTTTGCAAATTAAATGAAACTTGTAAGATTTCAGTATTCCAGTCAAACGTTTGCTGTTATTCGAACTGTTTAGTTTACGTAACAGACAGTTATTGTGTTCTGCTGTCGTTAGGATCAACACTGCTCTTTTCAACGCTCTTAATACACGTATTTTAACCACAAAAAAGGTTTAAAGTTTTCTTGAAGCCTACGCGCGGAGCTCGGAGCATGTGGATGGGTAGCGTCAAGTGGTGAATGATGAATGATGAATTTGGGAGGATCGGGAAGGAAGCGGTCGTGGCCTAATCGAAGTACTATTCTAGTATTTGCCTAGAGGGAGTGTGGAAAACGACAAAAAACCTCAGTCATATCTTCTCATTACACTGTCGAAATTCGGACCAGGCGTCTTCCGAATAATTGTCTGTAGCATTACCGCTGTACCAACCCGTCTGGTCCTCCAGCCCGCTCGCCTACATGTCGCTGCAGAAGTCTAGCCATTCTGTTAGCGTCAGTGTTAGTGATAACTACGCGATGACTTCCGTTAGAAACGGGCGGAAGGTGGGAAGCTTCGAGCGTCGTCGTCCCCACCAGCGACGTGAATTCTTTCCGTGGCCACGGTATAATTATTGACTAACCAAATAACTCCGCAGTAACAATGTTCCTGGGGCAATTAACAGTGTTATTCGCCTGGTGAGGGGATTCCCCTGTTGCTATGGTGACCCGAAGGCCGGTATCAATCACTGTTCTGCCAGGCTAATGCACGCTTTCGTCAGACTCTGTGGAGTATTACTTCCTTTTATTCTAAGTTATGACGTCGTGTGATCTACATTGTTACCAGTGTTTGTTATTTTTATCTCTGTTCTTGGTGCTCTCCTCTCGTGTCTTTTCAACGCGCTTTCTCTGTTTAATAATGTCATTTCAATCAAAATTTTCTATCTTCCTGAAGAGCTTTTTATGCCCTCTTATGTCGGTGGTAGTTTATTTGGAAGTTTCCGAAGCTTTTCGACTGGGTTTTGAGGTAGGCAGCTTTGAAAGGCTGTTATTATTTTAAGCACTGTATGTAGTTTCGGTGCAATTTTGTGCCTGTTTTCATATTTTATTATGTGAGTTTTGTTTTTCTGCCATGTGGAGCGCTGTATGGTAATCTGATTAACGTGTTAATTTTACCTGAAACTTTCTGTCTATGCTGCATAACTACTACGCAGTTCAGAATAAAGGCGACGTCATCAAAGGGAGAAAGCCCTACACATTATTTAAAGAGCCCGTAAAAGGTGCTTCGAAAATAAGCATTTCAACAAAATGTACTGAAAATGTTAGCAGTTTCTAGGCGCGTTCGCAAAAAAAATTGCGAAAAGCGACTATTATCTTCGTCATGTCCGTCCGTCCGCATGAAACAACTCGGCTGCCACTGGACGGATTTTTATGAAATTTGATATTTGAGTATTTTTCGAAAGTCTGTCGAGAAAATTCAAGTTTCATTACAATTTTACGTACATTTATTATATATATGTTATGCAGACAAATGTACACAGTATATGTTTTTTAACACAATTTATTAAATGTTGCCCAACATGTTTCTGGCCTATATAAGGCTCATCTTCAGGGCTCTTTTGTTGAAATTACAACAGCTATATTATTGGTATATAAAATTCTTAAAAAGCCGTTAGATGTATTTGGTTATTGATGTCTGAAAACAATATTAAAACGTACCTAAGTTAAAATATTTAAGCTAACTTAGAGACGTTTTAATATTGTTTTCAGATACCAATAACCAAATACATCTAACGGCTTTTTAAGAATTTTATATACCAATAATATAGCTGTTGTAATTTCAACAAAAGAGCCCCTGAAGATGAGCCTTATATAGGCTAGAAACATGTTGGGCAGCATTTAATAAAATTGTGTTAAATAACATATACTGTGTACATTTGTCTGCATAACATATTTCATTACAATATGACAAGAATAACGGTACTTTACATGAATACCTGTGTATATTTATGATAATATCTCGCTGAAGTCATCATAGAATGAGAAATGTTTCAGGCAAACGTTATAGAGAAAATCAAAACACACATTTTATGTTCAATAATTTTTTCCCGAATATCGTGCCGTTTATGAGATATTGTGGAAAAATACAAGACAGGCAATGCACGTTATACGTACGTTGCCTGTCTTGTTCAGACAAAGTTGCGATGCTGGCCTTACGGACTTAATTTTATAAAGCGAATACACTATCATTGTTCTTAATATACTTAATGCATTTAATTGTATTTCATACGAGAATGGTATCAAACACGTACTTACATTTCGTGAGCGCAATGCGGAGACTTTTACTTTTACAGTAGTTGGTACATATATTTACCACTGTGATGTAAAGAGTTAAATATTAAGACTGTGCTACGTTTACTCAGGGAGGT
Organism: Reticulitermes speratus; assembly: GCA_021186555.1. Classification (NCBI taxonomy): domain Eukaryota; kingdom Metazoa; phylum Arthropoda; class Insecta; order Blattodea; family Rhinotermitidae; genus Reticulitermes; species Reticulitermes speratus. The sequence goes on along the minus strand of JAJKFL010000012.1, from coordinate 3,477,871 downwards.
GGTAACAGTCTGTACCAGCGCTCTACCTGACGGCGAACTGGACTCTATCTGTAGCTGTGTAATTACGCCTGCAAACGGCCAATTGCTCCGCATTGCAAGGTTCAGTGCCCCAGTAATACATAAATCAGTAATCAGTGGCTCGCTTTCAGTCATAGTGACTGTTGGGGCCTGCCCTGCGAGAGAACAGCAAAGAGGAGTGGAGCGGACAGCAGCTGTACTGGTCTGTATTGTTACACGCGCCACGTTTACGTCTTGTGAATAGCTGCGGTTTTTACAACTTAAGTGACGTGCAAGATTAACGGTGTCAAATGACAGACTATTCCCAATGAACGGATATCTGTTCGTATACTTGTCCTGTGATGGAACTCTGTACACGCGTCCTATAGAAGTGAGGTAATTTGAATTTTATGTGTTATAACGACGGTACTGTCTACAAATAGTGCAACATTAGTTGATACTAACCTTGTGTAATGCTACTGACGAGGTACCTCGCTTAGAAATGTTCCATCGTTATGGAATTAATTTATTTTTGTGTTTAATAATTGCAATTTTTACTGTCATTTTTTATGTTTAAAGTAATTAGTCTGTCTTCAGCGAAAGAAGATTTGCATTTCCATGAAAATGTATTAACAGAAGCCTTTACGTTTCTTTTCAATGGCTCAACAGCCCCTAGGGGGCCTAGGCCTCCTCATTTTTCGAGACTTCACGATCACACACTCACACACACAGCACACTTGGTAGGACTCCTCTGGACGAGTGACCAGCCCGTCGCAGAGACCTCTACCTGACAACACACAACACTCACAAGAGACAGACATCCATGCCCTAGGCGGGATTTTTTTTTATTATTAATTCCTGGGTTTCTCCCTTTGATCCATTTGTACTGTTGAAGTCCTTTTTGTCCTGCATGTCACTTTACGTTCCATGCTATCGTCCATACATCTAACACAACACAAACATCCATGCCCTAGAAGGGATTTTTTTTTGTATTAATTCCTGGGTTTTCCCCTTTGATCCATTTGTACTGTTGAAGTCCTTTTTGTCCTGCATGTCACCTTACGTTCCATGCTATCGTCCATACATCTAACACAACACAAACATCCATGCCCTAGAAGGGATTTTTTTTTTTATTAATTCCTGGGTTTTCCCCTTTGATCCATTTGTCCTGTTGAAGTCCTTTTTGTCCTGCATGTCACCTTACGTTCCATGCTATCGTCCATACATCTAACACAACACAAACATCCATGCCCTAGAAGGGATTTTTTTTTTTATTAATTCCTGGGTTTTCCCCTTTGATCCATTTGTCCTGTTGAAGTCCTTTTTGTCCTGCATGTCACCTTACGTTCCATGCTATCGTCCATACATCTAACACAACACAAACATCCATGCCCTAGAAGGGATTTTTTTTTTTTATTAATTCCTGGGTTTTCCCCTTTGATCCATTTGTCCTGTTGAAGTCCTTTTTGTCCTGCATGTCACCTTACGTTCCATGCTATCGTCCATACATCTAACACAACACAAACATCCATGCCCTAGAAGGGATTTTTTTTTTGTATTAATTCCTGGGTTTTCCCCTTTGATCCATTTGTCCTGTTGAAGTCCTTTTTGTCCTGCATGTCACCTTACGTTCCATGCTATCGTCCATACATCTAACACAACACAAACATCCATGCCCTAGAAGGGATTTTTTTTTTGTATTAATTCCTGGGTTTTCCCCTTTGATCCATTTGTCCTGTTGAAGTCCTTTTTGTCCTGCATGTCACCTTACGTTCCATGCTATCGTCCATACATCTAACACAACACAAACATCCATGCCCTAGAAGGGATTTTTTTTTTGTATTAATTCCTGGGTTTTCCCCTTTGATCCATTTGTACTGTTGAAGTCCTTTTTGTCCTGCATGTCACCTTACGTTCCATGCTATCGTCCATACATCTAACACAACACAAACATCCATGCCCTAGAAGGGATTTTTTTTTTGTATTAATTCCTGGGTTTTCCCCTTTGATCCATTTGTACTGTTGAAGTCCTTTTTGTCCTTCATGTCACTTTACGTTCCACGCTACCGTCCTTACAACAAACACAACACAAACATCCATGCCCCCGGTGGGATTCGAACCCACGATCCCAGCAAGCGAGCGGCCGAAGACCCACGCCTTAGACCGCACGGCCACTGGGATCGGCAGCCTTTACTTAACTTTACCAAAACGTCAGCTACGACAGATTGGAAACCGGTGTTTGGTAGTGTGTTTGTGTGTGTAGGCTTATGTAGGCCTATTCTTGGTACTTGTGTGCCGTTTTGACTTGACGTGCCCCATTCTCCCGTGACTAGGCTACGCAATAGTGCCGGGGTTAAGAGTGCATCGAGCTGTGTGCTACCTGCATTTCCACGTACTTCTTTACAGCGCGGTACTTAATTATCATTAGGGACAGCTGTGCCTTACCGCTTGGTCTCGGAGTGAAAATTTACGCAGCCCGTTTCAGTAGTGACTTAAGTGTTACCAAAATTTGTTTCGTCGTGTATTATAAGCGCGGAAGGTACAGGGACATATACATTTGACACTACTCTGTTGACCCAAGGCAGTGAGCAGTTTGTGAAGACTAAGTCATAGCCACTTTTCACTTGTGTTTGACAGTGCATGAAATGTGCCTCGTATGCCTCTTGACGAAACTTCATGCACCCTCTTGGGACACATGCACCCTCTTGGGACACATGCACCCTCTTGGGACACATGCACCCCCTCCCCTTTCAGTAGGCTGTGTTAGCGTATGTGCACATTCTTTCCTATTTTGTTCTAATTTTGTTCCTTGCGCTATATATACAGCTCTTTTTTTTTCCTCAGTCAGTTCTCTCCCTTTCTTCTCCATGTGGCTATAGTTCAGGTGTGTTCAGTGATACATGAGCAACTGTATCGAACTCTGTAGCTATTTTCCGCTCCGGTAGCTGACTGCAACAGAGAAGGCGTGAAACGTTGAAACGAAGTAGGCCATGGTGCACAATTACACGCATTCCGCTCTTCTTGGAATTGAGTTCTCTTTTATCGAAGAATCTCGATGTGTCTGACATCTGTGGTGGGGGGTATAATTAGCTCTGTTAAGGTAGTCTGGGTAATAACGAATGTAGGGTAAAGTCTGCTTTCGGGATTGTTTCCCTCATTTGTTGTGGGCAGTTGTAGATTTGTGTTCTGCAGGGAGGATGTCTCTGTGTGCCTAAAGCACTGACACATTTGAAACCGCCATGAGATTTATTCTGATGTTGTTTAATAACGGTTATTCAACTACACAAGATATATGTAGGGACATATAATTGTAAACTGTGGGTGGATAAGTATTTTTAAGGCTGCCGTGGACTGTCACTCCTTACTGTGCAGACGTGTGCCTGGCAATACTGATGAGCCTCGAACACTGTCAGTGAAGATAACAGGCAGTGTAGCCGAGATTCGAATACCGTGCTTCCGGAACACAAACCTGGAAAATTACCACAGAATTAACTTAACGTGATATTATGTTATGCAGCTTTTGGACACTCGGTATGAAAGTTGCGTCACTGAAGGTGATGTTGTCGTGTGTCAGTATTGCTAGTGTTGTGTATGAAGGTGATGTGTCGTGTCAGTATTGCTAGTGTTGTTGTATGAAGGTGATGTGTCGTGTCAGTATTGCTAGTGTTGTTGTATGAAGGTGATGTGTCGTGTCAGTATTGCTAGTGTTGTTGTATGAAGGTGATGTGTCGTGTCATTATTGCTAGTGTTGTTGTATGAAGGTGATGTGTCTGTCAGTATGCTAGTGTTGTTGTATGAAGGTGATGTGTCGTGTCAGTATTGCTAGTGTTGTTGTATGAAGGTGATGTGTCGTGTCAGTATTGCTAGGTTTGTATGAAGGTGATGTGTCGTGTCAGTATTGCTAGTGTTGTTGTATGAAGGTGATGTGTCGTGTCAGTATTGCTAGTGTGTTATGAAGGTGATGTGTCGTGTCAGTATTGCTAGGTTGTGATGAAGTGATGTGTCGTGTCAGTATTGCTAGTGTTGTTGTATGAAGGTGATGTGTCGTGTCAGTATTGCTAGTGTTGTTGTATGAAGGTGATGTGTCGTGTCAGTATTGCTAGTGTTGTTGTATGAAGGTGATGTGTCGTGTCAGTATTGCTAGTGTTGTTGTATGAAGGTGATGTGTCGTGTCATTTTTGCTAGTGTTGTTGTATGAAGGTGATGTGTCGTGTCAGTATTGCTAGTGTTGTTGTATGAAGGTGATGTGTCGTGTCAGTATTGCTAGTGTTGTTGTATGAAGGTGATGTGTCGTGTCAGTATTGCTAGTGTTGTTGTATGAAGGTGATGTGTCGTGTCAGTATTGCTAGGTTGTTGTATGAAGGTGATGTGTCGTGTCAGTATTGCTAGTGTTGTTGTATGAAGGTGATGTGTCGTGTCAGTATTGCTAGTGTTGTTGTATGAAGGTGATGTGTCGTGTCAGTATTGCTAGTGTTGTTGTATGAAGGTGATGTGTCGTGTCAGTATTGCTAGTGTTGTTGTATGAAGGTGATGTGTCGTTCAGTATTGCTAGTGTTGTTGTATGAAGGTGATGTGTCGTGTCAGTATTGCTAGTGTTGTTGTATGAAGGTGATGTGTCGTGTCAGTATTGCTAGTGTTGTTGTATGAAGGTGATGTGTCTGTCAGTATTGCTAGTGTTGTTGTATGAAGGTGATGTGTCTGTCAGTATTGCTAGGTTGTTGTATGAAGGTGATGTGTCGTGTCAGTATTGCTAGTGTTGTTGTATGAAGGTGATGTGTCGTGTCAGTATTGCTAGTGTTGTTGTATGAAGGTGATGTGTCATGTCAGTATTGTGCTTAGTGTTGTGTTGATGAGGTGATGTGTCGTGTCAGTACTGCTAGTGTTGTTGTATGAAGGTGATGTGTCGTGTCAGTATTGCTAGTGTTGTTGTATGAAGGTGATGTGTCGTGTCAGTATTGCTAGTGTTGTTGCATGTCTGTCGGAATGCGCTGCAGACTATTTTTACAGCGCCTGTTAGGTAACCTTAAAATAGACAGGAAAAAGTGAGAGAGAAAAGAAGAGGAAAATGAAAAACGCAAAGATTTGGAGGGGATAGAAAGATAAACGTAAAGATAGGACAAATGTACAGGAAAATGCTCGTTAATAAGCAGTATAAGGAGAGAAAGGTAAAGTAATAGAAGAAGTTAAAACAAAAAGGGAAAGGTATTACGGAATGAAATTAAAGACAGGGATTTAAAACTGCAAGCAGTGCAAAACAGGTACAAGACTTGCGTGTTTGATGGCGGCTGTAAAGAGGTAAAGCAGTCCAATTACAGGCATGGACAGGACCTTAAGTTGAGGCTCCCAGATTTCTAGACAATCGGCACATGAAGGTGGTAAGGTTGTCAGCCCTACGCACCGGCCGCCTTTACCCCCAGGAAATATTCCTGGTACTCATTTATGTTAGAGGCTGAGTCGATCCCAGGGCCATAGTGCGACCGGAAGGATTATGTCAATGAAAAATTCCAATGACACCATCGGGAATCAAACCCGCGACCTTCCTGCTTGTAGCGCAGTGCCTCAACCAACTGCGCCACCGCGTGTCCTTGATGGCGGCTATAGTGGACAAATTGCTATCGGATGACCCACCTTGCAATGTGGATCAGCGTCACGCCTGTCCCTAAGTATGGAGGGAGTGAAGGTGTTGGAAGCTGGATTTCTGCTCCGATCTGGCGTGGCCGTTCTTCCGTGAATGGTTGGAGCGATGTTTGAAAAGAGAGTGCATCGAAATATGAATAGGCTAAAGTGTCGATCAAATACAGGTAGCTGGACAGACAGACACATGGCGTCTCTTATGTTTAGTCAGTGAAGGGTGCTTTGGAGCAAAACAAGGCGGAACTGACATTGAGTCTCGAAATAAACGGAGAAGAGGTGGTCGATATCTGTAGTGCTGTTTCTTGCACCACCCCCCCCCCCCCCATCCGCCGGTAACACAGGGCGAGTTCAAGTTTCGGGCAGTGTAGATGGCAGTAGTGTCTGCTGTAAAAACAATGAAGTCTTGGGCACGCCGGAGTGCCTGTAATCCCCGTGTTAGAGCAGGCGGCAGCCTGTTGCTAGGTGACGGAGCGGTCTATGTTGTTCAGTTGCTCGCTCACACCAGAATGTGCCAGACACCGTGTGTGCGATGTAATTGGTAGTAATCCGTTGAGACACGGAATTTACCGAAGTAATTCAGTATTTTAAAAATTCAGCAGACTGCGACTGGAGAAAACTACGTAATGAAGCGCTTCATAATTTGCATTCATCACGAAATGTTATGGGGATGCTAAAATCGAGGACTATGGGATGGGCAGGTCGTATAACATGCATATAAAGGAACAGATGCCTACAAAGTTTTGGTCAGAAATCTTTAAAAAACGACACCACTTTCAAGACCTAGGTATGGATAGGAGGTACAGATATTGGAAGGTATACAGGGGAGTAGAGGCATAGCTCCACTTATTCTTAAAAATCCATCACTAGATTGAGGTGAGCGGTGAGGTTTACGCCCTGGTCACTTCATCGTCAGAGCAAGCGCCCCGGTATACACTGAACAGGGGGCGGGGTGGACCACGGAGCTGATCTTGACGTTTTGGAGAAGAGATAAATCACTTGTTCTTGCCGGGATTCAGACCGTAGCGTAATCACTACACCAACTGAGCTATGTCAGGTGCTTAGTGCGTAATAAGGAAGTTTGGCTGACACTACGAAAGACCGTTCTGCCTACAAACTTGACGCTAATCGAAGACATGTATTTTGGTTAGCTGCTTTGTACACAGCAACTTCTTGCGCTGAGACACAGGACAGTGATGCACACAGGTGCAGTAGATACAAGCTTGGGGGCCAACACTGGGCCCCTAGCTGTGTCACGTGAAGATACCTGAAGCATTTAGTCGTACATTCCACTTAGTTTCCGGACATGGGATACATTGCTCGTAGGCACAGGTTACAGTAGTGCGTGGCACCCTGTATGTTTAGTGGCACCTTGTATGTTTAGTGGCACTCTGTATGTTTAGTGGCACCTGTATGTTTAGTGGCACCTGTATATTTAGTGGCACTCTGTATTTTTAGTGGCCCCTGTATGTTTAGTGGCACCCTGTATGTTTAGTGGCACTCTGTATGTTTAGTGGCACCCTGTATGTTTAGTGGCACCCTGTATGTTTAGTGGAACCTGTATGTTTAGTGGCACCTGTATGTTTAGTGGCACTCTGTATGTTTAGTGGCACCTGTATGTTTAGTGGCACCCTGTATGTTTAGTGGCACCCTGTATGTTTAGTGGCACCCTGTATGTTTAGTGGCACTCTGTATGTTTAGTGGCACTCTGTATGTTTAGTGGTACTCTGTATGTTTAGTGGCACCTGTATGTTTAGTGGCACCTGTATGTTTAGTGGCACCCTGTATATTTAGTGGCATTCTGTATGTTTAGTGGCACCTGTATGTTTAGTGGCACTCTGTATGTTTAGTGGCACTCTGTATGTTTAGTGGTACTCTGTATGTTTAGTGGTACTCTGTACGTTTAGTGGCACTCTGTAAGTTTAGTGGCATTCTGTATGTTTATCAACTTTATGTCCTTCAGTTCATGCATTCGGTGTGAAGGTTTTGCATATTTTGTTACGACATTCTGGGCTCTCTGTGTGCATCGGGGCGTTTATACTCTATGAAAAGACTTATTGTGTCTTTGAAACAAAATCAAGTGCTGTTAACGGAAGAGAAAGTGTCTCCTTACGATCTGTGTGGCAGTGACAACAAATTTCAAATTTTCACGCTTTGATCGTAAGTAAGCCTGCAGTGTTGTCTGTGCGGTTCGCTTCACACTAATTCAACTGGAAAAATCATTTGTTTTGTTTCGACGGCTTCTGTCTTCTCACATTTTCACGCCTGTGGCTCTTGTGTTTTATCGCCCGCTTTTCCCTACAATTACCCACTTTCATATTTTCGGAGGTAACTATGAATAAGAAAGCAGGGAGTTTATATGAAACATAATTTTAACATTTCAGCACTGTTTTAGTACTCATACATTAATTTAAGTCTGTTGTTTAAAGTGGCAGCATAGTGGGGTCTAGAGTTTGAGTCCCGTTCTTAGCATTGTTCTTCTTAACAGGTTTTTGTGTTCTGTGTCAGTGTAAGTACTTCAGCGGGGATTAGGACTATTTAGGAAAGCTTTAGAATAGCTAGAATAGCTCAGTAAGAACAGTGACTAGGTTGCGGGCTGAACGACTGGAGAAACGTGTTTCGATTCCCCGCAGGGGAAGCCAATTTTACTTTCCGCAGCGTCCAGACCGGCTGTGGGGCCCATCGAACCTCTTAACCAGGGGCATGAAGCTAGGCACTGTGTCTATCTATTGCCGAAGTTAAGAAGTTTCGGAGCTGCATGTGATGTCATTGCGTGTTGCTGAGTTTAGAGCAAGACAAGACTAGTTCAACTTTACGTTGCTTGTGCCGTACATTCTTGATTAAAATAAATCTCACTCCGACAAATGTACACTGTTTATGTTATTTAACATAATTTTTATTAAAAATTGTCCGACATGTTTCGAACCAATTTACGGTTCATCTTCAGGGGCTCACTTTTCTCAATTTATTTATTTATTTATTGTATAGCTGATGTAATTTGAGAAAGGTGAGCCCCTGAAGATGAACCATAAATTGGTTCGAAACATGTCGGGCATTTTTTAATAAAAATTATGTTAAATAACATAAACAGTGTACATTTGTCGGAGTGAGATTTATTTTAAGACTAGTTTAACTTTTCCTACAACAGAGGAGGCAAGGACTCGAAATTTTTTGTACTATCAGAAAGAGTAATAATAATAACCACAGTAATCATATACATGTTTAGTTGCATTTAGAAGACACACAGATAACAACGTGTGCTGTGTTTATTTGCGTATTTGTCCGTCCAGTAGTTACATCGCCGTTATTGCTGGACCGTGCAGCAGATCTGCGCTAAGTTATGTTGTGACAGACATTTGACTGTGGGTGTACTTACCTCGTGGTATGAGGACCTTGGGCACTTAGTTATATTGTTGGAATTAGTAAGACAAGGTGGGTGGGATGAGCAGGTCTTGTAGTACGCATAAAATATACGAAAATGAGTACTAGAGGAGACCTGTTGGCGAATGTAGGCGTAGATACGAGAGTAATATAGACGTAAATATAGATAGTGTATGAAGATTTATAGTGAGTTCATTTGTCTCAGGACAGGATTCAAGTGCGGGATTTTGTGAACACGGTAAGGAAACGTCGGGTTTCACAAAGTGAGGGGAATTCCTTGGCTGGCTGAGTGACTGTTGGGTTCTGAAGGAGGACTGTGTCGCATGGAAGTAGTTAGGTGATTGGTTACTAAATACTAGTTTTATCATCCCGTTAAGTTAATTTGTAACAAAGAATAATTTAAACACCGTCAAACACTACTAAATTGTATTGTACACCTTCTTGCGGCAACATGTTTCGACCTGTTTCGATCATCTTCAGGTCATTAATGTAAAACTCATAGGAGTATTGTATACAATTGTATTATTATTAATAGACTGCCATCTACTACAATTGTATAAAACACTTTTATGAGTTTTATATTAATGACCTGAAGCTGACCGAATTAGGTCGAAACTTGTTGCCACAATAAGGTGTGAAATATACATTAGTTGTGTTTGGCGGTATTAAAACTATCCTTTGATTGGTTTCCACGTCTGTGTCCTAGTTTTTATTGTAACTTATAAATAATAATGTCTTAAATCGTCACACAGAATAATATAAACGTTGAAAAATATAGCGCAAAAGTTGATCGTGTGTTAGAATGTTTATGACTTCCATATATTAGCCGCACTTTGCTAACAAAACTACTAAAAGTGCAATGACGTAGACACTTTAATGCGAGGGAAAGATAGGCCGAGGTCATAAACTGAGTTTGATGCGACCCACAGAGAAGTAAACTGCCGCCCGTGGACTTAAATAGGTTTGTCTACCCGTCGCCGTGTAAAGAGACGTTGTTGCTGCGCGCTGTCGTATCTGAATACATTAAATGTCAGTGTGGCATTTAAAGTAAGGGCGGCTTGAGTCTGACACGCCGTATAATTCAGCTGAGTCAAAAGTTAGCCGCTGGAACTTTGAGATTTTAGACAAGAAGAGAGAAGTTTTGTATTTAACAAGTGCGCTCGTAGTAGATGAATGATGTGTGGGTGTGGAGCTTTGGCGGACTGATAGTGACAGGGGGAAACCGGAGTGCTGTGTGAGAAACTACGTAGTCCCACTGCCACAAACCACACATGGACTGACCTTAAAAGCAGACAGGCATACAAAGGTCAGTACTGCAGGGCGACGAACATTGGCGACTGTCCTGTTCGTGTGCTAGGAACGGCGGTAGGTTGGGCTACAGAAATGTACGAGTACAGAGGCTGTGAAGAAGGAAAGGGGAAAAATACGAATATGGACAATGAGATGAACCAGAATGGAAACAGAGGAGAAGAATAGGAATAAAAATGTTAAAGAAAAGTGCTAACAAGATGAACAGGAGAATAAGCATGTAGTTGTAGTAATAGTAGTAGTAGTAGTAGTAGTAATAAGAAAAAGAAGAAATAGGAGAAGGAACGCCAAAGAAATAGAAGAGGAAGAAAGATAAAAAAAGGGGGAAAATAAAGGGAGAACAAGAGGAATAAGGAGAAAAAATAAAATAAGACGAGAATGAGGAGCAAAAGAATGTGGAGGTGCAGAGGAGAAGAAGATTGTGAGTATGAGGAATAAGACGAAGAAGTGAAGACAAGACATTTCTTCATTGTACGTGTTGCTTTCAAACGCCAGGGTGCAGCACAAACGTGTACAGTAGTCTGTGTCTACTGTGCGACATGTTTCAATAGCCTTGTTGCTTTCTGCTCGCCCCGCGATCAGCACTGTGCCTTGTTACTTGCTGGTGTCGCGTTATGTCGACATGGCCGTCTGTTATCGCGTTACAAGTCTGCTTATCGCCTGTTTTATGGCTGCCACAGAGAACATTAAAGCCTCGCTCGATACAAACCAATAAAAATTGTATTACGGAGAAATTCTATGAAAGGGAAGCCAGGCGGTATTTCTTGCGACGTAAGAAGCGACTTAAGTCTACTAGCTCTTGTATATTTCTTGCGACGTAAGAAGCGACTTAAGTCTACTAGCGCTTGTATATTTCTTGCGACGTAAGAAGCGACTTAAGTCTTGTAACTCTTGTATATTTCTTGCGACGTAAGAAGCGACTTAAGTCTTGTAGCTCTTGTATATTTCTTGCGACGTAAGAAGCGACTTAAGTCTAGTAGCTCTTGTATATTTCTTGCGACGTAAGAAGCGACTTAAGTCTTGTAGCTCTTGTATATTTCTTGCGACGTAAGAAGCGACTTAAGTCTTGTAGCTCTTGTATATTTCTTGCGACGTAAGAAGCGACTTAAGTCTTGTAGCTCTTGTATATTTCTTGCGACGTAAGAAGCGACTTAAGTCTTGTAGCTCTTGTATATTTCTTGCGACGTAAGAAGCGACTAAGTCTTGTAGCTCTTGTATATTTCTTACGACGTAAGAAGCGACTTAAGTCTTCTAGCTCTTGTATATTTCTTGCAACGTAAGAAGCGACTTAAGTCTTCTAGCTCTTGTATATTTCTTGCGACGTAAGAAGCGACTTAAGTCTTCTAGCTCTTGTATATTTCTTACGACGTAAGAAGCGACTTAAGTCTTGTAGCTCTTGTATATTTCTTGCGACGTAAGAAGCGACTTAAGTCTTCTAGCTCTTGTATATTTCTTGCGACGTAAGAAGCGACTTAAGTCTTCTAGCTCTTATATATTTGTTGCGACGTAAGAAACGACTTAAGTCTTGTAGCTCTTGTATATTTCTTGCGACGTGAGAAGCGACTTAAGTCTTGTAGCTCTTGTATATTTTCTAATACCAATCATTAAGGTGGTACGGGGTTGGACCGAACCACAAACAATTATCTTTGATTTTTACCCCTTACGCCACAGTGGTAACTATATTTACCGGCTGATTCAGGATTTTATTACACTGTCAATTTTGAAACTTTTGGTTTTGCTACATCATTTGTAATGTTCATTTATATAATCATAAAACGCTGTATTTATTATTACACGCTCATGAACTAGCTGTCTTCGCTAATTTTTCTATTAATTTCAACCGCTCTTTATTGATAAAATAAGTTATATTCGACCTCCAGGTAACAATATCGAAATTCTATTTTCGTGTGTCTCGTTTTATTACTTTCTACACGTACCGAAACCAAACACTCTTGTCAATTTAACAGCCTTCGAGATAACGGGCCGTATGAAAGAATGGGTGGCTTTTTGATGCTTTGTTCTTTCTGTAGATGGCTCTGTAGTGATAAATTGACTAGATGGATGTCCTGGGTTTCTTTATAAATTAGATTCTGTAACAAATGTGATTGCCATTTGTTCTTCTGAGCACGCGAAGCAGAGGGCAGAATTGAGCAGGTCGGTGATGAGTGCGAGAAGTGGAAGCTAACACCAAGGCTTAGAATGAAGCGGTGAATTTGTGTTTAGGAAGCAGTGCTTGTGCTACAGATGTGTGAAGCTTATAGTTGCCATGTTGCCTCTGCTGCTTCGTTTAAAAAACAAAGGAAAGGTAAGAGTTATTATAAAGATTTAGTTCGTACTGCACAGTAAATATATTCCGTCTCGATCTTAAATTTATTTTCGCCTTGTAATTCGTAAACAATACATGCCGAAATACCGATACAGTTGCTGTAACACTTTATGTATATAATACCCCCTTATCTGATACGTGTTTCGTTATCATGTCCATCCTCACGGTGAACATACAGTCAACATATAGAAATTATTGAATGAATATAGTTACATACAGTATTAGTCCACTGTGTAATTTCCTCTGTGTGTATTTCTGTGTATAATGTACGTACTTGATCAGCCTTTGTGTCTTGTATGAGTATTGTGTATTCCAGGAGTGTTATTTATTAAAACGGTGATATTATGATCGTTAAATGATATCGATAAGTGTCCTGGGAGCTTCGTGTAAGAGATGTCAGTCGTCATCCTATTACGACTTCGAACATCAAACGGTCCATGCACAGGTTAATTTTTGACAAGTTGTACCCATCTGGTGTCCACTGTCTGTTATCGGCATACTATACTGCACAGAGGTCAGCTGCTGGTGCTGAAGTCCCTAGCGCGGTCTTTGTGCGTAGTTTAGTCCTGGCAGTGCTGTCAACCCTTTCCCAGTAATCCGATAGGATAGACTAACGAACTCAACTCTCTTAAGTGCTGATATCCTTCCCTTATGTATAAAAAATCGTGTCCCTAATTGATGATTTTCATTCTATTTTCCATGGAAAGAAGTATAATCCTGTGATGGTTCAGTGCCACCCTTGTCCCATCTGACCTCATGGACTGTCATTAAATCTAAGCTATACGTTGCTACGTCTCTTGCAATTGTGTTCGCTGGCTAAATGCTATACGGCCCTCACACATTCCGCGTTACAAATCTCATGTCCGTTTTCCATTGCTTAGGTCGTTCCAAAGAACGTGTCCAAGTCCGAGGCACTGTGTAACATTTCTTACCCCAATAATTATCCTCAGCCCGTGCCAGATTTATTCAGGAAACAACAAGCACAGGAAAGTGATTTTCCTGTTCCCCAAATCGTCCAGATTGGCTCTGTTCAATGGGTACCGGCGTCAGGCGGCCAGGGCTTTATGTATATTACTCGCCTCCATGTAACTCCGATGTTCAGAATGAGTGGAACTATACTTCTACTCCCCCAATATACCTTCATGGCTTGGGCAGGGACAACTCTACCATTATTATTATTATTATTAGTAGTAGTAGTAGTATGATCATTATCATCATCATCATCATCATCCCCACATCGTATTACAGGATATTCTCTTCATGACGCAATATCATTGACCCTGGGGCTTAAGAGCTTTACACGAAGTGCATCTGACATTGCCTTACGCGATCTGTCAGCCTCACGACCTGTGCTGTTGTCACAGCGGCCTCCTTCGGCAGTTCCACACTGCAGTGTTTACTGATGTCTTGAGAGGCAACAAGTGCTGACATCTCTGATTGTTAGCATCACTTTCGTTGTCACACTTCTCGTGGGCTGTACTTGCCGGTACAACAATTATTATTATTATTATTATGGTAATATTGTCATCATTATTACTCAAGCAATGTGATGTGATGTGTGGGCTGGCTTCATCAGGTTTGGGGAGGGACCAGTGACGTGGCTGTTGTGAGCGAGGTGAAGCTGTCACTGCGCAAGCCATGAAGACATAGAGGGGAAGCAGAGGTATAGCAGCACTCATGCTTAACTTCGGCGTTTGATGGAGGTGAAAGTCAACATCGCGCCCCGGCCGCTTTACCTTCGGGAAGGAACCCCAGTACCCTTTGAATAGGAGACTGCGTGGGCCCCAGAGACGGTCTGGACGTTTTGGAGGAAAGAAAAATTTCTATCCGCTGCTGAGATTCGAACCCCGGACCATGCAGCCCGTAGTCTAGTCACTATACCAACTGAGCTATCCCAGTTTTGTTGGATTTTCTGGCTACATACAGTCTGACCGAGCCGCTGCTAGCTTATCAAGGGCAACTCTGCTGCACTGAGTTGGTCGGCTGCTAGTAGTAGTAGTGGTAGTGTTTACGTATTTATTTTGACGCGTTATTGAAGTATTATCGTATCACTTGTGTTGTGGACATTAGTTGATGACCTTTCGGATCCCTTCCCTTCATTACGAATGGCTCTGAACACAGATTCACAGTCATTAAGCTGTTGATCCCAATTTCCGTTTTGTCAGTTGGCCATAAAACATTTTGACGTGGCTGTGGTTGCCGTTTTCCCGGAAAGGCAAAAGCGGACAGGTCACGTTACAGCGCTCATCTCATAAAATGGTGGAAACAACAGAAAGTCACAGCGCGTGAATCTGCTCGGCTCAGGGTTGTCCAGTCTAGCATCATGGTGCAGCTTAGACAGCACTAACGAGTCCATCGTGGCCACGTTGGTGACGTAACTCCTCTAAGCATTTTGATCAAATACGTACTTTTGTACGGGAGCCGGGGTAGCTCAGTCAGTGTAGTGGCGGGACTGTGGTTTGGATGATATGTATCGACATTCACTTCCAGGCAAAGTTAGAAGCCCCTTTTTTCTCCGCACCCAGACCGGCTCTGCGACACACCTTTAGACTCCAAGGACTCTTTTTATGGAGTAAATGCGGTCACAGCGTGAAACTGACCACTGAATCGCATATGATGTCGAGGTTAAAAATGTGTGTAACTACACCTCCACTGTCTTGTACGGCTTTGTGACGTGTTATTTAGTTATGTAGAGGGACAGCTATACAGGGTGTACATGTTTGTGTCCCGGTAGTAAGCACGTAACGGATTATCACGGAACTAGCCAGGAGTCTCATAATTCGTAATTCCCAGTTACGAATGATATAAAAATGGCGCAGTTGCATTACTTGTGATAATGCGCAGACGTTTCTTTGTTATCTATCTGTAGTGTCGGTGTACATGACTGCGAAGTGACAGTACATGACTGCGAAGTGACAGTACATGACTGTGAAGTGACAGTACATGACTGTGAAGTGACAGTAATGTGTTCTGTACGACAGATATCTGTAGTGTCGGTGTCCATGACTGTGAAGTGACAGTACATGACTGCGAAGTGACAGTACATGACTGTGAAGTGACAGTACATGACTGCGAAGTGACAGTACATGACTGTGAAGTGACAGTACATGACTGTGAAGTGACAGTAATGTGTTCTGTACGACAGATATCTGTAGTGTCGGTGTCCATGACTGTGAAGTGACAGTACATGACTGCGAAGTGACAGTACATGACTGTGAAGTGACAGTACATGACTGCGAAGTGACAGTACATGACTGTGAAGTGACAGTACATGACTGTGAAGTGACAGTAATGTGTTCTGTACGACAGATATCTGTAGTGTCGGTGTCCATGACTGTGAAGTGACAGTAATGTGTTCTGTACGACAGATATCTGTATTGTCGGTGTCCATGACTGTGAAGTGACAGTAATGTTGTCTGTACGACAGATATCTGTAGTGTCGGTGTCCATGACTGTGAAGTGACAGTAATGTGTTCTGTACGACAGATATCTGTAGTGTCGGTGTCCATGACTGTGAAGTGACAGTAATGTGTTCTGTACGACAGATATCTGTAGTGTCGGTGTCCATGACTGTGAAGTGACAGTAATGTTGTCTGTACGACAGATATCTGTAGTGTCGGTGTCCATGACTGTGAAGTGACAGTAATGTTGTCTGTACGACAGATATCTGTAGTGTCGGTGTCCATGACTGTGAAGTGACAGTAATGTTGTCTGTACGACAGATATCTGTAGTGTCGGTGTCCATGACTGTGAAGTGACAGTAATGTTGTTCTGTACGACAGATATCTGTAGTGTCGGTGTCCATGACTGTGAAGTGACAGTAATGTGTTCTGTACGACAGATATCTGTAGTGTCGGTGTCCATGACTGTGAAGTGACAGTAATGTGTTCTGTACGACAGATATCTGTAGTGTCGGTGTCCATGACTGTGAAGTGACAGTAATGTGTTCTGTACGACAGATATCTGTAGTGTCGGTGTCCATGACTGTGAAGTGACAGTAATGTGTTCTGTACGACAGATATCTGTAGTGTCGGTGTCCATGACTGTGAAGTGACAGTAATGTGTTCTGTACGACAGATATCTGTAGTGTCGGTGTCCATGACTGTGAAGTGACAGTAATGTGTTCTGTACGACAGATATCTGTAGTGTCGGTGTCCATGACTGTGAAGTGACAGTAATGTTGTCTGTACGACAGATATCTGTAGTGTCGGTGTCCATGACTGTGAAGTGACAGTAATGTTGTCTGTACGACAGATATCTGTAGTGTCGGTGTCCATGACTGTGAAGTGACAGTAATGTTGTCTGTACGACAGATATCTGTAGTGTCGGTGTCCATGACTTGTGACAGAGATGACAGTAATGTGTGGGTATTCTGTACGACGACAGATATCTGTATGTCTGGTGATATGTGTGCGACATGACTGTGAAGTGACAGTTTCATGTGTTCTGTACGACGAATCTGTGTGTCGTGTCCATGACTGTGGAAGTGCAGTACATGCTGTTTGTACACAGATTATGACTGTATGTCGTGTGTCCATGACTGTGAAGTGACAGTAATGTGTCTGTACGACAGATATCTGTAGTGTCGTGTCCATGACTGTGAAGTGACAGTAATGTGTCTGTACGACAGATATCTGTAGTGTCGGTTGTCCATGACTGTGAAGTGACAGTAATGTGTTCGTACGACGATATCTGTAGTGTCGGTGTCCATGACTGTGAAGTGCAGTAATGTGTCTGTCGACAGATATCTGTAGTGTCGGTGTCCATGACTGTGAGTGACAGTAATGTGTCTGACGACAGATACTGTGTGTCGTGTCATGACTGTGAAGTGACAGTAATGTTCTGTACGACAGATATCTGTAGTGTCGGTGTCCATGACTGTGAAGTGACAGTATGTTTCTGTGACAGATATCTGTAGTGTCGGTGTCCATGATGTGAAGTGACAGTAATGTGTCTGTACGAAGATATCTGTAGTGTCGGTGTCCATGACTGTGAATGACAGTAATGTTGTCTGTACGACAGATATCTGTAGTGTCGGTGTCATGACTGTGAAGTGACAGTATGTTTCTGTACGACAGATATCTTAGTGTCGTGTCCATGACTGTGAAGTGACAGTAATGTGTTGTACGACAGATATCTGTAGTGTCGTGTCCAGCTGTGAAGTGACAGTAATGTTTCTGTACGAAGTATCTGTAGTGTCGGTGTCCATGACTGTGAGTGACAGTATGTTTCTGTACGACAGATCTGTAGTGTCGGGTCCATGACTGTGAAGTGACGTAATGTGTCGTACGAGTTATGAGTGCGTGTCTAGACATTGAGGTCGGTGTCCAGACTGTGAAGTGACAGTAAGTTTCTGTCGACGATGTATGTCGTGTCGATGTGAAGTACAGTACTGTGTCGACGACAGTATCTAGTCGTGATCTGATGTGAAGTGACAATGTCTGTAGAGAACTGTAGTGTGTCGTACGACAGATACTGTAGTGTGTCATGACTGTAAGTGACAGTAATGTTGTCTGTAGACGTTCTGTGTGTCGTGCCTGACTGTGAAGTGAAGTAATGTTGTCTGTACGACAGATTCTGTAGTGTCGGTGTCCATGACTGTGAAGTGACAGTAATGTTGTCTGTACGACAGATATCTGTAGTGTCGGTGTCCATGACTGTGAAGTGACAGTAATGTTGTCTGTACGACAGATATCTGTAGTGTCGGTGTCCATGACTGTGAAGTGACAGTAATGTTGTCTGTACGACAGATATCTGTAGTGTCGGTGTCCATGACTGTGAAGTGACAGTAATGTTGTCTGTACGACAGATATCTGTAGTGTCGGTGTCCATGACTGTGAAGTGACAGTAATGTTGTCTGTACGACAGATATCTGTAGTGTCGGTGTCCACTGACTGTGAAGTGACAGTAATGTTGTCTGTACGACAGATATCTGTAGTGTCGGTGTCCATGACTGTGAAGTGACAGTAATGTTGTCTGTACGACAGATATATGTAGTGTCGGTGTCATGACTGTGAAGTGACAGTACATGACTGCGAAGTGACAGTATGCTCATGACTGTGAAGTGACAGTAATGCGAGTACCTGCACGTGAGTGACAGTTCATGACTGTGAAGTGACAGTAATGTGTTCTGTACGACAGATATCTGTAGTGTCAGTGTCCATGACTGTGAAGTGACAGTAATGTTGTCTGTACGACAGATATCTGTAGTGTCGGTGTCCATGACTGTGAAGTGACAGTAATGTTGTCTGTACGACAGATATCTGTAGTGTCGGTGTCCATGACTGTGAAGTGACAGTAATGTTGTCTGTACGACAGATATCTGTCCTATGTGTCATGGCTTTTATCTTACGAAGGATCGTCTGATTTTGTTCAAATTTTGTATGGGCGGCCTCTACTGTCTTTTAGCGAAAAATGAATTGGTTTCAATATCCTGTGTGGGTACTGTAACAACACACAAACATTTGACATTCTTATAAGTCAGCATGAAAGTCGTCCTTCTTAAGTAAACGTTACAAAAGTTTTGATGTTTGTGGCACCTAATTTTATGCTTAAACAGTGTGTATTACAGCCATACGTGACCAGTACTGTGAGGTGCTCGTTTGTCTTGTTGATTTGTTATCCTAACAATATCCCTTGTTTTTATTTAGGAATATGTTGCAATGCCTGACCATCTGATAAATGCGTTGAATATAACAGAGACACACGGCCATAAGACACACACAGTCACACATAAATCATGTCTCCATTACAGGTTTTGTTTTCGCTATTAAAATTACGATAAGTCGTATACAGGCCATTTAGTAACGCAAATCGTTCAGTCTATGTTGACAACAGCGCCTTCTAAGCACGTTTCCTGCATATCGCCGCCACAGCGTATGTAAGTATCATATAATAATAATGCTTCGCGATTTATCAAATGCTCCAGTAACTGTCCGATTGCGTGACAGAGGCAATCATCGTAAGTGGCTCTTGCGTTAAACAGGCTGTAGTAACTGGTATTATTGCGTCGCAACAAGGAATTGCGTAGTGGCCGGCCGTAGCTTGTGTACCGCGTCGCTACAGAGGAAGTTCCAAGAAGTGAAGTTTGCAAGAGCGTCTAGCCACAGAGCTCTGAATCTGAACCAAAAGGACACAAAAATACTTTGTTTTGTTTCGAATTGTAAGCAGTGTGTGGTATAAACGTGAGTTGTGCTTGTGTGTGGACCGTCACAAAATGGGGCGAGTTTGTTGTACAGCGGCTTGTAAGTTCGAGGTACTTTGCGACTTCACTTTAGGTTACTTAGTGTAGGTGGGATACCCTAATAGGATTTTATATGCCTAGTCTGTACAGAATATTAGAAGGATGAGATGGGAAGAACATGTAACACGCGTGGTAAGATGAGAAATTCATGCATTTTTTTTTGGCTGGAAACCTTCGCGAGAGACCACTATTATTAGTGATCTGCTAGGGATAGAGAGGAGGGTATTGGACTGGATTGATCTGGCTCAGGATAGGGTCATGTGGAGGGCTGTTTTGAGAGAGGTAATGAACCTTTGGATTTCATAAAAGACGAGAAATTTCTTGAAAATCTGAGCGTCTGTTGGTGCCAAAAAAAGTTCTTTTATGTAGTTATTTAATAGGATCCAGGAGTTTGACAGTGAGTTGGCACATAGTTCAGCCACTGTGAGCGACAGAATGTAGGTGGCGAAACACGCTGCACGGTTCTAATACTTGTTAGCATCACAAAATAAAGCACTAGAAAGGCGCGAAGGCAACATTGAGTAACGAATTCTGGAAATGCATCTCAGATACTGTTGTTAAGCCACTGTTGCATGCAGTGAAGCTTCTTATGCAGCTGTCATCCGCGATATCAGTTGTAACGTCTTGCAGGGCTGACCACAGCATGTGGAGTTACACTGTAGTGTATGTGGGCTGGTGGGAGACAAGAGGAAGGCAGAACGGTATATGGAGACAGCAAACTGAAGTTCGTACTGCAGTTAGGAGAACTGGCTGTCTGAGGGTAAAATGTGAAGCAGGTAGAAAGAAACAAAGAGAGCAAAGAAGAATGTGTGCCTTGAGAGAGTGACGTAGTCATTTCTTAGGTTCTGACGACGGTACGTAACATTGAGAACTAATTGGTTTCTGGACTTTGTCCATCGTCCGGAAATCTAAAATCACGACGTTTCGGAAGCTGGATCTGCTTCCGTCCTCAGGTGAAGCGGGGGAGGGAGACACCTACTTAGTTGGGTCCCTTAGTCCCTTAGACCTCGGTCCAGTGATTGAGGTT
Organism: Reticulitermes speratus; assembly: GCA_021186555.1. Lineage (NCBI taxonomy): Eukaryota > Metazoa > Arthropoda > Insecta > Blattodea > Rhinotermitidae > Reticulitermes > Reticulitermes speratus. The sequence continues at coordinate 3,456,958 of JAJKFL010000012.1, read as the reverse complement.
AGCTCGGTCTAAGGGACCCAACTGAGTAGATGTCTCCCCCCCCCTTCACCTGAGGACGGAAGCACATCCAGCTTCCGAAACGTCGTGATTTTAGATTTCCGGACGATGGACAAAGTCCAGAAACCAATTAGTTCTCAATAGTCATTTCTTGTCCCGTCTTATTCGTATGGGAGGGAAGTGGTTGAGAACAGCGACATTCCTTCAAACCGCCTGCAATAGACTGTTTAGATTAACCGCAAGACACGGGTGACGGAGAAGTTGCCGCGGAGTTACGGCGATGAGGAAAACTCGTGGATGTGGTTACACTGTTTAGTTCTTCCAAAGCTTCTTCTAAATGATTAGATTTGTGTGCCGAACACACAGTTATGTTATAGAATAGTGTAATGCAATACTATAATATAGTGCACCCATATACACTTTCGCCGATGAAATATGAACAGGTTTTTCCAGTTCCCTCTTATGTCTCTCAATTTAGTTTTTAACTCCTAATTTAATCGTTGAAACCCCAGTGGTTAACTAAACTTACAGCCGTGTTTGACACTACGAACCCTGCCTTTTGCCTACAGGGTGCATTTCTGTTTTCCACGTGACTCTTACAGTAAATAGTCATTACTTTCCTGCGCGACACTAACTGTTCTTTCTGACTGAAGTGTACTGTGTTTACCGCGCGGTAGGAACTGAATCTGTGTCATGTAGATTAATTGTTGTCAACAGAGAGTTAAATATCGTATTTATACGCGTGCGTGGTAGGTTGACAGGTGTGTTACTGTGCTTTGTAATTTGCTGGTGCAAACATATTGCGAATACAACAGAAATATGTGTGATTGGCGGCAGGCACCTGCAGCGTGTATCCACGTCAGCAAGTGTCTGAATAGCATGTAGTTTGCAAACAGATGTCAGACTTATTTTTATTATTTCTGAGAAGAGATAATTAATTTACTATTCTTTTGACAGAAGCAGGGATTTGATATAGCATAAATGCAACTGGATTGGTCACATCTTGCGTAGAAAATGCCTTCTAAAACACGTGATTGAAGGAAAGTTAGAGGGAAGGATAGAAATGACGGGAAGACGAGGAAGAAGACGTAAGCAGCTATTGGATGACCTTAAGGAGAAGAGGCGATATTACAAATTGAAAGAGGAAGCACTAGATCGCACCGTGTGGAGAACTCGCTTTGGAAGAGGCTACGGACCTGTCGTAAGACAGACTACAGATTGAAATGAAATGTAACATGTCTCGAAGAGTACCAGCTTTTTGTATCTCCTAGTAATCTCGGTTTTGATATCCGCAGAACCGAAAAAACCTACAAACATCACAGCTCGTTATGCTGGCTATATTGCAGGCGTCATATGTTGCAGCAGAACTGTCACAAAATACTGCAATAATGAGCCGCTTTACAAGCTGTGTCCGATGTTTGACATGCAATTCGGCCATTTGATAACGAGACCAATTAGTAGCCATGATACAATTATATGAAACGAAATTGGGCCAAAAAACAAGAATTAGGATTTATCGATATTAACGCAATTAGTACCTCGTATTACGGACAGATGGCAGGTAGGCAGTGCGGTCTTTAACTCTGTGGACCAGACTCCTGGAGAAGCTAGTAGTGTCTGAGCCTGTCGGGATGTTCCTACTGTATAGAACTATATTCACAAGAGCGAACCACGTGTTCTTATTGTAACATGTCAATTGTTTACGGTAGGTGGAATAATAAAAAGCAAAGCATCGCGGGTATTTACAGCATGCCAAGACACGGCAGTAACACAGCGTTGTAGAGTAAAGGGTTGGCACTCTCAGAACACGTGCCAGAAGTCGCTGTCACTATGGCAACGAAGATTATGCATTACATTAGCCTGAATTCGCCAGATGACAGGACGTTTGACCATATCGTACCATGGCAACCGACATTACGTCAGACTAAGAGCAGTACAATGGGAATGTGGGAGGAAGATTATTAGTGAAGACACCTTCTGTGTTTGTGTCTTGAATGCGGTCTGTGAGAAGAGAGGCTGTCCTTGTTATGCGACGGATATGGCTTGTGCAGTGTCGCACGTGCTGTGTTGTAGTGCACAGCAATGCGTACACTGAATGACAGTTGATTGCACGCCAACAGTAAATGGAAGTGACTGCAGTGCCTTAGTGATGGATCTGAGATGTGGATTCTGATAGTTAAAAACAATTAGATTTCCGGTAGGTGATATTGCTGAGCTCAGAGACAGAGAGCACAGTGAATGGACTGAGTATCTAACGTGCAGGGTAGAGAGAAATAGAGAAGGCAGTGGAGAGCGAAACTGGGAAAGATAGTGGACAGCAGAGAAATAGAGATTAGGGAAAACTACGGAGAAGAAGAAACAAGACAGGCACTGTACGTATAACGTAACATTGAGGTGCGTTCGCGTAACCATTGTTGCAGTGGAAAAGAAATAAGTATTACATATTCTGAGTGTGTGTCTGTAGCCTTAGTTATCCAGCATGCAATGCGCATGCGCAGTGTTATATTGTCATCTGTGGCCTGTCTGGCTGTACAACATTTTTCCACATCTCATAAATGATATGATTTTCGGAAAAAGTTTTTGAACATAAAATGTGTGTTTTGGCTTTCTCTACGACTTTTGTCTGAAACATTTCTCATTCTAAGAAGAATTCAGCGAGATATTATCATAAATGTACATGGGTCTTCATGTGAAGTACCGTTATTGTTGTCAGATTTTAATGAAAGTAGAATTTTCTCGGCAGATTTTCGAAAAATACGTATATAAAAATTCATGAAAATCCACACGTGGAAGCCGAGTTGTTCCAAGCGGACGTACAGACAGACGGACATGACAAAGGTAATAGTCGCGTCTCGCAATTTTGCCAAAGCGCCTAACAATCAAGTAACAATCAGTGGCGTATATTAGGCCCCAGCAGATCCCGAGGGACCCCCTAACGGGAAGAATATCAAAATCTTTTGTGAGTCTTTTCCGTCTGGATTCCTTTGTTCTGACGGAAGGCAGTGTTGTGGACTCCTCTTATGAGATATGCGAGTCACTTCTGTATTAATTGTAAGGGGACCCCCGTTTATCGTGGGACGGGATAGCTCAGTCGGTATAGCGACTCGCTACGAGCTGGACGGTCCGGGGATCGAATCCCGGTGGGGGCGAGATTTTCAGCACCCGTCCAGACCGGCCCTGGGGCCCACCCAGCCTCCTATACAATGGGTACCGGGTCTTTCTCGGGGGTAAAGCGGCCGGGGCGTGGAGTTGACAACCCACCCCCATCTAGTGCCAGGGTTAAAGAAAGAGTAGAGCTGTATCTCTACTCCCCCTCTGGTCCTTCATGGCCTGTTGTAAGACGAACTTTACCTTACCCCCGTTTATCTACTGTACCCTATAGATAAGGCGATGCGTATGTTTTAAAGGTGATCCGTATTTAGAAATTTGGCAAAATTTCGCTTGAGAAATAAAATTAATGAAATAAGTATGCAATGTTCGGATTTAAAGACAATTACTGTATGAGACCACATTTTTTGTTCTCAGGAGTTGGTGCTTGTGCCATAACGGCTATAAAGTAAAGACATAGGAACGGTCAAAGGAATATTTTCTAATTTTCTTTAGAGTCATTTTGTAAAAGTTTCAGGAAACCATTTCGCCACTTTCTGTTTCCTTTGCTTTTGAGCAAGTGTCTGTTCCAAGTAACCACGATCTGGACTCAGGCTGCAGCCTCCCGTTTCCCGCTCAGTTCAGATACTGTGCAGTACGTCCAAGACTGAACATTCACGGCCTACTAGCTCCCCACCTTGCAGATGGACTGTTCGGACAACCCCCAGCCTTCCGTTTATTATTAGATGGTGCCTGTCGGAGGTACGAGTTGCGGATGGTTTTATCACCACCCACAGCCGAGGATGTGTCTTTGATAAGGTCACAATTTATTGTTGACGGGAAGTGAAGTCCGTCGGGAGAAACGACGATGCAACTCGCATGTCCGGTGCCTTATGGGATGGTCAGTGGCGTGCGGTAAAGATCAGTGGCGTGCGGTAAAGGTCAGTGGCGTGCGGTAAAGATCAGTGGCGTGCGGTAAAGGTCAGTGGCGTGTCAAAATTATGTCTGGTCGCAACTTCCCATTTCTAGAAGGCATAATAGGTTATTGTAGACCTTATACTTGTGAGAGGTAGGCCTACGTGTTGTTTGTGTGGAGTCTGAAACAGGTTCCTTGTCTGAGTTTCTAGTGGTGTGGTGGGGTCCATCGATATGAATGACTGGGTAGTACCTCCATACACACCGTGCTTTCTGTGTAGTGTTCGGCAGTTCAGGCTTGTTTCGGAGATATAACTATTTTTAATATAGACCTGCTGACTATTTTTTGTGGGTTTCTGTTGAGTATCCACGAAGAGGGCCCCGTAGTGTATTTTAATATGCCACGATCTCTTCATAATTTGTCTCTGTAGGGTCTGCCGTATCTGATTCCGACGAAAATACGAGATTTGTGTATCAGAATTGTCCGGTGGAGTGAATGAGTTACCATAGAAGGAGTCGTATAGTACATTTTGTAACACTCTGTACTTTCGGAGATGCACAGCCTTTCTACTCGACGGTCTTGCGGGTTGCATAGTGGGAGAGGCTGCCTGGCTTCTCTCGTACCAAAAACACATGCGTGCGATACCGAACTAAGGCGCATTTATAAATCAAGACACTGTGACGTGACACAGCTTTTTATGGACGCTGGTTTGAATCCCGCCTACATCATAAACTGATGGATTTCCAGGTCATTTAACGAGACTGTTTGAACTGCAGAGGTTTGTACGTCAAATGAGATAGAAGGATGATCTTGTTGGAAGGGAGTAAAGACGTAGTCATTGGCTACCCTTAATGTTGTTACATGCCTGTGTATCAGGGATGAGGAAGGCCACACGGATAAGGTAGTTGGTAGGTTAATTCGCCAATGAGACAACTGGTTCTTCTTTTAAGATTGGAGGATAATATTAAAGCAGCTATTAAGAAATAAGGACGATCCCAGTGGCCGTGCGGTCTAAGGCGTGGGTCTGCGGCCGTTCGCTTACTGGGATTGTGGGTTCGAATCCCACCGGGGGCATGGATGTCTGTCTGTTGTGAGTGTTGTGTGATGTCAGGTAGAGGTCTCTGAGACGAGCTGATCACTCGTCCAGAGGAGTCCTACCGAGTGTGATGTGTCTAAAGTGTGATCGTGAAGCCTCGAAAAATAAGGCGGCCTAGGCCCCCAAGGGGCTGTCGAGCCATTGGAAAAGAAAAATCAAGAAATAAGATGAGAGGGATTGGATTGGATTCATCTAGCACAGAATAGCGATCAGTAGCCGATTATTTCCAACACGGCAATGCACATTCGGCGTCTGTTAAACACGGGGAAACTGTTGTCTAGCTGAAAATATTAGCTGTGTTCCATGGAATTAGTTAGTTGCAGCTTCTTGAAAGATATAACACCAGCATTGCTACACATTGTACGGTTTGAGGTGTTAGCGGTGGTGTGTGTGAAGACTGCTGTCTTGTCACTCCGTGTGGTCTGGCAGCGATTTACAGAAGTTTCGGAGGCAGCAGGTTGCTTCGAAACTTCGGTATATATATCTGCCACATCACAAGATTGTTTAACAAATTAGCTTACGCCTGCTCTGTTTAAGAGAGCTGCACAGAACCTTAGCTTTATCCGGGTTTGTAAATCTTTCCAGTATAGAACGGTAGGACTCCCTGAAAGGGGGATCGGCATAACACAAGATCTCTGTGTACACACGACAACACAGTTATAGTAAAATACTGGAATTCGAACCCACCATTCCAGTGGAATTTATAACTACTTGTTTATTTCTATTCTGCCACACTCTGTATATTGAAATACATTTCATCGCTGTCGCGACAACCGAACGGTCGAACAGATGTGCCGAAAAGGGCACAAGTGTTGGTGACGTGACAACAGTCGATAGTGCCCGTGAGGTCAGTGACACCGAATTCAGCTTCTTATTGATACTGGCCCTAGTCTTTGTTTGTGGCTACACGCCCTAGCGATGTATCGTTCCGTGCTTGGTGCTGTAAGCGCGTGCGCAGGCTAACGCTATAAAGCACCTTGGTACTACAGTGTATGTAGCGTCAGATGTAGTATTTAAAATCTATGAATTCTGCCCACACAGTGTGTTTGATTGTCTGGTATGATGTTCACAGTTGGACTGGGGTTGTATGTCTGAGGATAGAAGCAAGTGATGGGTCCTTGCGAAAGCGATAATGAACTGGATTGCGATCATATTCTGTATGACGCCGTACAGTTTGGTAGGTATTTAGCAAAGTACACGGCGTCATATCTCACAAGGCCGTGAACTTTATACTGCACCACAATGGGAATATTAGATCTCACGATAATAACATTTCTGAGTCCATAAAATACTGAGAATTGTTGATTAGCTGAGGAACCATCAGTTTCTGAAGAAGAAAATTCTGTGTGGAGTTGTGCTGCGCAGTACAGATCTTCTCTGACCCTGTATTCGGATTACTAAATTACTGGGGCCTGTGTTTAGGTACAAATAATATGGGCGTGGGATTATGGTCATTAGCGTGTGTATGGCGAGAGGTGTTTAGTGTTATATGCACGAAAGGTACTAAGAGAATAGCCCGTCAGGATTTTAAAGTCCAGCTGGTTAATACTGTTCAGAGGAATAATTACAGCTTATTATGTGAATTATATGAAACACATTAATACAGTCTGTGGTGAAATGCGGGCTCTCTGGGTGGTACATAGGCCTGTAGTTTCCATTGCCATATAAAGTAAAGGTAAAGCAATCCCATTACAGGCCTTGACAGGCCCTTAGAGCTCCAGGAGGTCGAGGCTTCCAGGTTTTTAGACAATCGGCACATGAAGGTGGTAATTTTGTCAGCCCTACGCACCGGCCGTCTTTACCCCCCAGGAAAGATTCCTGGTACTCATTTCTGTTAGAGGCTGAATCGACCCCAGGGCCATAGTGCGACCGAAACGATTATGTCAGTGAAACATTTCAGTGACACCATCGGGAATCGAACCCGCGACGTTCCGGTTTGTAGAGCAGTGCCTCAACTAACTGCGCCACCGCGACCCCCTCCATTACCATATAAAGGGTTAAAAACTGAATGAGGAGCCATCTGACTCCAGCTATTCCTCAGCTGAGGACCTGTATGAACTGTATTTGCACGTGTCGATATGCGCCGGTAAGCTATAAGAACAGGTTTAAACGCCAACAAAATCTTGACACAGGAATTGCCAGTAAGAGTGGCACAAGTACGTGGTTTTGTCTTTTTGAGTAAAGATTGGCTTCGTTCAGTTTTCATCTGCACGCTATAGGCTTTGAATCTAAAGTTGCTTTAGGCAAGTAATGTTTTGCAACTTTTACGAGCAAAGTTTAATGTGGGTCTTTGCGGTAGCGTTTGAGTTGTGAGTTCTTGGTGCGTTTATTTTGAAACTTCCCTACAGGTCTGCCAATTTAATAACTTGAGAGACTTCATATGGGAAATCTGAGTGTTGGTATGTCTGTATGACTCATACGTTTTCAGGAAACAGGGCAATTGAAGACTTGTTTTTTGAAGTTTAATTGCTTTGCTGCTTATGCCGTTTCACGTGAACAGATACGCCTTTGTTTATAAAGAATGGAAACGCGAAAATTTCAACTGAAATACAGACATATGTCCTTGCTACAAGATATCTTCGGAGGTGATGATAGTGTACTGATATGGCCAACAACTGCAATGCTTCTGTACAACCTCACGGCTTATCACCGTGTCTACAAAGAGGACTGTACTCAATAGTCGTCGTCATCATCATCATCATCATCATCATCATCGTCATCATCATCATCACCGTAGTTGTTCTTTCTATGTGCGATGTGTGGTGGCATGGTAGAGTGCAGTAATGCTTATAGAATTTTAGCAGAGAAATTTCTTGGAAAGCCACGACATGGAAGACCATGAAGGAGATGGGAGGTTCACGGTATCATAGGGAAGTAGATGTTCTTGTTGTGATGCGAATGGAACTGTCTCATGATCGTCTTAACTGGTGGGCCTTTTTGAACAGTATTGTATTGTATATTCGTATGGGTCCGAGGAATCTCAGTGGCTATGGTGACCAGGCTACGGACTGAATGTCTGGGGTTTGATTCCAGTTGGTGCAAAAATCTTCTGTTCTCTTAAAAACGTCCAGTCCGGCTCCGGGATATACCCTATTTTTTCTATTAAATTGATACTGTCTTTTGTCCCTGGGATAAAGCGGCCGGCGCGTGAAGTTGACCACACACCTCCATCTAGTGCCGAGGTTAAGAGTGATTGGTGCTATAAAACAGCGGTATTCAACCTTTTTTGTTCGCGTACTCCCACATATAATTTCTCTTCAACTTTGTACCCCCAAAGTTGTTGGTGCATAATTCAAGTTATACACAGTCTATAATCTACATCTAAAATAAGTTAAATAAATTACATCCAAAATAATGTATTAAATAATAAGTTTTAAATGGAAAAAGGAGAATCAAGCTATTAAATAACAAATATATTATTGCCTATCTAAAAATTAATAAAGGAACAAAGGTATTTTAACAAAGCAAAATTGTGTGCACTATGTGGAATAAAATGAAACTAGCCGCCCAGATAAGAATCGCATAAAGGAGAGAGAGAGAGAGAGAGAGAGAGAGAGAAATGGCGCTCCCAAATCTCATGTCCTTACGTCCGGGTCTCTTGTGGCTAACCATAAATCTGGCCCTGATTATTCAGTGTTTATCATGAAATAATATATTTCTTTTTTTTTTATTTTACGTACCCCCTAAGATGTCTTCGCCTACCCCCGGGGGTACGCGTACCCCAGGTTGAATACCACTGCTATAAGAGACAACTTTTTGTATCTTCGGATCCTACTGTTACACGATTATTACCACCGTCACCACATTATATTAAATTATGGCAAGTCTGTGTCTTGCTAAGCGCGCCACCACAGTGGCTAGGCAGCCGTGTTGACACAGACACTTGTACACGTCTTGCTAAGCGCGCCACCACAGTGGCTATGCAGCCGTGTTGACACAGACACTTGTACACGTCTTGCTAAGCGCGCCACCACAGTGGCTATGCAGCCGTGTTGACACAGACACTTGTACACGTATAGCGCTCCTTTGCCGCTTCTGATGCCTCGTCTCACTGAGTAATATTTTCCGGTTCACTAACTGTTTACATTTCTGTTCAGTCCCATTAGTTCGCACCTTGCATAAACATAGGCAGCACTGTTTAATAACGACCCATAATTATGTACTGCAACACGAAACTTTCCATTCTACTGCTTATCTCTGCTCCAATTACCGTAGTTTACTGACTGCGACAGCCGCTTCTGCTTTGCATAGTTCCCCTCAGGCTTGCCAACTTCAAGCAACGTTGATATCTGTCGTTCTGTCACTGCAGGTTGTGCCGCAACACAGTGGCCTACAGCTTGCGGCTTGCGATGTTCTTTTGTTGGATTTAAACATTAGCTGCTAGGTATAGTTGTAGAGGAGGAGGAGGAGGAGGAGGAGGAGGCAGAGACAGAACCGCGGATACCAGCAGGTAATTTGTGCTGCTTAGAATGTGAGACCCCGAAAGTGCATTTGACTGTGTGTGCAAACAGTTGTGGGCTCGTGTGCGCATGGCAGTGAATCTGGCTTCCATGAGAGACAGGAAATTGGACTACTTGAGCTACTGTTAGCTTGTCCAGAAAGACCCGATACAATTCCGTTGGTTAGTCATGGGTAAATACGCTGTAGAGTGCGACAAGTTTTGGGATTTGTTAGGCAACGAACGTGGGTTATGGGGAATACGTGACTAAAACACGTGGGATTATTTAATTTATCTCTGCTTCTGACTTTGGTTCTTTTTTGCTATAATGTTTGTGCCCTGCCTTTCTTTGATTCTTATTTTCTTCCTTTCTTCGTGCTTGCTTGCCTTCTCTGTCCCTATCCTTCTTTCTTCATTCTGTCATTCCTATCTCTGATTTTCGTCCGTCCTGTCCGTCGCCCTTCTTTCCTTTTTCCTTCGCACTCTCGGACGATCTCACAGTCAAAGCACAGTGTCATTTATCGAACCCCGATATCGCCCCGTGTGCGACTTCTCCCAGGTGCCGGTGTGTCTAATGACCCCGACCCACAGCCACTTCTTTGTCGCAGACCAAGTTGAAGTGACCCCATGTCACATCTCCATGGCAACAAGCAGACAAGTCCACTTCAGCCATGACAGGCAATCGCAATCAGCAGCAGTGCCTTTCAATTACCGATGTTTCGATTCGAGAGAGCGAGTCCACTCAGTGACAGTTTGTTCCGTGTGAGAACTATCTAACTAACTCCATGGAGCAGAGTCCTTCTTGATAAGCTGCCTTTCGCCTAGATGCGTATCGAAATTCCCGACCTTTGTATAAGCTACGTGTTCATGTCCGTGTTCACAAGTGCCTACTACTTGTTGCACTACTGAGCCAGATCAATCCAGTTAATACTAACTACACTGTATTATTTTTGTAATGTCGATTTTAATATTATCCGGTTTGTGCCTACGTATTACAAGTAATCCCCTATAGTGAAAATTCCCGACCAACATTTTATAAGCAGTTTTGACTTCTTTCACGTGTTCTACATGCCGTGCTTATGTCATGCTTTTTTCTTTGATCTTTGACGCTGGGGTTTAAATTCCAACTACTGCCCAAGACGAAGGTGTTATTTTAATTTATAATACCCTTAAATGCATTAACGACGTAGGTGCTGTGAGGCCATAGCATATGAAGGATCAAAGATCCATACAATGCACCGAGGCCGGCATTTAAGGGTTAATAATATTTAGCTGCCGATTACGGTGCTTCACATGTTGTAATTTTCTCTCTCCTTCCTGTTACTTATCCTTAAAGTCGAAATATTTCCCTCAGCTCCCTGTTTCAAACACCCTCAAGTTTGTTATTCGGAGTGCGAGAGACCAAGTTTAAGGCTCAGAAAAAAAAACACAAAATTATCGTGTGATGTATGTTGTTACTTACATTTTTAGGTAGCAGACATTACGGCAAAGTGTTTTGAACTGAATAGTAAGAAGTGCCGTTGTTACTTTGGTAACGGAATGGCGGACAGATGCAAACAGGATTGTCCACACACACACATATGAGAAGGCTGTCAGATAAATTGCAAGAACACGTGTCTTTGTACTGCTAGGCCCTGAAGCACCTACATTTGCATTTCTGCATTCCTTGCACCATTGTTTTCAAGCCCTCTTGTCACTGTCAATTTGTGTTCAGGCGTGGCCCCTTCTTGCACGATTGTCTTGCATCACGTGCCTGAGGTTTACTGTAAGGCGCGGCACGAGAAGCATTTACCAGGAAATCTTTCTGTTGCGATAGTGCGGTAGGTGGTGGGATGGTATGATGAGACAGACTGATAAGTCGAGACTGCAAGACTGCTTCATAATTCAGTTTAGGTCTTCAACAGAACATGAATAGTTGAGGGGATGTGACCAGGTAGAGTCTTAGACGCTTTTGTAAGAGTAAGTGACAGTCTGTTAGCTTCCTCATGAACACCATTCAGTCTGTACACTTTGAACTCCATCTGGTGAAAGCATTCAGAAGTTAATTGAACTGTGTTGACCTGATTAAATGTCTGTTAATTGAGCAACGGGAAATATCAGTAGAATTCAAGGAGTTAAACTTCTTTTGTGTCGGCGTTTCAAGAATGACTTTTATCTAAATAATGTATAAAAAGTTTGTTCTTACCTCACAGAGAACACAGCCTGTCTACATTACAAATACCAACTGGTTAATTCTGTTTAAATAATTTCTCGTTGTTGTGAAAATCATGTGATATATGTGTCAAAATGCAGAATTTCTTAATGTTACAGCAACTGGTACATATTGTTACCTCCAGGCTTGAAACGGCCGATAAGCATTCGGGCATTTGTGCATTTCCATGATAACAGTTCTGTTATTAATAATAAATATTTACCTAAACTGTATAAAATTTTAGTAGTTTTATTTCTGTGGTCTCAAAGAGAATATAATCTATTTAGAGACAAATGCTTTTAACCGAGATATCTCGTTCTTAGTATTGAAATGGTTGGCAACATAAACATAACGTTCTTCCTGTAGGTAGTTAAGAATCATGCTATAGAAACCTATGGAGGACTGTTGGAGGGACGCTCCACGTATTCTTAATGTGGACGCGAGGTGGAGGTTAGTGTTCAGGTTCACATCGCAGCAAGGAACTCGTTATGCTCGTTCGACATGAGGGCTGGTCGGTCTGGACGCGGTGGCAGTGGGTGAAGTACCTGTCCCTGCCGGAAAGAGAAATCCGTTCTTCCATCTCGTATCTTTGTCACTACACTGACTGAGCTAAGTTCTGATATTGATTTACCTTATGCATCATTACGTAACAAGGATGGCCGGTAAATGTTTAGACGAGGATATAATCTTTGGTAATGTGCACGTGTGTGCCGATATCTTTGGTAATGTGCACGTGTTAATTGTGCCTATATCTTTGGTAATATGCTCGTGTTAATTGTGCCTATATCTTTGGTAATGTGCTCGTGTTAATTGTGCCTATATCTTTGGTAATGTGCTCGTGTTAATTTTGCCGATATCTTTGGTAATGTGCTCTTGTTAATTGTGCCGATATCTTTGGTAATGTGCTCGTGTTAATTGTGCCGATATCTCTGGTAATGTGCACGCGTTAATTGTGCCGATATCTTTGGTAAAGTGCACGTGTTAATTGTGCCTATCTCTTTGGTAATATGCTCGTGTTAATTGTGCCTATATCTTTGGTAATGTGCTCGTGTTAATTGTGCCTATATCTTTGGTAATGTGCTCGTGTTAATTGTGCCTATATCTTTGGTAATATGCTCGTGTTAATTGTGCCTATATCTTTGGTAATGTGCTCGTGTTAATTGTGCCTATATCTTTGGTAATATGCTCGTGTTAATTGTGCCTATATCGTTGGTAATGTGCTCGTGTTAATTGTGCCTATATCTTTGGTAATGTGCTCGTGTTAATTGTGACGATATCTTTGGTAATGTGCTCGTGTTAATTTTGCCGATATCTTTGGTAATGTGCTCTTGTTAATTGTGCCGATATCTCTGGTAATGTGCACGTGTTAATTGTGCCGATATCTTTGGTAATGTGCTCGTGCTAATTGTGCCGATATCTTTGGTAATGTGCTCGTGTTAATTGTGCCGATATCTCTGGTAATGTGCACGTGTTAATTGTGCCGATATCTCTGGTTATGTGCACGTGTTAATTGTGCCGATATCTCTGGTAATGTGCACGTGCTAATTGTGCCGATATCTTTGGTAATGTGCTCGTGTTAATTGTGCCGATATCTCTGGTAATGTGCACGTGTTAATTGTGCCGATATCTCTGGTAATGTGCACGTGTTAATTGTGCCTATATCTCTGGTTATGTGCACGTGTTAATTGTGCCGATATCTCTGGTAATGTGCACGTGCTAATTGTGCCGATATCTCTGGTAATGTGCACGTGTTAATTGTGCCGATATCTCTGGTAATGTGCACGTGTTAATTGTGCCGATATCTCTGGTAATGTGCACGTGTTAATTGTACCGATATCTCTGGTAATGTGCACGTGTTAATTGTGCCGATAGCTTCTCATGATGCTTTGCAACTTAATAACTTAATGGTCGTCAGAGACTTGGTACAGGATTGTTTTGCATGACAGTTTACATTCATAAGCTACAAGGTGGTGAAAAATGGCACTTGGAGAGGCTGAGGAAAAACAGGAAAAGCGGTAGTGACAGGCGAAGGTTCAAACCCAGTACTTCTGGTGTACAAGGCACAGCCCTGTCACTGATGTGTGTCATTTAATCCTGTTGGTTACTAAATCAAGATACTCTTCAATTGTCTAGTTACATTGTGTGATATCATGGCTTTGCGCCTGCAGACTGTCATTTAGATTTCCCTCATAAATGCTGTGTCGGAGAAGTTGCCGCGCGATCACGGCGTTACGTATTTTAGCAGGAGCCCCCATGACTGGTCGTTACGTATTTTAGCAGGAGCCCCCCATGACTGGTCGTTACGTATTTTAGCAGGAGCCCCCCATGACTGGTCGTTACGTATTTTAGCAGGAGCCCCCCCATGACTGGTCGTTACGTATTTTAGCAGGAGCCCCCCATGACTGGTCGTTACGTATTTTAGCAGGAGCCCCCCATGACTGGCCGTCGGTAGCTGTCGCGAAATATCTCTTGCTACGAAGAAATGCGTATGTTCATGTGGGTCACATGCATGAAGTGTATAACGTGAGGACGTAGTGAGGAGGTGAGGTCGCCTCCGTCAGAATGTTTTGTTTTCCAATATATATTAACGGATTTCAACAGAACTACAACCTAGAACAATTCTTGTCACAGAAGTTGGATAGCCAACTCAAGGAGCACAATCATTCTTGAAAAGGTGACAGTTTCTCAACAAGTCAACAAATTCCCCCCATTTGGTAGAATGTAAAAGTTCATTTCCATGTTTACAAGGGCTCTCAATTGTTCCCTCCCTGAGTCATATTGATCTAGTGCATACCCTACTACCCTATTTCTGTAAGATCTATTCTAGTATGATCCTCCCATTCATGCCTAGGTCTTCCAGATGGTCTGTTTCCGTCCCGTTTCCCACCAGACCCTGTGTACGTTTACAGTCTCCCCCTTACGTGGCACATGCCCTGCCTGTCACCGGCGTACTCTGACGTTCGATATATTCAATTTGCAAACCGTACAAAATGCTGCCTTTGGTTTTCAGGCATGTTGAAATCGATATATAAAGAAATTGATATTTTTAGGTGCTTCTAATAAATCGCAAATTACTTACCGTACCTGGAAACTGCTCAGTTAAAGTTGTGCGTGTTGTAATTATACATTGTTTAGCTCAGCTTAGCATGCACAAATTGCACAGTAGTTCTTGTCGCTGGACTGAGCTCTGTAGAACGGTGAGAACTAATTGTCTTCTGGACGTTGTCCATTGTCTGGACGATGGACAACGTCCAGAAGACAATTAGTTCTCAATGTTATACCATCGTCAGAACCTTTTAGAATTTATCTGTAGAACGGGTTTCATCCTCGGTCACTATGCAGCAACGATGTCGTCCGCTCTGCGGCGAGCATTCTGACAATCAAAGTACTGTCTTACATTGATGGGCTGCAGTCTTTGTGGCGCGTCTTATGAGTGTGAGAGATCGCAGGTGATTATTGAACATTGGTGTAGCTTGCATATAAACATGTTACGATACTGATGATGACAGTAGAGCCGAGCTGCGTCTATCTTATATCTATAATGATACGTGTAATAAAGGCTGCAGTTAATGTGTGTTTATGTATGTTAGCTTTGTACCGCTCAAATCCGAAATGTTAGTTACCGTCTACGCAACGTTACAAATTTCGGTACCATTACTTCCATTACTCGTCCTTCCCACCATTGTTTGTCAGTCTACATTTTATACGGGCCTCCAAGACAGGCACTTGGCACCGAAATTTATGGTGGTCCTTTTTATACCTCAACGGAAAGCAAAGTAAATGACCTCTGTCACACGTAGTTGCTCTTAAAGTGCCAACAGGAGCGTTTGTACAAAGTGAGGTTTGTTCGTCCTCCTCACACACTTGAAGCAACTCAGACTTGGCTTATACGTTGTAATAAGTCTCGATTATTGTGCGGCCATGTGCCATGTTATAGACCAGTGGTACTCAACCTTTTTTGTTCGCGTACCCCCACATATAATTTATCTTCAACTTTGTACCCCCAAATTTGTTGGTGCATAATTCAAGTTATACATAGTCTATAATCTACATCTAAAATAAGTTAAATAAATTACATCCAAAATAATGTATTAAATAATAAGTTTTAAATGACAAAAAGGAGAGTCAAGCTATTAAATAACAAATATATTATTGCCTATCATATAAAAATTAACAAAGGAACAAAGGTATTTTAGCAAAGCAAACTTATATGCACTATGTGGAATAAAATGAAACTAGCCGCACAGATAAGAATCGCATAAAGGAGAGAGAGAGAGAGAGAGAGAGAGAGAGATGGCGCTTCCAAATCGCATGTCCTTACGTTCGGTCTCTTGTGCTAACCCTAAATCAGGCCCTGATTTTTCAGTGTTTATCATGAAATAATATATTTTTTAATTTCACGTACCCCCTAAGATGTCTTCGCGTACCCCAGGCTGAATAACCACTGTTCTAAGGCACGAGGCAGTGAATTAAACGCTGTTTGTGTGTGACCACGCACTGCTTGCCTCCTCGTGTTTCTCGAGCAGATACAGTAGTTCCAGTTGGAGAGGAGATTTATTGCTGGAGCAGTGAGTAATGGCGCCGTGCTGAATATAGCGGTTTTTAACAGCGGAGGCAGTCATTATTCTCAGAGTGGGATCATTATCACGTCGCGGCCCCCTGTGTGCAATAACTTACCGTTCTGACGACAGACGCGGGTCTGTGATAAAGTGAACGTGGTGTCGGAAAGTGAACGTGGTAACGGAAACCGAAATTCTTACGTGACGTTCTGTTTGTGTAAGACACGTTTTTGTGACGCAGAAGTACGTCATTGCTGTTGACGCATTACGTGACGTTCTGTTTGTGTAAGACACGTTTTTGTGACGCACAAGTACGTCATTGCTGTTGACGCATTACATGACGTTCTGTTTGTGTAAGACACGTTTTTTGTGACGCAGAAGTACGTCATTGCTGTTGACGCATTACGTGACGTTCTGTTTGTGTAAGACACGTTTTTGTGACGCAGAAGTACGTCATTGCTGTTGACGCATTACGTGACGTTCTGTTTGTGTAAGACACGTTTTTGTGACGCAGAAGTACGTCATTGCTGTTGACGCATTACGTGACGTTCTGGGTGTAAGACACGTTTTTGTGACGCACAAGTACGTCATTGCTGTTGACGCCTTCCGTCTGCTGGTTCCAACTGTAACGACGCCAAGACATACTGGCGTGTTGCTCAAAGTTGTGTGTCTGTCTGTCTGTCTTGGTAAAGCAACATTGCCTCGTTGTATTGTTGTCCAACGTCAGTCCGTACAGTGACTAATCTAGAGAGTTGGATTGCTGAGGGACCGGGGTTCGATGTGTGGCAGGAACAAGAGATTTTGGCTTCTCCACTGCGTCCTATCCGGTTCTGGAGTCCACCTAGCTCCCTGTCCAGTAGGTACAGAGAAGCTCTTTTCCCGGGAATAAAACAGGTGGGCCGTGAATCTAACACTCATCTCCACGTAATGTCTATTAAGAATGCATGGAGCCATACCTCCATTCTTACACATACCTTTGTGTGTGTTGAAAGGCACTAGCAGTTGCTAAGGGCAGGAGGCTGTGCTGTAATGGGTTATGTTTTATTTGATAGGGTAGCCAAGCGTTTGACTTTTGAAAAAGTGTAAGTGTCCTGAAGGACAAGACGAGCGAAGGTGTTAGTACGGCAGAGGAACCACGTGCTTTCAGCACTGCATTGAACTTGAAGTTTTGATGTCGGCGAAGAAATTAAGAGGTTCCTAAGGATGTATAAGTTGCAGCAGTGAATTTTGAGCGATGCACGTACAGATTCGTGAATTCAATGTGTTTCTTTTTTTTTATCGCTCAACAAAATTACGGAAGCTTTATTGCATAGAAAGCCTGCATCCGCCGCGACAGCTGCCGTGCTCATGTCTGATATAAAAGATACGCCCTGTATTTGTACATTCTCACGCCGAATTATCTCCGTCTCTTAACAGTGCTGTGTTAAACTTCAATAATGCGATGTCTGGCAGCAGTGCACGCTGTCGGTAATAGTCGGCAGGTAGATCCGAAGGTCATTGGTGAACTCGAACGTTGATTGCTATCATTCGTATGTACTTACATACATGTATACATATGTACATATACATATACATATGTATACATATATAGACGGAAGAAACAAATGTGTACGAGTACGATAAGCATTCTGACTGAGATACGCCACATTATATAATCACTGATTCGATGTTGTATTCAACCCTGTAGCAGACAGAAGATTTTGAAAATATATAGAGTATGTAATAGGTTCTTCCGAGAAGTTATGTTAGTAGTACGTGTACATATTTTACACTTCGAATAATGTCGGTGGAGAGGAATCAAAGTTTTCCATTTTGGAAAGGGACCGCAGAATATGTAAAGGTTATTGACCCTTGATTATGACTTCTGCTTCTCGTCTGAACTCAACTCAACTAGAATTGTTCGTTACACAATCCCTCGGCAGATGGAAGCACTAAAACTCTAATTCCAAATTTAATTCCATTAGGATCTAAGACTGTTCGTGGTTGTGTTATCTCGACTACCGTGTGGTCTCTGAAGAGGACCGGGCTGTAGAACAGGCAGTCAGTTGTTGAGAGGCACCGACACGGTAGCCTAGCAACTGAAGTCAACCCTCGCAATTTGCATTTCTGATACGCATTATACACGTAACGTGGACGCTCGCAGGACGACAAATATACATAAAGTGCTTTACAATGGCCGTGATCTTGCATATATACGTAATTTAAGGTCAGTCACAACTGGACGAGCACGGAACAACTCGGCTCCTACTAGATGGATTTTAATGAAATTTGATATTTGAGTATTTTTCGAAACTGTGTTGAGAAAATTCAAGTTTTATTAAAATCAGACAAGAATAACGGTACTTTACATGAAGACTTATGTAAATTTATGATAATATGTCGCTGAATTCTTATTAGTATCAGAAATGTTTCAGACAAACTTTGTACAGAAATTCAAAACACACATTTTATGTTCAGTAAGTTTTTCCCGAAAATGTGCCGTTTATGAAATAGTGGGTCGGTATAGCTCAGTCGGTATAGCGACTCGCTGTGGGCTGGAGGGTCCGGGGATCGAATCCCGGTGGAGGCGAGATTTTCCGCACCTGTCCAGACCGGCCCTGGGGCCCACCCAGCCTCCTGTACAATGGGTACCGGGTCTCTTTTCCGGGGGTAAAGCGGCCGGGGCGTGGCGTTGACCACCCACCCCCATGTAGCGCCCAGGTTAAAGAAAGTGTAGAGCTATACCTCTACTCCTCTGGGCCTTCATGGCCTGTTCTAGGGCGAGCTTTACCTTTACCTTACCTTTATGAGATAATGAGGAAAAATACTGTACAGCCGGACAGGCCACAGATGACAATATAATATTGCGCATGCGCATTGCATGCTGGATGACTAAGGCTACAAATTCACACTCATAATATTCAATACTTACTGATTTTCCACGACCATAATGGTTACGCGAACGCGCCTCAATGTTACGTTGTTAACCCTGTAAGCATTTGTAAGTTTAACCTGAATTATATATAAAGATCCAGTTCGTACCGCGCAGTAAACACACTCCGTCTCAGTTATACAAACCAGTCAGTTAATGTTGTACAGTGAAATAATCGCTGTTTGTTCTGAGATCCACACAAAACACATAAATACAGTCCGTACCGCGCAGTAAACACACTCCGTCTCAGTTATACAAGCTAGTCAGTTAATGTTGTACAGTGAAATAATCGCTGTTTGTTCTGAGATCCACACAAAACACATAAATACAGTCCGTACCGCGCAGTAAACACACTCCGTCTCAGTTATACAAGCTAGTCAGTTAATGTTGTACAGTGAAATAATCGCTGTTTGTTCTGAGATCCACACAAAACACATAAATACAGTCCGTACCGCGCAGTAAACACACTCCGTCTCAGTTATACAAACCAGTCAGTTAATGTTGTACAGTGAAATAATCGCTGTTTGTTCTGAGATCCACACAAAACACATAAATACAGTCCGTACCGCGCAGTAAACACACTCCGTCTCAGTTATACAAACCACTCAGTTAATGCTGTACAGTGAAATAATCGCTGTTTGTTCTGAGATCCACACAAAACACGTAAATACACTGTGTGGGCAGAACGTAGAATTTGTGAATGTTAAACATGGCGGTACATATAGTAACTACTGGGCTTTAGAGGGTTAAATAACATTCTTGTCTTTGTATCATTTTCCAAGCGACAGTTGGCAGTTCTGTTTGCTGACATAAAGCACATAGTCTCATAATAATTACAGCACTTTGTTTTCTTTACGTCTATCAAGCTTTAATAAATCACGACGCTCCATAAAGCTCTAACGGCGCCTTACAAGTCGATTTTCTGAGAGGCGCCATCTGTCTTATCTCTGAGGCGAATTGAAACAGACAGAGTGAAGTAATACTAGTTAAGTATGTCGATCCAGCTGGCTGTGACTGAGTCAACAGGATACATCGTGCCTGCTTCAATCTGAGCGCGAGACCTCGTGTTTGATGAGACGTCATTTATGTTGAGGAGAGAGGAAGCTGGGATGATGAATGGGAACTGTAAGTAAGATCCACAGAACTCGTTGCAGCTGCCGGCACGTTCTGTGTTTGAACTGGAGGCTGCAGCTGAAGAAGAGCTGAATAGGGTTCGAGTGACGCCGTGTCGTTAGGTGAGGCCTTCCTGACGCTCCGAAGGATCGGAGTGGCCCAGTCTTCAGGGTCAAGCACTCCAAGGGCCGCTTGCCCTGATGATGAAGGCGACTTGGCCCTTCGAAAGGTCGGCTGCCGCTCACCCAGCGACACGGCGTCACATTCCAGAAGACTTGAAAGCTTAACAACACCGCTGTGAGAAAGCCAGATCGCGCAAAGGTTAAATGTTTACGAAGAATTAGTAACGGCAATGCTAATACGAGTAATAGTCCGGTGTGTTAGGTCTGTTATGTTAGTACAGTGGGAAGGCTCGTGGTGGCAGTTGTGTAGAACTTCGGCCAAGTTAGCGACAGTCCTGTCATCTGTCCTACTTTCCTTAAGTCTCTTTAGACCAGGGTAGTACTTGAAGTAACCAACATATTCCTACCACAAGCTGCCTTTTGTGACTACATCCCGTCTCCTCCAAGCCTGACAAACGGCATATCCAGAGAACAGCGTTGTCAAGTAACTTAAAGTTTACATTAAGGCTTTTAAGTCTGATTAATCCGTTGTGTAGCACCACGGTGAAGATCCTTCTTGAAAAGATACACAAGAAACGTATCTTGTAGAATCTTGTAGAAGCTAAAAGTTAAACGGCAAAGTTGTCCCTGTCCACGTTATGAAGGCATGTAGAGGGAGTCGAAATATAGCTCCACTCCTCCTTAACCTTGCTGCTGTATGGGGGTGAGTGGTTGGCTTCAGGCTCCGGTCGCTCTACCCCCGAAGAAAGAGTTCCCCGTGCCATTGAATACGAGGCTGGTTGGGCCCAGTGAAGGTCGGGACGTTTGGAGAAAAGTCTCTGCCAGGAATCGAGCCACGTTTTCTCGGTCGTCAGCCTTAAGATTAATTATCGTGTTCGTGAGAGCCGCCACAGGACCCTCTGAGCCAGCTAAATCCAGTCCAGACCTTGTCATCCTTCCATTGCAATGCTGTGCTCCCAAATGCGCAACATGCATTATTTCTGCTATCAGCCTTGTGTCTTGTAATCAGTTTGTTGCTGTGTAATATAATGTAACGCATTGTAAACTGCTGAAAAAGGCTGGCATAATCTGCTGTAATTATAGCATGGTTAGTTTGTGGAAGGCTCATTTCTTTCCCTATCGCAGTGTGATATTGTGTAACACGCGGCCGGTAACTTTTCGCTTAAAACGTCGGACGCATGACATATTGTAGAGATTAATTATTCCCAGGAGACACTGCGGCTGTAACGAGCTTTCAGGCGTAAGCAGGAAGCGGAAAATGCTGAAAAGCTGAACCAGTCTAAATGTGTAGTCACTGGCACGGTAGGAGTTGAAGACCTTTGGGTTTCGATGTACAAGAAAAATTAATTACAGTGATTGATTGGATGTTTTGGTCGATAGACAAAGAGTTCATTATCTTATTAAGTCCGTTCTACGTTCTGTCAATTGCTGTCACGGTTGATGGCACACAATGACCTCTCTGACCTCGATACGTCGATAAGCGTGTATTTTGTCTTTCGCTTTAAGGTAACGTCTTGTGTCTCTTTAGCTTTGTGTGTTTACAATTAATATGAAGCTCGAAGGCGAAATTGTTGGTAATGAAGTCTACTGATAAAATTTCAGGCTATGTGCAACACCGCCTGTCTCTTGACAACAAATTTCGTCAAAAATGTCTAACCCCAGTGGAGCAGTGTGTAATCCACTTCGCAGGCAATATTGACACTTTATTAGCCACGTGCTGAGCAACACACTGCCCGTGCTGCAGTACCGCCCAACTTCTACAAAATATCCATCGTCTTTAAACTCCATCAGTTGCTAGTTTATATACCGCCGCTGACAGATGAATGAAATATGACTATGAAGCAACACCGAAATGATAGTGACAGAGAAAAACGGACGTACTCGGAGAAAACCCCGACCCACTGCCACTTTGTCCAGGATATAGACTGGCATGGGGTCGCGGTAAGAGAAGGCTAGTGAACTGCCTGAGCCATGGCACGGTCGGAAGTGTGAAGCGTTCGTGGTGTTCCTCAGGCACTCCAGACTGAAGTGTGAAACTTTCGTGGTGTTCCTCAGGCACTCCAGAAGGAAGTGTGAAGCTTTCGCGGTGTTCCTCAGGCACTCCGGACTGAAGTGTGAAGCTTTCGTGATGTTCCTCAGGCACTCCAGACGGAAGTGTGAAACTTTCGTGGTGTTCCTCAGGCACTCCAGAAGGAAGTGTGAAGCTTTCGCGGTGTTCCTCAGGCACTCCGGACTGAAATGTGAAGCTTTCGTGATGTTCCTCAGGCACTCCAGACGGAAGTGTGCAGCTTTCGTGGTTTACCTTAGGCACTCCAGACGGAAGTGTGAATCTTTCGTGGTTTTCTCAGGCACTACAAACGGAAGTGTGAAGCTATCGTGGTGGACTCAGGCACTCCAGACGGAAATGTGAAGCTATCGTGGTGTTCCTCAGGCATTCCAGACTGTAAAATCTGCTATAACCGCTTCTTTCTACAGCTTTGTCAATTTGTGATTCACTGATGATCATAGAATTAGCTGCTACATAACACTGACAGTTGAAATATCTCTTTAGTTGAGCAATCAACAGTAAATGTCAGACTGAGTCTAGAACCAAACACGGAGTACTGAGCAAGCCTGTCGTTCCTTGTAGTTAATATATGATTAAGTCAACTAGCTGATACAACATTCAGTTCATATGCGTGCAAGCAAGACGCGAACCCTGGACTTGCCGGCCGAGTTCACAGCGTACCTTAAAGTACAGTACTCAGTTCGCCACGTGGCCTGCTGTGAACAGCGCTCTGCTGTACGCGAGTTGGGTTAATTATTTGGCCGCCTGATATCGCTCGCTGCTGCAAGTGCTACAGCAGGCACTGAAACTGACATGTGGAATTGTCGTCATTACTTCCTGGTGTGGAGTGGTTACACGTGGAGTAAGCGTGCTGCGTTCTGGGACGTCATGGACACAAGTTTTTTGCTTTTAACGGCCACGTGATTTCTAATGGAAGGAAATAATTATATGTGGTTTTGTATGTTTCTGATTTAACGTCTAGGCTGCAAATAGAACGTTGTATAGGGCGTAATGCGAGTAAACAGTTGTAGTCCGGCCTTAACCTTATGCACGGTGTCAACTGATATGATTGTTTGTGGTATCTGTGTGGCATACACACATATGGACAGTGGTAGGCACAGTTACCAGAGACTGTGTTTGTATTATTCGTGTTATTTCACGGTGGTGTCGGTAGCTCGTAAAGGTAAGAGGTATCCCGTTACACGCCTCTGGACATGCTCTTAGGTCCAGGAGGTTGAGGTCCCCAGAATTACTAGACAGTCGGCACATGAAGGTGGTAAGGTTGTCAGCCTTACGCATCGGCCACCTTTACCCTCCGAACTTCAGTTTTTGCGACAGATTTTAATAAATCTCCCCGACATAAGACTTCACGAAAATGCATCCAACGGGAGCAGAGTGGACGGACAGACAGACATGACGAAGCTTATAGTCGCTTTTCGCATGCGCACATGCCAACTGAGACGGGAAGTGACAGAAAAAATGGTAGCTATTCTTACCATAAAACTACAGTTAGACCTACATCAGGTTTTTGTGGTGAGTTGAGTCTACAGTAGACTGTGACTTCTCAGAGCGAATTAGTAGGAAATAAATTGTAATGAAACTCTCTAACGTTTCAGTTTATCAATACCTTTTTCCTGAATTTTTGTTCATTGCGAGTTCCGTTAGAACTGCTCTTATAAACTGCAGGCGCATTCCGTATATTCATTTCGCAGATTGCGTGTGAGGTAATTGTAACTAATCCCAGATATTTCTTTCGATTGTCTGTAATCGCCCCACAAGAAGTGTTTTGCTGCAGTTTTAATCGGCCTGTTGTAATCTGTCGCTGTTTCTCGTGCTGCCGGTGGGCGGCTCGCAAGGTCGGTTTGTTCATCTGATATCTCTGGCTTTCCGCAAATTGGACGAGTCCCTTCATTACCAGCCAGGTTTCTGTTTCAGAGTGCTTTACATGTTTCTGCTTGTATCTAACGGTCGGGGTTTGACCTTCTCCGTTTGACACGTAAAAATGCTAATCCACGTGTTACTGCGATGTTTTCCCGAGTTTATAACTAAATTTCAAGGTTATTAATATATAACAATGAGAAGCGATTGGAATTCACGAGGAAATTCCATTGTTTCATTAGCGGTTTCATTTTTGTTTTCTCATAAAATTATAATCTACATCAGCGGTTCTAAACCTTTTACATTGCTCGGGTCATACTTGGCGTATTCCTTCTTTTCGACGGCGCATTAGAATTAGAAAAAAGAAATAAATGTATGTAACAATATCACACGTGTCTATGTAACAATATCACACGTGTCTATGTAACAATATCACACGTGTCTATGTAACAATATCACACGTGTCGTCAAATAGTGTCTGTTATTTGATAGGAGCGTAAAATTGTTCTAAAACAGAAATGTGATGAAGTTTTGAAACTTTATATAGTGGTGCCCCCTGCGCTTAATAAAAACTTAATCGAACGCCCTGCCCCTTTCTTAAATTTGTGTGTGTGTATAAGGAATTATTTAATCAGATTTTCTTTTTTTTAACTTTAATTTGCATATTAAATTTTACGTAGTCGTCGCTTATATCCAAACCCTACTTGACAAAAGCCTCGGCTGAGAACTGCTGAGCTGCGGTTTAACTGATTGGCTCGTTGCTGTGCGTCTGGACTGCTGACGTTGTGGAGTGGCTTTATTGCCCTCAAGTGTAAGCAAGCAGCCTTACCTACGTAGGTCGGGGTATCCGTAATTATATACTTAATTGCCTGTTCCGAGTCATAATTTCCGCCATAATTAATATTACGTACGTCACAACTGTCAGGCATAACCTTAAAGACTTTCACAGTCGGCACGTTTGTGTTCTGTATAAAGCTAAAGCAATCCCATTACAGGCCTGGACAGGCCCTTAGGCTTCCAGGAGGTTGAGGCTCACAGATTTCTAGACAATCGGCACATGAAGGTGGTAAGGTTGTCAGCACTAGGCACCGGCCGCCTTTACCCCCCAGGAAATACTCCTGGTACTCATTTCTGTTAGAGGCTGAGTCGACCCCAGGGCCACCATTGACACCATTGGGAATCGAACCCGCGATATTTCGGTTTGTAGCGCAGTGCCTCAACCAACTGCGCCACCGCTTACCCCCTTGTATTTTTTATATCCAGTACAGTCTTCACACGAACCTAGCACATGGATAGCTGTTCATGACCCACGTTCATACAAACGTGGCATGTCCAGTTGTAGCACTGTAGCCTATAGCTAGGGTAAAATTCACCCTATGACATGCCATAAGGCACAGATGGGAATAGAGGCACAGTAGCTTTACTGTTTCTTTAACCTCGGCGCTTGATGGGGGTGGGTGGTCAACGCCACGCCCCGGCCGTTTTACCCCCGGGAAAGAGACCCGGTACCCATTTTATAGGAGGCTGGGTGGGGTCGGTGTGGACGGGTACGGAAAGCCTCGCATCTACCGGGATTCGATCCCCTGACAATCCAGCCCGTAGCGAGTCGCTACGCCGACTACGCTATCCCGGTCCGTACCCTGTAGCTGTCAGACGGACTGCCATATGTTTCACTCTGTACACGACGTTCTGCAGTTAGAAGGCAGACACAAGGTACAGTCTTACAATAAAAGGACTGACGTTTGTACCACAGGCTCATTATACCCATCGCAGACGTAATGGCAACAGTTAATGTCCAGATTGTGTCCTGGAGCAGGCCGCGATCTCTTACGGGCTTTTACTGTAGTGAAGCATCCATAATTAAATGCGGTTATCGATATTGTGGGAGAATATAATAATGTTTTGCATGAAATCAGTTAGTTGGAAGTGTTCAGAGTTCATTGGCATGTACGACGCTTTGAGATAATCATGAACAGCGTCATCATCATCATCATACACATTTCATTCCTTTGCTGGAGTTGCGTGGCCTTAATGTAACGGTATCTAGCTTGTTGAGTTCTCGTAAACGAAGCGAATACAATGCAGTACAAAAGTTTGTGTGCTACGTGAGCTTGCTTGTGAGTTTATGCTTTCTCGTCACCGAATTTCGGTGTGTATCTTTATGTGGAATGTCTGTTGCTCCAGCTGTTTATTATTTTTGGAGTAACCTCTTAAGTGAAGCTGAGAACTCCGCATTTAAAGTGTGTTGCATTACAAGCGGATGCGTAACTTATGGCAGGTAGTGTACTCGAGCAAAGCGATGAAAGTCGTGAAGGGTTACAACGCAGTTGTCGTAAGAGGAGTGGGCTATTCTACACAGTGAATGGTCAGCTGTCTGATGGCCAAAACACACATTTCCGCTACATGAGCCGTAATCCTGTCACTGGAGATGTAATCCGAGGGTGAAGTTAGGACGACGCTCGGTTCACACTAGCACTCTATGTACGTTTGATGCTTTACGGCGTCATTCGTTACTATATTGGATTAAAGGGTCAGTGTGAAGTGATTAGAAAGTCTCTGTGTGGGAGACGGGAAGTGCCTGCCCAATTTGCGACTGAAGAAATAAATAATACGCAAATAATGAAAATAATGAAGACTGAGGCTCAAATCAACACTTCTGCGCGTTACGTAACGATTCTCGTGAAAGTGTCTGCTGTCTAGATCGGGGAACACGCGTGTTTGCGAGCTGAAGTATGAAGTAACTTTAGTTTCTTGTTGACAGTTCGCACCTTCTTTGATCAGTTCAGTGCTTCAGATAACCAAGTTGATTTGGCATACATTCTGCCGAGAGAGAAGCCTGATGTCCGTAGGGCGTATTCATTGTTAGAGCTTTGTACAACGGAAATCAATCCGCTCTGCTCTTCTGCAGTGTCGAAACTGAACCAGTTTGAAGAGAGTTGGAAGACTATCGGCAGAAGATCTGCCCTGGGGGTAGGTGGGTAAAGTTTTAAATGTGACTGTGTGTAGGTCAGATGAGTCGGGAAGGATACGAGAGTGCTCGCTGACTTTGCTATATTCGTGGCACAGAGTTTTGATAAACTTTTATTCTTGGATCTTTTCACGAAGCTTTCAGAATCTGAGATAATGTACGTCTAATGACAGGACGAAATGCGAATTGATTGGAAATGGCTTGGCAAGAAGGAGTCGTAGTGTAACTTGAGGTATTATCGCGGAAGTTGTCTCGAAGAACCGAACAAAAGGTGATTGGATGGTCGGTCTTTGGTCCGGAATTTGAATCCAGGACTCTAGAATACAAAGCAGCCGTGATGACCATTGTACTACTGCGTTCGGTGTGCAGTGCGAATGGTATGTTGTGTGTGGAGAGGTAATGGGGTGCATGGTATGTATGGTGTGTCTATGGAGGATTAAGGGTGTAGATACACGTACTCGTAGTAGCCGAAGTTATGTGCATTTCAGTCGTAGTTTGGTAAAGTAAATGTGTCCGTATACACACTGACGGCGTGTGGAGGGAAAGGACATGCAGCTCCAGTCTTTCTTAACCTCGGCACTAGGTGGAGGTGAGTTGTCAGCTTCACGCCCCGGCCCCCTCCCCCCGGTGAAGGGGACCACGGTACCCACTGACTAGGAGGCTGGGTGGGCCCCAGAGCAGGCCTGGCCGTTTTTGGAGAAGAGGTAAATCACTTGCCCTCTCCAGTTTCACAAAGAAAATTTGATTATACAGACAAATGATTACGCAAGCTGATGAATACTTCCATAAGCTTTCTCAGACCTAGTCTGTTGCGTCCGTTTTGCCCTTATATTGCTAAACGTGGCAACACTGAATTGGCCATCTTCAAGTAGCATTATGTGCATCACTTCCCGCTCCGTGGCGCTTTTTGCTGTTCGGTCACGTGTAAACATTTAATGACGTCACGACAGTGATTGTTGCTGGTCTATATTTAAGTCTGCGCCCGACTCGTGTTCACAGCTCGCTGGAATGAATTAGCAAGACAGATAATTCGGAACAAAGTTGTTATTCCGTCCCGAAAAAGATGTAAGTGTTTAAATCCTCAGCTAGGACGTCGGTTTTCAAACAACGTTCCGCGAAACCCGTGCAGCACTATCACGATGTTTTGGGTATGACGACGTTTGGTTGGGTAGATAGGTACCGGTGTTTCGGAGGAATCTGCTGCCTGCGTCATCAGGGTAGAAGAGTGAGTCACCCGAGGCAAATGGTACAGTTACAGGGAATGAAGGCCCGGGTTAGGGGCTGTGAGCTAAAGGGTGGGAATGTGTGGCTGTAATGAGGGGTGTTTTGTAAGTTGTGGATACCAAGGGATGTAAATTGAGTAGCATAGCGAACTGAGATTAGAATTAGAGGTGAAATATTGAACATGAGAGAAGGAAGAAGAAAAGAGCGCAATTTAAAATTCCGAACAGTTTGGTTTACTGTAACACTGTGTGTTTGTCTCGCGAAGTGCCTGCGTTCATTGCCTCCAGCTGCATACAGCAGTCCGTACGTCCGTACGTCACGCAGGCAGAGTCCTTAAGTAAAGCACACACATGAATAAAGACAAGTGAAAAGAGAGTTTCTTATTTTAGCTTACTGATTATATCTTTATTTTGCTCTCTCACTCGCCTTACTCCTCCCCCTTGATGTCCACCCTCACAAAGCACCCCTTATTAGGACCACTGGTTCTCAGACCTGTCCTGTTCCTTTTTCCTTATATCCTACAGTTTTGCTCGCACGAATCATTGTTGTAACCTGAGGATAGAGGCAGTTGATATTCCAAACTACACGGCGTCATATCCTGTAAGACCATAAACTCATAATTCACCGTCATAAGAACCTCAACCCCTACATTAATTTGGAATGCGAAAAGTAACTGTGAACTTGTAAGAATGCGGATGGGAATGGCCGTGACCTATTTTATTGTTCTCCAGCGTTTACCTCGATAGGCTGAGGAACGCTAGAGACAGAATCTTGCGATCAGTGAGAGTGTGTGACGTCAGAAGCCTTCTGATGCGACGCGGTGCTCAGCACTCAGTGGGTAACGAAATAGCTTCACTTGAGCTTCTTGTCTGCTCCCAAGCCATATTTGGAGGGGTGTGGCGGCCATAGTGCTCGCTGCATACATGCTTCTGGATATAGTCCCTTAGCGAAACACAAATTGTGTTGCTAGAAAGCAAGGCCACTGTAACGTTGAACTGCCTGCAGCCTGTCGTTTCTGTAAGTAATATGCAGAATTCGTGTCGTACCTCACAGTAAACATTCTGCATTGCCATCTGTAAGAAGTATCGACTGATGTCTGGGCAAAGTCACAGCAACCAGCATGCTCTGGCCCTATCAAACACAATACCTATATCACGTAGGGCCTACTTTGCCACTACAGAACACGGCGCGTGATGTGATGTTAGTATGAGTCTTAGAGGAAGCAGCGAGTGCTTGCTGCACGGTGTTAAGCAGTTGGCGTTTAAAGATGAGAGATGTGTTCACTGTGAGGCAGTTGGTTGAGGCACTGCGCTACAAGCCGGAAGGTCGCGGGTTCGATTCCCGATGGTGTCATTGGAATTTTTCATTGGCCCTACCATAAATGAGTACCAGGGATATTTCCTGGGGGTAAAGGCGGTCGGTGCTTAGGGCTGACAACCTTATCACCTTCATGTGCCAATTGTCTTGAAATTTGGGAGCCTCATCCTCCTGGAACCCTAAGGGCCTGTCCAGGGATTGCCTTATCTTTACTTAGTTGAATTTCATTCATTCTTTACTTTTCTCTCTTGCTGTCAGACCTGAAAGATAAAATGGGAGCAGAGAGAGATTGCACGATAATTGAGGACAGTCAGCTGAAGAAGCTGGCATCAGATGAGGAAATAGCTGCAGACGGATTTAAGGGACAGGATGGAAGGTCGGTTGAGGATCGAGTCAGTTGTTGAACTTTGAATTGTGTTAGCGGTGATGAACTTTGGGGTTCCGCTGTCAGGGAACAGCCTGTCTTGCTATCCATTGTGTACCAGGGGACTGTGTGGAGGTTAAAGGTAATCGGAGCGTGACGTACCACGTTTGTGTATCCAGTGCCAAGATTAAGTAATAAAGGATGATGGTTTTAGCTCAGACCTCATGCGCGTCTTCAAAGCTAAACTTCAGGGAGAATAAAAAGCTGTGCTTTTTGGACTTACCGTCCGCAGTGCGCTCTTGTAACCAGAGTTTCGCTCCGTCTGTACTGGGAAACATTCCGATGGGTTTGCAAAAACGTATAGTGAGACAGTTCCTTAACACATTCGTACGTTTGATGGGATGTGTAAGACTGCGTTCTGTAATGGCATTAACTCGCAAATTGCGTGTTAGTTGTGGAAAGTGGCTCTGCTGGCGGATCAGATTTGAACTAATGTTACAAAGCTCGTAAAATGGAAGTCGCGGTGCCTGCGGTATCAGCTTCTCACACTTGCCGGTTTAGAAATCCAATTTCCGTCTCCATTTCACTTGCTTCTGCTGCTTCAATGATGGATGAGAGACGGACGTTACGAATTCGCGGTCCACAGCTCGAAATCGGGCAGAGATAGCGCTGTGCGGGTGAAGGACCTATACATATGGAACTCTTTGACTTCACAGAGCACAGCTAAGGATATTGTGAAATATACTTCGCAGTCCTACCAGTATGTACGGTAGCCACGACTGTTCAAACGATATGAAAATATTGAGGTACGGGTTTGGTGGATATCATTCGAACTGTCGTTAAAATTTTTTTATTTTTGATTACGTGAATAAAGTTTAATTTATTAGACTGCTTTCTGTTCCTTTTAAAATTATAGTTGCTACACATTGGGACAGTCATAAGGGAAGCAGTCATCCCGGACGAATAACGGGTACTGCGCTTTGTTAAGGATGACGTCACAACATTGACGTCACCCGCAATATAAACGCGTGTATTATGAACGTTAATGCCAATACCGACAGTAAAACTGCTGTGGACAGCTGCTGCCTGGTTAGATACTTATTAGCACTTCGGAGTAGCGTGCACGAGTATACTTTCTGTTGCATCGGCTTCTAGTTCTAAATGTAGTACTGTTTATTATTTTTTGTGAATAACATGCTACTTAAGCCCATTCTTTTTGCCTATAACTAACAACTAACTAACTAACTCCATGGAGCAGAGTCCTTCTTGAGAAGCTAACAGGTCGTCAGCTAGTCAAGAAACTCCCCGCATTTGATGGAACCCGAAGGTTCATTACCGCACTCACAAGAGCCCGCCACATGCCCTATCCTTTTTTGCTTATACAGTAGGCTATTTGTCTGATATAAGCTGGAACTTTCGCAATGTCGCCATGTTAGTAATTGTTCACTTAAAAGAGTGTATTATATATAAACCTCACGATTCTTCCATTCCGCACTATGGAAGCATGTAGGGCAGTAGACTTAATAGCTTTGCTAATTTTTAACTTCGGTAGTAGATGAAGGCGAGTGTTTAGCTTCATGTCCCGGCCGGTTTAACCTCGCAGAAAGAATCCCCAGTAACTGTTGAATAGGAGGCTGGACGGTCCGCAGAACTGGTCACGACGTTTTATCAGAAGAGAAGAATAATAAAAGAAGAAGAACCTCTTTGCCGTGCCGGAAATCGAAAAAGGATCGTTCAGCCCGCAGCGTAGTCACTATACCAACTGAGCTATTGCGGTTGGAACCATAAAACCGTAAATTGAAAGGGATTTTCGCACAGTCTTTATCGCGTTGTTTTGCATTATACAAATATATCAGTTTTTGTTTTGAGAAGGGCCCCGCAGCAGAAGCTACGGACGCACCGCAGCCTTGAGGCTTATTGTGCAAACTTGTGATGAAGCTGGTTCGTTTTTTTTTGTTTCTTCGTGTAATGGAGCACTGGTGGAGTGAAATTGACAGGGAAAAACCGAAGTACTCGGTGGAAAAAATCTGTCCCAGTGCCACTTTGTCCACCACAAATCCCACATGGACTGACCCGGGATCGAACCCGGGCCTCCGCGGTGAGAGGCCCGGGTTCGGTCCCATCCTCACGGGTCAAGAGTCCTTTTTTTTCCTAATCGGACTCTTGAGCCGTGAGGATGGGATTGATACGTTGTCCCGAAACGTCGGTAAACAATTACCACACGGCGCCGCGTAATACCCCAGAAGACTGCAGATTTCAGAGATAGAAGATGGTAGTTTATGGGAACATGTATAAAGATGGCTGAGGTTTTAGTGTCAGATGACCAACCCTCGTGAAAACATCAGCCGATAGGACAGAGGCAGCAACACGCGGCGTCTCCTGGCTTGGTAAATACAGGGCATACACAAAAGAATGGTGCGGTTTCAATAGTATTCACTATTGAAACCGCACCATTCTTTTGTGTATACCCTGTACTTCGCCTACACGTGATACGCTCCATTAACAGAATGAGGCGCAGGAGATCGAGTCATGTCAGTTGGACTGTCATGTGTTTCATTGCGTTGCGTTTCAGAAGCAAGCTTACGACCACAGTCAGGGTGCTTACGTTCGTTGAATTTTTTAACAAAATTCATTCCGTCCCATTCTCTTAGTCTGAATCTTTTATGAGGCCACATCAATGGAAGTTACCCGAGTTGCGGAAGAAAAAAACTTTCTCTCCGAGGATTTATTTGAAGGGGTTCCCCTTTAAGGTCAACACACTTCCATGTCTCATGGCAACAATGGGCAGATCGCCTGCTGTTTCTCTTTCTGAACCCTTTATCATTTTAGCGCACTTGGCTTCGTGACTTTCTACGTCTCTGTTTAACAGTTGAGCACAGAAATTCTCGCCGCTCTTTGTCATATTTCCGTGCTTTTCTCGTACTCTGAATATAGAGTAGATTTTTGACTTCTGCGCCTTCATAAATATTAGAAACGTTTGACTATTAAAACTGCTTCGTTTAAAGTCGATATTTCAGTATGTGCTGCTAAGATCTCAACTCTAACAGTCTGTCACTTCGGAATTTAAAATATGGCGAACACGCGAATTATGTACAGATATGCAGTGATACGCTTACTTGCTTTGGATGACGGGTTAGTCTTACCTGTGAGCGTTAATTTGAGGCACAAAGAGTGAGAGGGAGAGTCAGCAGACTGCTGCTTATTCCGCTTTGAGCTTAGTTGTTATCGGAAGCCTGGGTGTTCATGGAACAGGTCTGTTAATTCACATTTGATCGTCAGTTCTGTGAAGCTTTGTCAGGAGGAAGCCGCAAAGTCAACCCGACTTGATATTATGCCGCGGAATTCTGATAGTCACTGATTTTTCACCGCGGAGGCCCGGGTTCATTCCCAGAGCAGTTGATGTGGGATTTATGGGGACAAAGTAGCACTGGAACTGGTTACTGTCCTAGTATTTCGGTTTTATCCTGTCAGTTATATTCCACCAATGCGTCATGTTTATATGTTATTGGTCTAATGTCGACACTGTGTAATCTTAGCTGACTGCCGTTAAAAAAGCAAAACGATAAAATGGTGAATTGTGTTATTTGTTGGAGTCCACAGATAAGTAGTAGAAGGAATTTGGAAGGTATCATTCGTGTTAGTTTAGGTAAGGTAGTGTACCGGGAGGGACAGGGCAAAACTACGAAATACCTCAGTGAGGATAACTGGTCTGTGCCTTGTTTATTGATCAAGAAACGTAAAGAATGCCTGTCATGTGCGTCAGTAACAGTGTTGTTCTGAGTTGTTACATTTACGGAATTGCCTCCGTCATGTAGAGGTGTACAAAATAACTTCCGTTAAAATGGACAGATATAAATTAATTTGAATTTATCCTGGAGTCTATTTAATTAGAAATGGATCAAATTAGATTAGTCGATAAAATATAAAATAATAGCCTTCTTTGTGGATTTGTGTAATCTGATGCGCTTAGTATTGGATTCATTCTATAGATAACGGTTGCGTTGTTGTTTATACACGTGGAGTTTAAATGACAAATGTTTGAACTGTCTCCGAACAGGTTAATACAGCGGTAATTCATAGTTAGTTCATCATATTAGTGTGCGATGATGATGACTGGAGCCTCTAATGACTGTCAGCAGTCTTGCTTTATTTGTGTCGAATTTACGTAGATTTTCAGAACATTATTCAATATAGTCTTCTCTGGCGATCAGTCCGCGGTAACTGGTTGTATTTAAACCAGTCACCGCGGCTGATCGCCCCAGAAGACTATATTGAATAATGTGGCCGCGAAAGTTTTAAAACTTATATTTGAGAACATTAGTTTCAGTGTGTCTGAGAATCAAATGTCATGCGTAAAGCAATACCATTACAGGCCTGGACAGGCCATCAGGGTTCCAGGAGGGTTGAGGCTCACAGATTTCTAGACAATCGGCACATGAATGTGGTAAGGTCAGCCCTACGCACCGGCCGCCTTTGCCCCCCCCCCCCAGGAAATATTCCTGGTACTCATTTCTGAATGTCATTCGTAAAATAGGTAATGTTGACATGGACTGCATTTTCAGGTTTAGAGTTCTAAACGAATTTACGGGATTTTCCAACATCAGTTTGTGATGTACCAAGCAAATAACACGTTAGTAAAGCCTCCTATATGGTTCCCTTTAAACAGTATTGAATAAACAGCTTTGAATAAACGTCTTCAGCAAATTGAATTCTGTATGTTGAATATAGCAGCCAGTGTACTTCAGTCAGGGTAGTGACTGGGCTGTGGGTTGGTAGACCGAGTAATCGTGGTTAGGGTGGTGGCAGCACTTTCAAGCAACTGGATTATTGTGTGTGTACATTTTGGTGTTGTTTTAATCGAAACAGAATGTAATGCAAATATTTCTGTAGAGAAACAGACGTACGTGTTGCGTTATGTTTGTGGGACGTTTAATTGTGAAGGAGGTGACACGCTTTTCTTGGACCGTGCCATGGCTCAGGCGGTCAGTCGTCGGCCTCTCACCGACGGAGGCCCGGGTTCGATCCCGGGTCAGTCCATGTGGGGTTTGTGGTGGACAAAGTGGCACTAGGACAGGTTTTTCTCAGAGTTGTCGGTTTTTCCCTGTCAATTTAATTCCACTGGTGCTCCATTAATTGTAAAACTTGGTAAAAAAAACTGCTCATCTTCATCACAGGGGTTGCACAAGAAGCCTTAATGCTGCGGTGCATCCGTAGCATCTGCTGCGGGGCCCTTCACCACGCAAAAAAAAATATATACGCTTTTCTTTCACGGTTAGTCGTATTTGCTCGCTCTTACCTTATTAATCCGGTGTGCGTTCGTCCGTCCTTGTATAGAACTTCCGATATGCACTTCTTGTCTCGTGGACCATAAATATTTGGAATGCCATATTTATCCAGCATTTCAACACGCGTTGCCCATTTATTTATAGCTCTAAATTAGTCTTCAAATGTTTGCAGCATGCATGGGACAAATGAGAAATACGTACAGCGGTTGGTGGCGAAACTTGAGGGGAAGAGGGTTCTTGAAGAACAAGACGTAGATGGTAGTATACATTGAAAGGGATGTGAAATAAATTGTGCGTATATGTTTGGATTGGACTGATCTGATTCACACACGGATCAGTGGTGGGTTCTTGTGATTGCAGTAATGAACCTTAGGTTTTAGTGAAAGGGGTTGCTTGAGTAGCCAATGGACGGCGTGCTTCTGTGGGCGGACGGTCTCGGTTTAGTGCCGTTGGTTAGACAGCTCCAGGCTACACCGAGCCTCAATACGATGTGTGCAGGGGGAAAGCGGCCGGAGGGTGAAGTTGAACACTAACCTCCATCTAGTGCCGAGATTGAAGCGCTGTGGAACTTACCGTCACTTCCCTATACGCTTTCATTCAGACACAGAGAACAATTTAAAATATAATTTCAGGTACTTTTTGTTCTAAAAAATAATTTTCTCTGGAATTTGGCGCCATGTATTGTGGCAGATGGACACGAGCATTTTGGATTTACCCACTGCCTTCATTCTAATGTTGTGTTTGCACTTTGAGGTTGGAGACAGTAGGTTCATTCGAAACGTCGGTAGACGTCTACTGCTGTCATACACGGCGCCACATCCAAGTAGACCATACTCTTGACATTCAATGACGTAATGACCTGAATTCACACTCTGTCCTGTTTGCAAGTGGATATTTCCTGTTCGTCTTACTGTAGGGTTGACCTACAAACGGTCACATGGTTCTGCAGCCTCAAATGTCCCTTTGTGTCTGCATACGGAAGTTGCCGTAGAAAGGAAATATCTGAATATCTCCCCGTAGCCTTTGGTCGTGGTAACGTTGCTATTTTGTTGTTCATTTGAACGCACATACAGACATCGCCACGTCTGTCTGTCCGTCTGTATCTACGTATCAGACAATCTTCTTACAGAATGTGCTTAAGCAAGCTAACTAGAATTGGCGTGAAAATTTGTTTCATAGTTTAAGATTTTGAACGTTAACTCCTTGTTCGATATTTCGGTTGACTCCATTCTTTTGTCATGGCAATAAATAAATTAAATGAATGAAAAATTTTGGTAAGGAACCTTCTGGAAAAGTAGACGAGTTTAAGATGGCGGAATTTGAAAGAAAACATTACGCTTCATTTTACTGAAATCGATTTTGAGGTTAGGAAAGGATAAACGGAACTGCCTAAGGAACTTTTCTGTTAGCGGCGTTGAAACTTCGCTGTCTGATACTGAGGGTGACAGTCGTAACACACTTCAATTGTACGTGAGTCTTTTGAGCAATACATGTAGAGTTGTTTAGGATTAAATGTTTGGTTGACCTTATCCTTATTAAGCAACAGGCCGTGAGGTAGTGTGAGAGGAATGTAGGCACAACTCTTCTCATTCATAACTTTGGCACTGCTTTGAGGTTGGTGATCTTCACGCTCCAGCTGTATTACCCCCAGAGGAAGTCCCTTTCGGTGCCCACAGCATATGAGGTTGCTTTGACCCCCGAGACAGTGTGCACTCTTTAAAATTAGAAATGTCTGCCTCGACCGAATATTGATTCACTAGTGACTACATTACCCATTGTCTATCTTAAATCCCATTGCCTAGTCACTATTGATTGATCTGTTCCCTTAATCAAAATTATCCATGTTCAGTTTATTGAATATGAAATTTGTTAATGGTGTGATATTTTGAGTGTACGCTTCTTTTGATCCGTCCGCAAGTGTCATCTGTAGGCAGAATTATAACTTACGAATTGTGTGCAGGAAGTGACGTGGACCGGGACAGTTTGTGCTGCGTAGCTGGTTGTCCGTCTGCAGTGTGGTTAGCGTGTTTGTGCGACACACAGAAGGGCTGGACTGGCACAACTGTGATGTTCAAGTAACTTTATGAATGTCGTCACATCTGAAACAAACGAGCTCGGATGTAATTCGGTTAGCGTTATTCATTTATTTTCAACTCGCGTAGATGTAGTGGCGGAGTTTGTCGTCAGTGTCAATACGAATAAGAGAAGAGTAGTGAAAATATGAAAATAGTTAACGTTGCTACTTCTGTGTGTGTGTGTGTGTCGTGCTGAAGCGTATTATTATTATTATTATTATTATTTATTTATTGTTATGAATGTCGAGCGCCGTGTCCGTTAACACTAAGTTTTTCAGTACACATCTCTGATATTCAGCCTTAGTGACATAAGCCAGTACTTTTCAAACAGCGGACGGTCGCCTGGTGGTACGCGAAGATAAGATTTTTGCCAGTAATTAAAATTTAGAAACATTAATTGCACTATTGAAATTGTTTCAAGTGTGTTGAAATGTAAAGAAAACATTTATAAAGTGCATACCAAGATACTATTTCATTGTTCGAATATAAATACAGACTCTACTCTGTCGTCTAATTGCGTTAAATTATGAAACTAGCAACTGCGAAATTTGAGGTT
Organism: Reticulitermes speratus; assembly: GCA_021186555.1. Classification (NCBI taxonomy): domain Eukaryota; kingdom Metazoa; phylum Arthropoda; class Insecta; order Blattodea; family Rhinotermitidae; genus Reticulitermes; species Reticulitermes speratus. The sequence goes on along the minus strand of JAJKFL010000012.1, from coordinate 3,418,814 downwards.
TCACTGGTTTGTTTCGCTAGTTGGCAGGTTTGGAAGGACTTCAAACTTGCCAACCAGCGAAACATCGGAAGGTACATGTTATCCTGAAAGTAGGCATTATTGTGCAGTACCTTGAGGTACGTGTACATGTTTTGTATTGTGACAGTGGTACGTGTACATGTTTTGTATTGTGGACTCAGTGGTACGTGTACATGTTTTGTATTGTGACAGTGGTACGTGTACATGTTTTGTATTGTGACAGTGGTACGTGTACATGTTTTGTATTGTGACAGTGGTACGTGTACATGTTTTGTATTGTGACAGTGGTACGTGTACATGTTTTGTATTGTGACAGTGGTACGTGTACATGTTGTTTGTATTGTGTACCAGATGTGGTACGTGTACATGTTTTGTATTGTGACATGGTACGTGTACATGTTTTGTATTGTGACAGTGGTAACGTGTACATGTTTTGTATTGTGACAGTGGTACGTGTACATGTTTTGTATTGTGACAGTGGTACGTGTACGTGTTTTGTATTGTGACAGTGGTACGTGTACATGTTTTGTATTGTGACAGTGGTACCCGAGAAAAAGTTTGAAAAACAGTATTCTAAGGAATGCACGGACGTACAGAAGGGAATCTGGATGTTTATATCCGTATTATTCTACACTCTGAACAAAGTAAGCGCCTAATTTGCTCTTAACCCATCTGTCTGCTGTCTTTGTATATTCACTGCGTTATAAATCGAGTGCATACCGACAGATGGCAGTACCATATCAAGAAATACGTATCGTAAGATTAGTTTGCGTTGTTTGCCTTCCATTTAAGGACGCTGTTAATTGCTGGTATTATACAGCGTCGGTGATTGATGAATGAATTGGTACGGGACATTGACACAGGAAGACTGAAGTACTTTGAGAAAAACCTGTCACAGTGCCACTTTGTCCAACATAAATTTTACATGGATTCGCCTGGAATCGAAACCGGGCCTCCGCCATAAGACTCCGGCGACTAACAGCATTAAGTCGTGGCACGGCCAGGTTTAGTTAATTTGTATGTTTTTTTAAAAAATAGAATTTTAGTTGTTTCGAAGTCCAAAATTCTACTTTCTGATCAGTCTGTGTTAAAGCGTGTCCTTGCGGTCACACGTATCATTCCGATATTCCGTTCTGAATAACACGGCGGTCATTTGCTTGGCATGTTCTTGTGTAGATTGCTATCCACACCTCCACCTGCCGGACAGTGTCGCCACATTCTTGTATCAACCCACTCGATCCCTCTGCCATTACACAGCCACTTCCACCTCACAACACTTGAGTGGCTTCGATTTTTTGATTAAAGAAAATGCTGGTCATCAGTGCGGCATTCAGCGCCGCTGGTGGCTGCATGCTGTGGCTAGGCCTGCTTGCCACTGACTTTAAAATAAGCTTCAGACATATTGAGCAGCACTGTGCACAGATTGTCACATATTACGTATTATAGTCTACAAATAACCTACTAACTAATTAACTAATTATATGACGTAGTGGTGCTGGAGAAGAATGGAGAAGATCAGTTGGACCGATCGTGTGAGAAATGAAGAAGTATTACATAGAGTCAAGGAGGAGAGGAATATCGTACATACAATAAAAAGAAGAAAGGCTAACTGGATTGGTCACATCTTGCGTAGGAACTGCCTTCTGAAACACGTGATTGAAGGAAAGTTAGAGGGAAGGATAGAAATGACGGGAAGACGAGGGAGAAGACGTAAGCAGCTACTGGATCACCTTAAGGAAAAGAAAAGATACTGGAAATTGAAAGAGGAAGCACTAGATCGCACCCTGTGGAGAACTCGCTTTAGAAGAGGCTACGGACCTGTCGTAAGACAGACTACAGAATGAATGAATGAATGAATGACGTAGAGTCTTTAAACCTGCTACTTCCTCAACTGCTCAAGTAATACTCCGTATTTCATGGAAACCGAAGGTTCATTACCGTCTTCACAGTAACCCAACATTGCCCCTATCCTGAGCTGCGTGAATTCAGTGTGAATTCCTATTTCTTTAAGACCGATTTGAATATTATCGTCGCATCTACACCCAGGTCTTTCAAGTTGTCTTATTCCTTCAGGTTTCCCCACCAAAATCCTTTATGCATTTGTTTTCTCCCCCACACGTGCCACATGCCCCGTCCATCTCATTCTCCTTGGCCTGATCACCAGAATAATATTCGGTGAGTAGTAGAGCTCATGAAGTTCCTCCTTATGTATTTTTCTCAAATCGTCTTTTACCTCGCCCCTCCTATTTTAGAAATCCTCAGCATAAATTCTTCCGTTAAAGTGAGGGACCCAATTTTACACCGACGTGAAACAAGAGGCAGAATTGCAGTTCTGTGTATTTCACTCTCTACATTCTTAGACAGAATACCCGAAGACAAGAGATGGTATCAGGCATTCCCTGAATTCTCCTATATGTGAAGATGTGACTCTCCTACGGGTGCGTTTCTGTTCCTACCGCTGAGAACACCACACATTCTTGTTATATTTACTCCGCATTTTTATTTCATATCTCGCAGAGAAAAAATGTATCTTCTCTTTACAAAGACCAGTCGATTAGTTCTTTTTAGGCAACCAGAGGGCGTTCGTTTGGAGAAGCACACAGAAACCGTAGGGTCGAAATTCACGCTGTGGGCAAACTGCAGTGTCCGTTGTGTTTAAGTAGTTGGTACTGATAGCAATCAGTGTGCTTTGAAGGCTGAAGGTGATGTACATGTACATATATTGCGGTAGAGTTTCTGGACGTTTCGGTTTTTCAGTCCAAAGTGTATCTTTTTAGACTTACGGGGGTGCTCTGATCTCTTCTCAGCTTTGTATTATATCTCGGTATTTATTTTTAAATTCAATTAGTAGACTTCATAATTCAGTCCCAGTGACGTAACTGGGGAATCGTCTTTTTCATTGCTTATGTTATTGTGATGTTGACACGGAAAGTATTCATATCCCGGACGAAGAACTGGCACTCTTACAGTCTTCTTTTGTGTAGCAGATGTGAAGTAACATTAATATGTTGGGTGATTCTGTCACTCGAGAGAATATTACGTCGGCGTGACGCCATTTTAATGGGAGGATTAATAATTACAAAATGTCTGCTCATTACAAATTTAAGACATATTACCTTACACGTTAAGAAGCTGAGGGAATATACAATAACAGACGTTTTGTACTTACATTTAGTGCGTTAAATAGCAGATGCGTGCTTCCTTAGAGACATAAGCCTTCAGAATTTAGTTGCATCCGGCCATGTTTGTAAGGCGGTAAAGGTAAAGTTCTCCCTACAACGTGCCATGAATGCCCAGAGGGGGAGTAGAGGTATAGCTCTACTCTTTCTTTAACCTCGGCGCTAGATGGGAGTTAGTGGTCAACGCCACGCCCCGGCCACTTTACCCCCTGGAAGAGAGACACGCTACCCATTCTGCAGGAAGCTGGGTAGGCCCCAGGGCCGATCTGGATGGGTACGGAAAATCTCAAACCCACCGGAATTCGATCCCCGGACCGCCCAGCCCATAGGAAGTCGCTATATCGACTGAGCTATCCCGGACCTCATTACTGTAAGGAGACTGCGCAGTTGTATTAATGGCCACGTTCTGCTTAAGGAATGAGAGTTGTATAGGTACGTAAGTAGATTTTTATTGAAATTTGAATCGCACTGGCGGTCGTTAATCATTCGGTAGGCACGAAAAACGCTCATTTTCCATTAATTTATTGAAAAATCAATGGAGGCTAGATCCTGCCTTTCACCCACACGCCTTATGTGGAAACCACGAGTAAGTTAGAGGCAGCAAAAGCGCCTACCCCCCTTACCCTGCTCTCAGGGTGTGTAATTACGCGAACTTCAAATTTCGAATACGTGACTAATTACGGTAACTTTTACACGTAGAGATCCCAAGTGGATCAGTAACAACGAACGGAATGCACTAAGTTGCAAATGGCCCTATCACTCTGATATGGACAAACAAGATGGAAACTGGGCATAAGGAAACTCAATGACAACCGCGACTTGTAATCCGTAAGGCCCGAACCCAATGTTATGACTTAAATCACAATGTTGGTATAATTTTTTTATTACGCTAGTTTGCTACACTCAGTGTTACAACGTCTCGATTTTAACAGTGGGTTCGACGATGTAAAGAGCCTTCACTGTACATTCTAATTGTGTCATACGTGGGTATGTACATAAACTGTGCAAACTTTGGGAACCTCCTGTGATTACCTTTCTTTTCTTTACTTTTCTTTCTTTCTCGCTTAGTCTGTCCTCTCCTACCCACTCACTGTAGTTGTAAAGGATTATTTTTGCACTTCATCACACTCAGTGACACACACCACACTCGGTAGGACTCCTCCGGATGAGTGATCAGCCCGTCGTAGAGACGTCTACCTGACAACACACAACACTCACAACAGACAGACATCCGTGCCCCCGGTAGGATTCGAACCCGCAGTCTCCAGCAAGCGAGCGGCTACAGATCCACGTCTTACATCGCGCGGCCACTGTGATCGGCTAATTGTGATTATTCTGTATAAATCTCCTGGGTAATGTCATTGTAGCCGAAACATGTCATGGAAGTGTAGCATAATGAAGTTGTGATTAGCAGCTCCGCTTTGCGCGGTTGTATACCTCGTATACTGATACAGCTGTCAGTGTGTGCAGTGTCAGACATTGTACTGATACAGGTGTCAGTGTGTGCAGTGTCAGACATCGTACTGATACAGCTGTCAGTGTGTGCAGTGTCAGACATTGTACTGATACAGCTGTCAGTGTGTGCAGTGTCAGACATTGTACTGATACAGCTGTCAGTGTGTGCAGTGTCAGACATTGTACTGATACAGCTGTCAGTGTATGCAGTGTCAGACATTGTACTGATACAGCTGTCAGTGTGTGCAGTGTCAGAGATTGTACTGATACAGCTGTCAGTGTGTGCAGTGTCAGACATTGTACTGATACAGCTGTCAGTGTGTGCAGTGTCAGACATTGTACTGATACAGCTGTCAGTGTGTGCAGTGTCAGACATTGTACTGATACAGCTGTCAGTGTGTGCAGTGTCAGACATTGTACTGATACAGCTGTCAGTGTATTGCAGTGTCAGAATCGTACTGATACAGCTGTCAGTGTATGCAGTGTCAGACATCGTACTGATACAGCTGTCATGTGTGCAGTGTCAGACATTGTACTGATACAGCTGTCAGTGTGTGCAGTGTCAGACATTGTACTGATACAGCTGTCAGTGTGTGCAGTGTCAGACATTGTACTGATACAGCTGTCAGTGTGTGCAGTGTCAGACATTGTACTGATACAGCTGTCAGTGTGTGCAGTGTCAGACATTGTACTGATACAGCTGTCAGTGTGTGCAGTGTCAGACATTGTACTGATACAGCTGTCAGTGTATGCAGTGTCAGACATCGTACTGATACAGCTGTCAGTGTATGCAGTGTCAGACATCGTACTGATACAGCTGTCAGTGTGTGCAGTGTCAGACATTGTACTGATACAGCTGTCAGTGTGTGCAGTGTCAGACATTGTACTGATACAGCTGTCAGTGTGTGCAGTGTCAGACATTGTACTGATACAGCTGTCAGTGTATGCAGTGTCAGACATCGTACTGATACAGCTGTCAGTGTGTGCAGTGTCAGACATTGTACTGATACAGCTGTCAGTGTGTGCAGTGTCAGACATTGTAAGACTGCGGATCTTGATTTATTATTCAGATCATAAATCATGTGGGCAGTGGCGGACTGGGTCTAAAAATATTGGTTGCCAGGAGACAAAAGGGGCCCACCCACAACTATTAGGCTATAATTTAATTTTTATAAGAAATAAATAAAAATGAAAAAAATACATGTGGAAAAAAGGTACAATTAAAATTTTTGCGAAATAAATGTATATTTTTAGTAATTACAGTGTACATATATTGTACATATTACTGGCAGTATACAGTAGATACTAAATGTAAATACAGATTGTTATAATTTAATTTTTAAATTTTTTTTTAATTTTAAATAAATGGTGGATTTTATTAAATTTTTTATTAAAATAGTAACACAACGTAAATTTTTGTTGCAGCCAGTAATAATATTGGAACTTCTATTATATTTTCAAGCTACTAAAAGGTCATTAACATTTTTAACATATTGTCTAATATTAAGGGGGCCCACTTGCCATCGGGCAAGCTGAAACCCTGGCCAGTCCGCCACTGCATGTGGGATGTTTACAAAAATGAAATGGGTTTCCAGGAAGTAATAAATATTTAATATTTACTTAACTAAACACGCTTTAAGCCTGATTCTGAATAATGTGGTCAGCACGAACTGTCAGCAGGTGTCAGGACCATCTGTCGAGTTGTGTTTAGTCACTCGCACGTCACAGTGTGCTGCTGACCGCCATTTTTCTGTGAGAGCAGAAGCTGCGTCTGGCATTCACAGTGACAAGCTATCGACAGACCCAGCCGCAAATATATATGGGATTCTAAGAAAGAATTTACGAAGAGGTATTTGTGAAAAAGAATGGAACCTTTATATTTGAACTGACGTTTAAAGAAGACGGCTTTGCTGAGACATGTTAATATTGCTGTCACTGCGTTAAGGAAGCACCTCGATAGATATAACGTCGCTAAAAGCCTGTCGCATCGGATGTGTTACAAAACCTTTTAGTTTGACGAAACACATAAGGGAACTTCAGCGTGGTCATGATACTTTGACTTACTTACTAATTAACAGCGATTTGATTTCTAAATTCAAATTCCTCTTTGCTCCGTGCAGCACAAATTTCATGCAACAACTATACAAAAGTTTATTTTCTACATCACAGTAAACGCGCTGTCTTCTTTACAAACGTCAGCCCTTTAATAATCAGTTTGTCGTCAGAATAATAAGGAGAACGTAAATACACTGAGTGAGCAGAATGTAGTGTCTGAGTGTTAGAGCAACAGTGTTGGTGTCGCGCACTGTGTCTGAGTGTTACAGCAACAGTGTTGGTGTCGCGCTACTGTGTCTGAGTGTTAGAGCAACAGTGTTGGTGTCGCGCCACTTTGTCTGAGTGTTAGAGCAACAGTGTTGGTGTCACGCCACTGTGTCTGAGTGTTACAGCAACAGTGTTGGTGTCGCGCTACTGTGTCTGAGTGTTAGAGCAACAGTGTTGGTGTCGCGCCACTGTGTCTGAGTGTTAGAGCAACAGTGTTGGTGTCGCGCCACTGTGTCTGAGTGTTAGAGCAACAGTGTTGTGTCGCGCCACTGTGTCTGAGTGTTAGAGCAACAGTGTTGGTGTCGCGCCACTGTGTCTGAGTGTTAGAGCAACAGTGTTGTCGTCGCGCCACTGTGTCTGAGTGTTAGAGCAACAGTGTTGGTGTCGCGCCACTGTGTCTGAGTGTTAGAGCAACAGTGTTGGTGTCGCGCCACTGTGTCTGAGTGTTAGAGCAACAGTGTTGTTGTCGCGCCACTGTGTCTGAGTGTTAGAGTAACAGTATTGGTGTCGCGCCACTGTGTCTGCAAGTAACGAATGAGATCTCTTGTGATTTTATTCAGTAGCACTCTACAAATAAATGGACTGTACACGACAGTAGATCACTACATCATCAATACCATCGTTGTACTGTACCATGCCTCATAAAGATGTGATACACAAATATTTCATCTTGGAAACTCTCCATTGTCTTCCTTTTCTAAAATACGGTGTTTTGCAAACGGGGTCTGCTGCCCTTATCCTTATCAGATACAAACATTCCTCCACAACCGGGGGTCCTCAGACTCTGTTTTTATCTCCCACTGCTCACACGTATGTGTTTTGTGGTTAAAACTTCCTTCGGTGCCCGGAGACTCAGACTGCTTTCTGCGAACCCCTGCAACTGAGTGATTAGACTGTCTGCGTTACAAGAGTGTCGGAGAAGTTGCCGCAGAGTCACGGCGATTAGTAGCAACTTTTATATCCGTAAGAATCGTCAACTTATTCTTCTGGAAGTGGCACCTGGGCAAGCTGCAGAAGGAAGCAGGAAGCTCCGAAACTTCGGCACCCATCGACCGAACTGTACGCCTGTCCGATATTATAGTCACGTCCCAGGGCAACACAACTTTATATAGAAGCAGCCACCAGCAGGAAGTGACAAGCAGAGGCTACAGAAACTGTTGAAGTGGTTGTCCGCAGTGTTCAGTGCGCAACTCACGTCTCCTGAGCACAAAGCTGAGTACTTTACTATAGGTAAAGAGACTTCTGCCGATCCTAGTGGCCGCGCGGTCTAAGGCGTGGGTCTGCGACCGCTCGCTTAATAGGATTGTGGGTTCGAATCCCGCTATCAAGTAGAAGTCTCTGCGACGGGCTGGTCCCTCGTCCAGAGGAGTCCTACCGAGTGTGGTGTGTCTAAAGTGTGATCGCGAAGCCTCGAAAAATGAGGCGGCCTAGGCCCCCAAGGGGCTGTCGAGCCATAAAAAAGAGACTTCTAGGACATTCTGTGTAACAGTTTCTTCTGGCCGTGCCATGGCTCAGGCGGTTAGTCGCCGGCCTCCCACCGCGGAAGCCCGGGTTCGATCCCGGGTTAGTCCATGTGGGATTTGTGGTGGACAAAGTGGCACTGGGACAGGTTTTTCCCCCGAGTACTTCGGTTTTCCCCTGTCAGTTTCATTCCACCGGTGCTCCATTACTTGGAAAAATGAAAAAACTGATCATCTTTTTCTTCATCACAGGGTTGCACAATAAACCCTAAGGCTGCGGTGCGTCCGTAGCTTCTGCTGCGGGGCCCTTCTCAAAAAAAGTTTCTTCTGTTTTATAGTGCAGACATAATAGGGAGCACGTAAAGGTGTTACGAAGTATACTGAGTATTTGTACCAGTATGTACAGTGAGTACAGTTGTAGAGCGATGTGCACATATTGCGGTGCAGTTCTTCGAAGCCTCGTAACCAGTCTTTTATTTAATTACGTCAGTAAATTTTAGTTTCTTAAACTGCGTGTTATTGAGTTACTGTCTACAAAGTTTCCAACGGTTATGCATCGTTTAATGATTTTTAAAAAGGTGTTACAAAGTTATTCCATTTTCAGACATGTTTCGGTGCTGGCCACCACCACCATCATCAGGGAAAGGTCACAGGCATTTCTAAGCTGGAAACATCGCTGCTGTAAAGCACTGTTTGTCTTCTTATATATCCGTAGTAGAATCCACTTGACAGTGTCTATCGACGTAGAGCGTGGTAATCGCTGTGTGTGTGGAGGTGTTGAGATTTCCGAGCACTGTAAAAACACAGTAATGGTAGGCGCATGCGCATGTCCAATTTCCGTGTTACTGTTTGTTTACAGCTGTAGCAACTGTATATTGTGACAATAACAAGGACAGCAACTGTATTGTGGGCGAACGATGGGTGCTTTTATTTATCGACGTACAGTTTGTGTTAATAAACACAGGCAGTTTTGATACTTTGTAGTCATTTTGTGTTTCATTTTACTCCAAATTCCTGCTTGTAATGAAGAACTTACTGAACGACCTAACAAGTCCCAGTTGTTCCTGAATGAGAAGATGCTGCATGATCTTTAGGAAATTCATTCGAAATTTATTCGCATTTTATTTTGTGGTCCAAAAATGGATATTTGTAAGAAAGGATGTCTATAAAGCCCCTTTATGTTTCATTATTCTGCAATTATGGGGTCGATCTGTCTCTGCTGGTCCAGGATTCCAAAACGCTCTTTCGGCTCTAGTCTAATTTTGCCTTGAATTACAAGTGGTGCTAAGCGATACTGCAGTCATGCCTTTCAGTATCAGTTGTGTCCAGAAAGTAAAGGCTATCATTGTGTTAATGACTCAGGCAGGAGCTTTATGGATTCTTGTAAGGTGTGATGCTTTTGTAAGGTGTGGATGCTTTTTAAGGTGTGGATGTTTTTATAATGTGTGTACGGTGTTCTAATGTGTGTACTTGTATTTACTGTATGTATTTTGTTTTGTATGTGTATGGGTGTTTTTGTAATATGTGGATGTACAGGGCATACACAAAAGAATGGTGCGGTTTCAATTGTTATTTACATTGAAACCGCACCATTCTTTTGTGCATGCCCTGTATTTTGTAAGGTGTGGATGTTTCTGTAAGGTGTGATGCTTTTGTAAGGAGTGGATGCTTTTGTAAGGTGTGGATGTTTTTGTAATGTGTGTACGGTGTTCTAATGTTTGTACTTGTATTTACTGTATGTATTTTGTTTTGTAATTGTGTATAGTTTGTTTTGTATTGTTATTTTTATGTATATTATATGTCCATTTGTATTGTGTGTACTAGTGTAAGGACTACTGCCACCGGGTGAAAACATTTGTATTGTGTGTACTAGTGTAAGGACTACTGCCACCGGTGAAAACATTTGTATTGTGTGTACTAGTGTAAGGACTACTGCCACCGGGTGAAAACATTTGTATTGTGTGTACTAGTGTAAGGACTACTGCACCGGGTGAAAACATTTGTATTGTGTGTACTAGTGTAAGGACTACTGCACCGGGTGAAAACATTTGTATTGTGTGTACTAGTGTAAGGATTACTACCACCGGGTGAAAACATTTGTATTGTGTGTACTAGTGTAAGGACTACTGCCACCGGGTGAAAACATTTGTATTGTGTGTACTAGTGTAAGGACTACTGCACCGGGTGAAAACATTTGTATTGTGTGTACTAGTGTAAGGATACTACCACCGGGTGAAAACATTTGTATTGTGTGTACTAGTGTAAGGACTACTGCTACCGGGTGAAAACATTTGTATTGTGTGTACTAGTGTAAGGACTACTGCTACCGGGTGAAAACATTTGTATTGTGTGTACTAGTGTAAGGATTACTACCACCGGGTGAAAACATTTGTATTGTGTGTACTAGTGTAAGGACTACTGCCACCGGGTGAAAACATTTGTATTGTGTGTACTAGTGTAAGGACTACTGCCACCGGGTGAAAACATTTGTATTGTGTGTACTAGTGTAAGGACTACTGCCACCGGGTGAAAACATTTGTATTGTGTGTACTAGTGTAAGGACTACTGCCACCGGGTGAAAACATTTGTATTGTGTGTACTAGTGTAAGGACTACTGCCACCGGGTGAAAACATTTGTATTGTGTGTACTAGTGTAAGGACTACTGCCACCGAGTAAAAACATTTGTATTGTGTGTACTAGTGTAAGGACTACTGCCACCGGGTGAAAACATTTGTATTGTGTGTACTAGTGTAAGGACTACTGCCACCGGGTGAAAACATTTGTATTGTGTGTACTAGTGTAAGGACTACTGCCACCGGGTGAAAACATTTGTATTGTGTGTATCTAGTGTAAAGGACATACTGCCACCGGGTGAAAACATTTGTTTGTGTGTACTAGTGTAAGGACTACTGCCACCGGGTGAAAACATTTGTATTGTGTGTACTAGTGTAAGGACTACTGCCACCGGGTGAAAACATTTGTATTGTGTGTACTAGTGTAAGGACTACTGCCACCGGTGAAAACATTTGTATTGTGTGTACTAGTGTAAGGACTACTGCCACCGGGTGAAAACATTTGTATTGTGTGTACTAGTGTAAGGACTACTGCCACCGGGTGAAAACATTTGTATTGTGTGTACTAGTGTAAGGACTACTGCCACCGGGTGAAAACATTTGTATTGTGTGTACTAGTGTAAGGACTACTGCCACCGGGTGAAAACATTTGTATTGTGTGTATATGTAAGACTACTGCCACGGTGAATGTAGGTGAAGGACTACTGCCAACCCGGGTGAAAACATTTGTATTGTGTGTACTAGTGTAAGGACTACTGCCACCGGGTGAAAACATTTGTATTGTGTGTACTAGTGTAAGGACTACTGCCACCGGGTGAAAACATTTGTATTGTGTGTACTAGTGTAAGGACTACTGCCACCGGGTGAAAACATTTGTATTGTGTGTACTAGTGTAAGGACTACTGCCACCGGGTGAAAACATTTGTATTGTGTGTACTAGTGTAAGGACTACTGCCACCGGGTGAAAACATTTGTATTGTGTGTACTAGTGTAAGGACTACTGCCACCGGGTGAAAACATTTGTATTGTGTGTACTAGTGTAAGGACTACTGCCACCGGGTGAAAACCCAATTGCAGTAAATAATAATAATAATAATAATAATAATAATAATATATTCTGTGATTCATTCATTCTGCAGTCTGTCTTACGACAGGTCCGTAGCCTCTTCCAAAGCGAGTTCTCCACACGGTGCGATGTAGTGATACCGACATTAAAATATTGTACGATATTTAGGAAAATGACTCGGCTACTATTCCAGGAACAAAAGGGAATCTTTGTCACATAAACGCCGAAGGCATGTTTGTGTGGTAAACGTTTTCAAAGTTTAAAATAAAAATAGCCTGTTTTTTTTTGTGTCCCCTCAGGTGCGTTCAGCGAAAGTGACGTGAGACCTAGTGGAGTGACGTCAGCGGGTTAGAACCGACATGACTGTGAGTATTGGCACTTTGAATTATCAAGGTCGTATACAAATTCAGTTCGCTCCTCACAGCAAGCACTGTTCTGTGTTATAAAGAACGAAACTTTGTACTGTTTTGGGACATGACGACATGTAAATACACTGTGCTGACAAAATGTAGTGTGTGAACCGTGATTTGAGGCTTTCGCCGCGATGTTGATGAAATCTGCCGTCTTCTGGGGTATTACGCGGCGTCGTGTGGTAATTTTTTTACCAACGTTTCGGGACAACGTATCGGTCCCATCTTCACGGATCAAGAGTCCGAGTGGGAAAGAACGCCTTTAACGCAGATTCTGGAAAGTACGGTGGGGTAGCAAAAGTGTGATGTGATGACAGCCAGCTATACGTTGTTTGTATCCACCCCTCTGTCACCCTATTGGCTGTCATCACATCACACGTTCTGCTACCCCGCCGTACTTTCCAGAATCTGCGTTAAAGGCGTTTTTTCCCTCTCGGAGAAGAAGCCGTCCCGATGCTACTGCGTCCACCACAGTGCTGTGTGCAGTAAATATGATGGCGAGACACGTTTAGAGCAAGTGGTAATTGTAACAGACAGCAGGATGGAGCACATTCGAGTCCTCCAGCCGTAAGAACGCACTCCCGCTCCATTCGCGAAACAATTTCTGACATTAATTTTCAGTTTTTTTAGCCAATATGCACTTTTATTTTCGTATTTTGTTCAATTTACCCTACACATGTTTCGGCCGCGACATGGCCATCATCAGGGTACATGATAAGTTCAATTCACTGTTCACTGGTCCTTTTGGTATTATCACAGAACTATTAAACTGTTTGAGGCAATTTTTTATTGACAGTCACCGGTATACAAAGTGTAACGGTTCTGTGATAATACCAAATGGACCGGTGAACAGTGAAGTGAACTTATCAATGTACCGTGATGATGGCAGAGTTACGGCCGAAACATTATGTAGGGTGAATTGAACAGAAATAAAAAGTGCATTCGTAGGTTAAAAGAACCGAAAATTAATGTCAAGATGCACGGTGAACACAACGTGAAATTAATGTCAAGATGCGCGGCGAACACAACGTGAAATTAATGTCAAGATGCACGGTCAACACAACGTGAAATTAATGTCAAGATGCACGGCGAACACAACGTGAAATTAATGTCAAGATGCGCGGCGAACACAACGTGAAATCAATGTCAAGATGCACGGCGAACACAACGTGAAATCAATGTCAAGATGCACGGCGAACACAACGTGAAATTAATGTTCAATTCATGCACGCGAACTATACAAATAATCGATGTCAAATGACGGTGAACAGTAACGTGAAATTATAATGTCAGATGCGCGAGTTAGAAACATTACGTGAAATTAATAGCAAATGTGCACGGTGAACACAAACTGAAATTAATGTCAAGATGCACGGGAACACAACGTGAAATTAATGTCAAGATGCGCGGCGAACACAACTGAAATTAATGTCAAGATGCGCGGCGAACACAACGTGAAATCAATGTCAAGATGCACGGTGAACACAACGTGAAATTAATGTCAAGATGCGCGGGAACAAACGTGAAATTAATGTCAAGATGCACGGCGAACACAACGTGAAATTAATGTCAAGATGCGCGGCGAACACAACGTGAAATTAATGTCAAGATGCACGGCGAACACAACGTGAAATTAATGTCAAGATGCCGGCGAACACAACGTAAAATAATGTCAAGACGCACGGCGAACACAACGTGAAATCAATGTCAAGATGCACGGCGAACACAACGTGAAATTAATGTCAAGATGCACGGGAACACAACGTGAAATTAATGTCAAGATGCACGGCGAACACAACGTGAAATAATGTCAAGATGCGCGGCGAAAACAACGTGAAATTAATGTCAAGATGCACGGCGAACACAACGTGAAATTAATGTCAAGATGCCGGTGAACACAACGTGAAATTAATGTCAAGATGCACGGCGAACACAACGTGAAATTAATGTCAAGATGCGCGGCGAACACAACGTGAAATTAATGTCAAGATGCACGGCGAACACAACGTGAAATTAATGTCAAGATGCACGGTGAACACAACGTGAAATTAATGTCAAGAGCACGGTGAACACAACGTGAAATTAATGTCAAGATGCGCGGGAACACAACGTGAAATTAATGTCAAGATGCCGGCGAACACAACGTGAAATTAATGTCAAGATGCACGGCGAACACAACGTGAAATTAATGTCAAGATGCACGGCGAACACAACGTGAAATTAATGTCAAGATGCACGGCGAACACAACGTGAAATTAATGTCAAGATGCACGGACGAACACAACGTGAAATTAATGTCAAGACGCACGGCGAACACAACGTGAAACTTCTGACGTAGTTTATGTCTATTGTGCCAGTGAGGTAAGAAGGCAGTAGAAGAAGAGATTTGTTGCATCGGTTAGTTGGAAACCGGCGTTGTCGTGTTAAAAATTGAGCGTGTTATGTGCCGTTGGAACACCGTGTACTGTATGAGTTACTGGCGTGACGCTACGAACAGCATGTTGCATGACGGCACTGAAGAAATAAACTGAAATATTGAAAACGTAATCTGTTTATATTCCGCCCTTAGAAAACATGAACGATTGCCAGGGGAGGATTCGTAGCTATCTGTGCAGCAGGGGAAAAGCAACAGAACACACGCACACACACACATCACACACACACCGCGAACGGTTTGTATCAAAGTCAAATAAAGTCGTCAAACAAAACATTTCGACTGTGAAAAGAAACTGATAAAATAGGAGTCGAATAAAGCAAAGAAAGGGAGAAACATGATGCGCGCGCACACTCGCACACACACACATACACGACTCTATAGTAAATAAAAACAAATCTCATATATTGGAAGAAAGTTATCGAAGACAGCGAAGACAGCGTGAGTTTATTGTCATGGAGGGAACATCCACTTATTGGACAGCTCGTTTGTCTGTAGACAGCAACACCAGTCAGTGCGCGAGCGAGTGTCATGGAAATGACGTGATAAGTTGCTTTAATATTTTAGATGGAAGTCTGAACACGCGTAGGTGTGAAACGTGGTCTTGCACGTAAGGGAAGAACGTAGGTGTGAAACGTGGTCTTGCACGTAAGGGAAGAACGTAGGTGTGAAACTTGGTCTTGCACGTAAGGGAAGAACGTAGGTGTGAAACTTTGTCTTGCACGTAAGGGAAGAACGTAGGTGTGAAACTTGGTCTTGCACGTAAGGGAAGAACTAGGTGTGAAACTTGGTCTTGCACGTAAGGGAAGAACGTAGGTGTGAAACGTGGTCTTGCACGTAAGGGAAGAACGTAGGTGTGAAACTGGTCTTGCACGTAAGGGAAGAACGTAGGTGTGAAACTTGGTCTTGCACGTAAGGGAAGAACGTAGGTGTGAAACTTGGTCTTGCACTAAGGGAAGAACGTA
Organism: Reticulitermes speratus; assembly: GCA_021186555.1. NCBI lineage: Eukaryota > Metazoa > Arthropoda > Insecta > Blattodea > Rhinotermitidae > Reticulitermes > Reticulitermes speratus. The sequence goes on along the minus strand of JAJKFL010000012.1, from coordinate 3,402,931 downwards.
GGTGTGAAACTTGGTCTGTCACGTAAGGGAAGAACATAGGTGTGAAACTTGGTCTTGCACTAAGGGAAGAACGTAGGTGTGAAACTTGGTCTGTCACGTAAGGGAAGAACGTAGGTGTGAAACTTGATCTGTCACGTAAGGGAAGAACGTAGGTGTGAAACTTGGTCTTGCACGTAAGGGAAGAACTAGGTGTGAAACTGGTCTTGCACTAAGGGAAGAACTAGGTGTGAAACTTGGTCTGTCACGTAAGGGAAGAACGTAGGTGTGAAACTTGGTCTTGCACGTAAGGGAAGAACGTAGGTGTGAAACTTGGTCTGTCACGTAAGGGAAGAACGTAGGTGTGAAACTTGATCTGTCACGTAAGGGAAGAACGTAGGTGTGAAACTTGGTCTGTCACGTAAGGGAAGAACGTAGGTGTGAAACTTGGTCTGTCACGTAAGGGAAGAACGTAGGTGTGAAACTTGGTCTGTCACGTAAGGGAAGAACGTAGGTGTGAAACTTGGTCTTGCACGTAAGGGAAGAACGTAGGTGTGAAACTTGGTCTGTCACGTAAGGGAAGAACGTAGGAAGGGTGTGAGAAGATATTTGATCTAATAGGGAGAAGTAACAGAAGACTGGAGAAAATTACACACTGAGAAGCTTCTTGATTTGTACTCCTCGCCAAATATTTATTAGAGTGATCAAATGAATAAGGACGAGATGGGCAGAACATATGGACGTAAGGGGGGAAGAGAAATGCATACGCAGTGTTGCTGGGGAAGTATGAAGAGTGGAGAGCACTAGGAAGACGTAGACATGTTAGAGGATAATATTAAAGTGAATTTAAAGTAATGGAATGGAAGGCGTGGATTGGATTGTGATGGCTCAAGTGCAGATCTTGTAACAAACTTGAAGGTTTAAAATCGAAGATGGAGGAAGATCGTTTCGACGAAACGTCGGTAATTTTCTGTCAGACTGCATGGAATCATAACCCGGGAGACTGCTGCATTCGTATTCACTGTTGTGAGAACCCAAAGTCACGCATATGGAACAATAAGTTACGTTACACCTAGACTTAAATCTGTTTAATGCCCGTCGGTCTTTTTTACCGAAACATAAAACTGTTTTAATTGACGGGACGCTTGAAGCAGCATCTTGACGTGACGCCTGTTCGTGACCCAGTGACGGTAATTAGTATCAGCAGAACACTGTTTATACGTGCTGTGTCTGAAATGAAAATTAAGACGAGTTCTTGCAGTTTACAGAACGACTTGTAATGCAGGACACGCTTTGTTCGATGTGGTTAACGGCTGGGCTAATTATTGCATTGCAACTGATAAAGGGTGATATAATGAATGGACTATCGTCGTCAAATGCAAAAATAATATAAATAACTTTATTAACTACAACAGCAAGTACAGCAAAGGATATATACACATTCTTGAATTGTTGTGCTTTACCAACATCCAGGACAATTTGAACAGGCATGGCCTGACCGAATGTAACAGGCCATAGCATTGTAATTGTAGTGAAAAGACAGAGTAACCGTAAAAACACTACCAACACAATGCAACATGTAAAGTAAGTAGGCATATTCTTTCTGTCACTCTTTTCAAATTAGGGTTTACTCCTTACGGACTTCTTTTAAATCTGAAATAAAAGATTAAGGAATATCTTAGAATATGAAGTGAATTAGCTGTCTGTTCCAGAGAGAAGCTTTAACGACCGTATTCTCTCCATCTACACCTTAAATAATTCCAGCGCTTTGTGCGGCTTTTCTACGCCGTAATCTGCTTGGATATTCGATAATCGATATTGAACTAGAACAACAGCATATGTTTAGCTGGGTGTGGGAGAAATTAGTTTTTGTCAGCAGTGTAAACTGTTAGCTGTAATGTTGGTGTGACTGATTAACCAGGTGTAGATCAGGTCTAAAAGATCGTGCGACACCAGATACGTGCAAGTTAAGTTATTCCGTGGTGCTATACTTTATCGTTTCGAAGGATTTTTAATGCTTTCATCTTTAGGGTCAGGCAGTCCAAGGAGACCCTGAAGATGAAGGCAGTAGATCGTTCGAAACGTCGGTAACTAAACAACGACACAGCATAACATCCCAGAAGAATGATCTTTAGGAACACCCCTGTGAGACCCCGCAATCTCGCAACTGATAAATCTACTAACTAAAAAAAACTAACTCCATGGAGCAGAGTCCTTCTTGAAAAGCTAACAGGTCGTCAGCTAGTCAAGAAATTCCCCGCGTTTTATGGAACCCGAAGGTTCATTACCGCACTCACAACAGCCCGTCACCTTTCCCTATCCTGAGCCATATCAATCCAGTCCATGCCCCCCATCCCACTTCTTGAAGATACGTTTTAATATTATCCTCCCATCTACGCCTGGGTCACTGATAACTCTACTGCAGTTTGAAACTAAGACGTGACTGATTCGTTTCTGCGCTTTAGGACATAAAGAGATGATTTAGAGGGGTAGAGGGTGCTGGTCCTTCGCAGCTGTTCGGAACCAAGTTGCCACTCCTAGACTGTCTGATCCCCACCGAGCGCAGAACAGAGGGCTGCTTAAAACAGACGGTCTGTACTCTCGTGCATCAAGAGACTGTAAATACTAAAGGAATTCCACCGCCATGTAATTTAGAGTAGTGTTTCTCTTGAAACGCCTGTCTTGTCACGTTTCAGTTTAATTTCTTTACAAGTTGAACAGGTAGCAAAGTGGCACTGAGCACAGTAGACAGGCGCCAGCGCACCTGTTGTTAAATTATTGAAGCTCAGAGCAGTCATGTTGCTGTACTGTATCGGCCAGCATTGCGGGTGGACTACAACGTGCCCTGGACATCAACAGCCGGTTTCGTATTCCTAAGCTTGCAGTCTAGAGGTTACCGTATGCGGTGTCCGTTTTATCTTGTCCCTGAACACGGAAACTTTATCATATTGGAACGCTGCATCCACCGGGACATATCGTGACAGTTTGCGAGCTGTGGGACCGGTAAAAGAGACACCCTGTAGGAAATTGCTATGTCGCAAGAGCTTCATTCAAACTGAGCATGAAAAAAAATGTCCTTAATAATGTCGATATCACTGACCTTTACACTACTGTGTTACAGCCCAGTCGCGAAGCACGCTGCACTGATCTTCGTTAAACATCTAAACGACAGCTGACAGTCGCTCAGCTGGTAATTTGGATGTCTGTAAGTGCCCGCAACCGATCCCTGTCCTGAGCCAATTGAATGCAGTCCACACTGTCTGAACCTAAATATGCAAATCTGTTTTAATATTATCATTTTATCTGTGCCTCTCTTTTTTAACTGGCCTCTTTCCTTCACGTTTTGCGACGAAAATTTTTGTACGCGTTTCTAATCTCTCCATGCATGCTATATGTCCGACGTATCTAGTTTTCTTTGACTTGATTATCCTATAATATTTTGATCTTCCTAGTGCCTCTTTTAGAACTGCAAGGCGGTATCAGGATCGTGTACTCAGTGTGCTACAAAGCACGATATTGTCTGCTTAAAAGAAGCTGTAGTATAATGCACCGCCTTCTTTAACATTCAAGTACACTGAGTTTTCCTAGCTTTACCATGATACAATCAACGGTGATTATTTTGTCTGAAGATCTTTAACTAATTAGTCTTCGTAATTGCGACACAGTGTTTTCTGTGATGTGTGAAGTACATCTATGAAGTGTTGTTAGGATGAATGCCAGGCGTTAAGGGTTGAATACGGACGGTAAACCAAGCTTTATGTAGGCTGTGTGTTGTGTCACCCACACACGTGTGGCCACGTGAAAAGTCTGTGAAGAATGCCAGCTACCAGGAAGCAAGCTAACAACGTCTAAAGGCTTAGAGTTACTTATGAATCTGACCTATTTCCCTCGAGACAGTAAATTGTGAAGGAACTGTTCTTCGATGTAGCTTTATATCGGGATATGCAGTTGACAAATTCTCACTTTGAAATTATGTCTCTTCCCTAGAGCTGTCTGTTACTGATTCAGACTTCTTTAATTGGCTTTTTTCGTAGAAAGAAACTCTACCAGAGTCCGAGTGTTTGTGAAACAACTGAAATCTGTTCTGCGCACGATTTTCATCACACTCTTTCTTTCTTTTTCTGTCTGTCTCGTCCTCTGGAATCAATAGAAATTAAAATTTAACACTGGTTGACTGCACAGTGCCTGCTGGAGGGCTGTCACACATAGGAGGCACAGAATGCTTCCAGAGGGCTGTCACACATAGGAGGCACAGAATGCTTCCAGAGGGCTGTCACACATAGGAGGCACAGAATGCTTCCAGAGGGCTGTCACACATAGGAGGCACAGAATGCTTCCAGAGGGCTGTCACACATAGGAGGCACAGAATGCTTCCAAGGGCTGTCACACATAGGAGGCACAGAATGCTTCCAGAGGGCTGTCACACATAGGAGGCACAGAATGCTTCCACAGGGCTGTCACACATAGGAGGCACAGAATGCTTCCAGAGGGCTGTCACACATAGGAGGCACAGAATGCTTCCAAGGGCTGTCACACATAGGAGGCACATAATGCTTCCAGAGGGCTGTCACACATAGGAGGCACAGAATGCTTCCAGAGGGCTGTCACACATAGGAGGCACAGAATGCTTCCAGAGGGCTGTCACACATAGGAGGCACAATATGCTTCCAGAGGGCTGTCACACATAGGAGGCACAGAATGCTTCCAGAGGGTGTCACACATAGGAGGCACAGAATGCTTCACAGGGCTGTCACACATAGGAGGCACAGAATGCTTCCAGAGGGCTGTCACACATAGGAGGCACAGAATGCTTCCAGAGGGCTGTCACACATAGGAGGCACAGAATGCTTCCACAGGGCTGTCACACATAGGAGGCACAGAATGCTTCCACAGGGCTGTCACACATAGGAGGCACAGAATGCTTCCAGAGGGCTGTCACACATAGGAGGCACAGAATGCTTCCAGGGCTGTCACACATAGGAGGCACAGAATGCTTCCAAGGGCTGTCACACATAGGAGGCACAGAATGCTTCCAGAGGGCTGTCACACATAGGAGGCACAGAATGCTTCCAGAGGGCTGTCACACATAGGGGCACAGAATGCTTCCAGAGGGCTGTCACACATAGGAGGCACAGAATGCTTCCAGAGGGCTGTCACACATAGGAGGCACAGAATGCTTCCAGAGGGCTGTCACATAGGAGGCACAGAATGCTTCCAGAGGGCTTCACACATAGGAGGCACAGAATGCTTCCACAGGGCTGTCACAATAGGAGGCACAGAATGCTTCCAGAGGGCTGTCACACATAGGAGGCACAGAATGCTTCCAGAGGGCTGTCACACATAGGAGGCACAGAATCTTCCACAGGGCTGTCACACATAGGAGGCACAGAATGCTTCCACAGGGCTGTCACACATAGGAGGCACAGAATACTTCCACAGGGCTGTCACACATAGGAGGCACAGAATGCTTCCAGAGGGCTGTCACACAGGAGGCACAGAATGCTTCCAGAGGGCTGTCACACATAGGAGGCACAGAATGCTTCCAGAGGGCTGTCACACATAGGAGGCACAGAATGCTTCCACAGGGCTGTCACACATAGGAGGCACAGAATGCTTCCAGAGGGCTGTCACACAAGGAGGCACAGAATGCTTCCAGAGGGCTGTCACACTAGGAGGCACAGAATGCTTCCAGAGGGCTGTCACACATAGGAGGCACAGAATGCTTCCACAGGGCTGTCACACATAGGAGGCACAGAATGCTTCCAGAGGGTTGTCACACATAGGAGGCACAGAATGCTTCCAGAGGGCTGTCACACATAGGAGGCACAGAATGCTTCCAGAGGGCTGTCACACATAGGAGGCACAGAATGCTTCCAGAGGGCTGTCACACATAGGAGGCACAGAATGCTTCCACAGGGCTGTCACACATAGGGCACAGAATACTTCCACAGGGCTGTCACACATAGGAGGCACAGAATGCTTCCAGAGGGCTGTCACACATAGGAGGCACAGAATGCTTCCAGAGGGCTGTCACACATAGGAGGCACAGAATGCTTCCAGAGGGCTGTCACACATAGAGGCACAGAATGCTTCCAGAGGGCTGTCACACATAGGAGGCACAGAATACTTCCACAGGGCTGTCACACATAGGAGGCACAGAATGCTTCCAGAGGGCTGTCACACAGGAGGCACAGAATGCTTCCAGAGGGCTGTCACACATAGGAGGCACAGAATGCTTCCAGAGGGCTGTCACACATAGGAGGCACAGAATGCTTCCAGAGGGCTGTCACACATAGGAGGCACAGAATACTTCCACAGGGCTGTCACACATAGGAGGCACAGAATGCTTCCACAGGGCTGTCACACATAGGAGGCACAGAATACTTCCACAGGGCTGTCACACATAGGAGGCACAGAATGCTTCCAGAGGGCTGTCACACAGGAGGCACAGAATGCTTCCAGAGGGCTGTCACACATAGGAGGCACAGAATGCTTCCAGAGGGCTGTCACACATAGGAGGCACAGAATGCTTCCACAGGGCTGTCACACATAGGAGGCACAGAATGCTTCCAGAGGGCTGTCACACACAGGAGGCACAGAATGCTTCCAGAGGCTGTCACACAGGAGGCACAGAATGCTTCCAGAGGGCTGTCACACATAGGAGGCACAGAATGCTTCCACAGGGCTGTCACACATAGGAGGCACAGAATGCTTCCAGAGGGTTGTCACACATGGAGGCACAGAATGCTTCCAGAGGGCTGTCACACATAGGAGGCACAGAATGCTTCCAGAGGGCTGTCACACATAGGAGGCACAGAATGCTTCCAGAGGGCTGTCACACATAGGAGGCACAGAATGCTTCCACAGGGCTGTCACACATAGGAGGCACAGAATACTTCCACAGGGCTGTCACACATAGGAGGCACAGAATGCTTCCAAGGGCTGTCACACATAGGAGGCACAGAATGCTTCCAGAGGGCTGTCACACATAGGAGGCACAGAATGCTTCCAGAGGGCTGTCACACATAGGAGGCACAGAATGCTTCCAGAGGGCTGTCACACATAGGAGGCACAGAATACTTCCACAGGGCTGTCACACATAGGAGGCACAGAATGCTTCCAGAGGGCTGTCACACATAGGAGGCACAGAATGCTTCCACAGGGCTGTCACACATAGGAGGCACAGAATGCTTCCACAGGGCTGTCACACATAGGAGGCACAGAATGCTTCCACAGGGCTGTCACACATAGGAGGCACAGAATGCTTCCAGAGGGCTGTCACACAAGGAGGCACAGAATGCTTCCACAGGGCTGTCACACATAGGAGGCACAGAATGCTTCCAGAGGGCTGTCACACATAGGAGGCACAGAATGCTTCCACAGGGCTGTCACACATAGGAGGCACAGAATGCTTCCACAGGGCTGTCACACATAGGAGGCACAGAATGCTTCCACAGGGCTGTCACACATAGGAGGCACAGCATGCTTCCAGAGGGCTGTCACACATAGGAGGCACAGAATGCTTCCAGAGGGCTGTCACACATAGGAGGCACAGAATACTTCCACAGGGCTGTCACACATAGGAGGCACTGAATGCTTCCACAGGGCTGTCACACATAGGAGGCACAGAATGCTTCCAGAGGGCTGTCACACATAGGAGGCACAGAATGCTTCCAGAGGGCTGTCACACATAGGAGGCACAGAATGCTTCCAGAGGGCTGTCACACACAGGAGGCACAGAATGCTTCCACAGGGCTGTCACACATAGGAGGCACAGAATGCTTCCAGAGGGCTGTCACACATAGGAGGCACAGAATGCTTCCAGAGGGCTGCAGAATTCCACAACGGTCGATGTCAAGCATTTACATGGATAATCCCCCGTCATGTTGTCTTTACAGGCATATTAACATTCTAGATTTTGGGTTCTCACAGCGGTTTTTTTGAAGATTCAGGTCTTGTGGGATCTGACGCCGTGTCGGGCTAATTGTTTCAGACGTTTCAAACGATCGCACTGTCTTTAGCTTCAGGGTGAAGAGTTCAAGAAGACTGGACTGCTTGACCCTGAAGGTAAAGGCAGTACTATCCTTCGAAACGTCGAATCTGCTCGACAAACAGCACAGCCTCATATTCCAGAAACTTCAGCCTTCATGTGTGAATTATCTAACTAACTAACTCCATGGAGCAGAGTCCATCCTGAGAAGCTAACAGGTCCTCATCTAGTCAAGAAATTCCCCACATTTTACGGAACCTGAAGGTTCATTACCGCATTCACAACAGCCCGCCACCTGTCCCTATTCTGAGCCAGTCCAATTATTCCATGCCTCCATTTCATTTCTTGAAGATCCATTTTAATATTATCTTTCCATCTACGCCTGGGTCTTCCAAGTGGTCTCTTTCGTTCAGGTTTCCCCACCAAAACCCTGTGTACACCTCTCTTGTTTCCCATACGTGCTACATGCCCCGCCTATCTCATTCTTCTTCATTTGATCACCCGAATAATATTTGGTGAGGAGTACAGATCATAAAGCTCCTTTTCATGTAGTCTTCACCACTCATCTGTTACATGGACCCTCTTAGGAGGCCCAAAAATCTTCCTCAGTACCCTACTCTGTCGAACATATTAACAGCTGTACTACGTAACTGGATGACCAGCCGGTTAGACAATGGCAACTATATTTACCACCGCCTCTAACATTAAAATGTATTTGTCGACGCATTACGTGTATGACTCTCAGAATAAACAGTTATTATTTCCGTTTAGCAGGTTTATGTTTGTAATGGAGATGCATTGTGTTTTCCGTGAGATAGGAACTGAATTTTTAAATGTAGTTTGGATGAATTTTAGACATCAATGATCTAAGACGTATCGAAACAATTAGCGGTTCGATGTATTTTCTAATTAACATAAAGCTGAAATTGGAACATCGGTGCGCTCACAACGACTCATCAGTGCCACGAGAATTTATTTGTTCGATTTATGTAACATTTAACAAAATACAGTAAACCATAAGTTCTGACTTTGAAGTGTCGTATATCTTGGTCATTAGCCGTGTGAAAATTGATTTGCAATTAGACTGATTAACTCTGTGTAGCAGAATCCACCTTGATAAGCTTGTAGTCAGTCAGCTTGTCAAGGAGTTCCTTGCCTTTCATAGAACCTGGAAGTTTACTGTCACAGGAGCGCTGCACTGGGCCATAGGCGTATTCCAAGCCAGCGCAATCCAATCCACACCCTGTTTTTATGACTGTTTTTAAAATTATCCGATTATCTTACCAGTTGTGCCGTTCCATCAGATTATCTTACCGCATATTTGTATGAATATTTCTTCTAACCAATGGCTACTGCTTGCACCGACCACTTATCTTCCTTGATTCAGTTATCCTGATAATATTTGATGAACGGAACAAATCGTGAAGGTCCTCGTCACGTAATCTTCTCCACCTTTATGTCACTTCCTCAGTCTTAAGTACAAATGTTTTCCTCAACACCTTCAGTCTGTTAAATTAAGTTATAAACCAACCGATGCACACTAAAACCACTCTTTAAGTAGCTTTATTATAAAATTGTTAAAATTGTACCCCTACACGTGTTTCGATCCTAGGATCATCGTCACTCCACCGTAGTACTCCTCACCGCACAACACGTAGTACACTCCTCTCCACGCAAAAACATTTCATATGCTTTTAATACCACACGCCAGCAGTTCCACAATCTACCATCTACAGTGCTTTTATAATTTTACAATTTTTAGAGAATCTTTTTACAAGATTTTAACTTATGTTTCAAAGTGCAGATAGAATATTTTAAATCATGTGTTGAAGTGACTGTAGCTTTTAGCAATAAACCCCCCTGACGATGATCCTAGGATCGAAACACGTGTAGGGGTACAATTTTAACAATTTTATAATAAAGCTACTTAAAAAGTGGTTTTAGTGTGCATCAGTTGGTCTGTAACTTAATTTAATATGACGAAGATGCACGGTGTCAACAGTGGGACCTTCAGTCTGTGTTTGCCCCTAAATGTGCGGGTAGTTTTGTGTGTGTGTGGGTAAACTTGAATGCCAGTCTAGCTTGATGAAACACGGCACTCGGAGAACCTCTATACACATTTTGACTTACAGCTCTGCAAGTCTGTGGATTCACTGAATGCAGTCCGTAATAGCAGTGCATATTGTGTGAAAGGTGGCTTCAGGTGCAGAGGGTCGCCTCGTACCGTGTGCGTGAACTCAGTGGAAGAATGGAGAGCGAGGAGTCCGGGTGGCTATCCACCTACACAACAGAGTTCTGTTTACGTTGGCAGCATGGAATTGATATTGTTCTTTTTAGTTTAATCCGAAATCCCCACAGGTCGTTACCATGGAGACTTGTTTTAAAAACGTTTGCCGTTAGTTGCTAAAATTTCAACGACTCGCCTCGGGCATTTGTAGCAGTTTGCGAGACAAATGAAGGCAGGCGCACGAATAAAAGTGTTTAAAATGCAACAGGCACATGTAAGGGCTTCGTTTCTGACCCTTTAAAGGCTAAATGAAAATACATTTCTATCAAATGCTCCCCGATTTCCGAGAGAGCATTGTTTTTTTGGAAGGTTCCCAGGCTTCGCCCAATTGTTGTTCTGGTAACAGGAACATGTAGATGAAGATGGGCATGATGCATTGGTGGAATGATATTGACAGGGGGAAAAGGAGTTTTAAAAAACTACCATTAGCCTGAATTATATATAAAGATTCAGCTCGTACCGCGCAGTAAACACTCCGTCTCGGTTGGAAAAACCAATCAGTTAATGTTGTATAGGGCAAAAGTCGCTGTTTGTTGCGAGATCTATACAAAACACATAAATGGACGGTGGACAGAAGGTAGAATTTTTTAATGTTAAACCTGGCGGTACATATAGTGACCACTGGACTTTACAGGGTTAGTCATGACTATCTGTATTATTTGGAAGTTTTATTGTAATGGCCGAGGAACCATTGAAATTTTGTGTGATTGTTGATTATAACTTTTAATAGGCGCTTTTCGCGAAATTGGGAAAAGCTACTGTGAGTTTCTTCATATCTGTCTGTCCGTCCGTCTACTTGGAACAACTCGGCTCCCACTATACGGATTTTCATGACATTTGATATTTAAGGATTTTTCGAAAATCTATCGAGAAAATTCAAGTTTCGTTAAAATATGACAAGTATAACGAGCACTTTGCATGAATACCTATGCATATTTATGATCTATGTCGTTTAATTCTTCTTTGAATGAGAAATGTAAAATAAAATCACGCATTTTATGTTCGACTTTTTTTTTTTTTCGAAAATCGTGCCTTTTATGAGATAATATGAAAAAATATTGTAGAGCCGGACAGGCCACAGATGACAATAAGGCGCATGCGCATTGCATGCTGGATAACTAAGGCTACAGACACACACTCAGAATATGTAATACTTATTGCTTTTCCACGGCAATAATGGTTACGGGAACGCTCCTCAATGTTACATTGTACGTACATTGCCTGGCTTGTATAATTTAGATGTTACAAAATCATAGACAGTGCAAATATTGAAATTTATGGAAAACGATAAGTAATGGTAATTTTCAAATAATGCAGAAATATGCACAACGTACACTTAAGTTTTATAATTATTAATTTATGTCTTTTGGATAGTCTGTGCGGATGGATACATTGAGTGTCGAAATTGTTGAAACTTTCTTGTTTGTATCATGAACTATCCGAACAATTTTTGAATTATGTCTTTGCGTGTGTGTGTTTTATTACAAACCGCAAATTGAACATTTGTTTCCCTCCAATTTGTGGCTTACCTAATTACAAACATGATCGATATTAAATCTATGAAAACTGAAGTTCATCTAAATACGATATAAACGTTCAGTTCATTCCTTACAGAAAGCATACTGCTTGTGCATTACAAAGACCAATCTTGTACTGATATTAACAATAACCTGTGTTTATTGCGACAGTCACACGAAGCATGTAAATACAGCGTTGGGGCACGTTATAATGTTTTTGAATGTTAAACCTGGTGGTATTTATAGTTACCACTGTTTTAATGGGTCATAAAAATATCCTACATGACTGCTCCTTGATCTTTGTCAGTTTAAGCGGGTTAATCCTATATAAATTTTAATATTTCGCCATCTACGCTTAGATCTGTCAAATTGTATTTTCCGTTGAGGTTTTTCAGTGCAAAACTTTGCATAAATTGTTTCCCCTTGGTGATGCCTATCTTGTCCTCCTCCTAGGGTTGTTCATTGTTGCAGTAAATAGAAGAAGGATTTATCTGTCTTTTTTGTGTAACTTTCTGTACGTTTTTGTTATTTAGTGCAGGCAGGTTCCAGTGTTTTGTTATTTAGTGCAGGCAGGTTCCAGTGTTTTGTTATTTAGCGCAGGCAGGTTCCAGTGTTTTCTCTCAGCACTTAGTGCTTTGTTCTTCTATCAGAGAGTCACAGCTATTGTCAGCCGTAGAAAATAATAGGTGAAAATGCAGGGATATATTTAGGCTTGTATTAAAATATTTAAATTTTTAAACACGATACTTGAAGATAAAAAATACAAAGATGAATGGTAGGGAAAATTTACCGAGTTTAATATCTTATTCAGTTCATCACGTTTCATACTATAATTTGTTTATTATTGCTTTACTTTCATGCACAAGTGTCCTTGTTGCTGTGACCTGGTAAAGCTCTTAAAGTTCAGCCCAATATGGCTGAAAGATGCAGCCATTGACACTGCTGTACAACAGTAACTCTCTTTCGCCTTTGTTCTTCTTGGAGCACTATATATCGATTGTTAGTTAACAAGACAGGCTCTTTCAGCTTACCGGAGCAAGAGACAATCAGTGCCGAGCAATGAGATCGCTGTGAGACTGAGTGTTTGTGGTCCGTCAGTTGCAGTGACTTTGTTAAGTGGGGTCTGCATAAAACTGAATTTGTGGGTGAGACCGAGCGTGTGTGGTCCGTGAGTTGCAGTGACTGTTAAGTGGGGTCTGCATAAAACTGAGTTTGTGGGTGAGACCGAGTGTGTGTGGTCCGTGAGTTGCAGTGACTTTGTTAAGTGGGGTCTGCATAAAACTGAGTTTGTGGGTGAGACCGAGTGTGTGTGGTCCGTGAGTTGCAGTGACTTTGTTAAGTGGGGTCTGCTTAAAACTGAGTTTGTGGGTGAGACCGAGTGTGTGTGGTCCGTGAGTTTTAGTGACTTTGTTAAGTGGGGTCTGCATAAAACTGAGTTTGTGTGTGAGACCGGGTGTGTGTGGTCCGTGAGTTGCAGTGACTTTGTTAAGTGGGGTCTGCATAAAACTGAGTTTGTGTGTGAGACCGGGTGTGTGTGGTCCGTGAGTTTTAGTGACTTTGTTAAGTGGGGTCTGCATAAAACTGAGTTTGTGTGTGAGACCGAGTGTGTGTGGTCCGTGAGTTGCAGTGACTTTGTTAAGTGGTGTCTGCATAAAACTGAGTTTGTGTGTGAGACCGAGTGTGTGTGGTCCGTGAGTTGCAGTGACTTTGTTAAGTGGGGTCTGCATAAAACTGAGTTTTGTGTGTGAGACCGAGTGTGTGTGGTCCGTGAGTTTTAGTGACTTTGTTAAGTGGGGTCTGCATAAAACTGAGTTTGTGTGTGAGACCGAGTGTGTGTGGTCCGTGAGTTTTAGTGACTTTGTTAAGTGGGGTCTGCATAAAACTGAGTTTGTGTGTGAGACCGAGTGTGTGTGGTCCGTGAGTTGCAGTGACTTTGTTAAGTGGGGTCTGCATAAAACTGAGTTTGTGTGTGAGACCGAGTGTGTGTGGTCCGTGAGTTGCAGTGACTTTGTTAAGTGGGGTCTGCATAAAACTGAGTTTGTGTGTGAGACCGAGTGTGTGTGGTCCGTGAGTTTTAGTGACTTTGTTAAGTGGGGTCTGCATAAAACTGAGTTTGTGTGTGAGACCGAGTGTGTGTGGTCCGTGAGTTTTAGTGACTTTGTTAAGTGGGGTCTGCATAAAAACTGAGTTTGTGTGTGAGACCGAGTGTGTGTGGTCCGTGAGTTTTAGTGACTTTGTTAAGTGGGGTCTGCTTAAAACTGAGTTTGTGTGTGAGACCGGGTGTGTGTGGTCCGTGAGTTGCAGTGACTTTGTTAAGTGGGGTCTGCATAAAACTGAGTTTGTGTGTGAGACCGGGTGTGTGTGGTCCGTGAGTTGCAGTGACTTTGTTAAGTGGGGTCTGCATAAAACTGAGTTTGTGTGTGAGACCGAGTGTGTGTGGTCCGTGAGTTTTAGTGACTTTGTTAAGTGGGGTCTGCATAAAACTGAGTTTGTGTGTGAGACCGGGTGTGTGTGGTCCGTGAGTTGCAGTGACTTTGTTAAGTGGGGTCTGCATAAAACTGAGTTTGTGTGTGAGACCGAGTGTGTGTGGTCCGTGAGTTTTAGTGACTTTGTTAAGTGGGGTCTGCATAAAACTGAGTTTGTGTGTGAGACCGAGTGTGTGTGGTCCGTGAGTTGCAGTGACTTGTTAAGTGGGGTCTGCATAAAACTGAGTTTGTGTGTGAGACCGAGTGTGTGTGGTCCGTGAGTTTTAGTGACTTTGTTAAGTGGGGTCTGCATAAAACTGAGTTTGTGTGTGAGACCGAGTGTGTGTGGTCCGTGAGTTGCAGTGACTTTGTTAAGTGGGGTCTGCATAAAACTGAGTTTGTGTGTGAGACCGGGTGTGTGTGGTCCGTGAGTTTTAGTGACTTTGTTAAGTGGGGTCTGCATAAAACTGAGTTTGTGTGTGAGACCGGGTGTGTGTGGTCCGTGAGTTTTAGTGACTTTGTTAAGTGGGGTCTGCTTAAAACTGAGTTTGTGTGTGAGACCGGGTGTGTGTGGTCCGTGAGTTGCAGTGACTTTGTTAAGTGGGGTCTGCATAAAACTGAGTTTGTGTGTGAGACCGGGTGTGTGTGGTCCGTGAGTTTTAGTGACTTTGTTAAGTGGGGTCTGCATAAAACTGAGTTTGTGTGTGAGACCGGGTGTGTGTGGTCCGTGAGTTTTAGTGACTTTGTTAAGTGGGGTCTGCATAAAACTGAGTTTGTGTGTGAGACCGGGTGTGTGTGGTCCGTGAGTTTTAGTGACTTTGTTAAGTGGGGTCTGCATAAAACTGAGTTTGTGTGTGAGACCGAGTGTGTGTGGTCCGTGAGTTGCAGTGACTTTGTTAAGTGGGGTCTGCATAAAACTGAGTTTGTGTGTGAGACCGAGTGTGTGTGGTCCGTGAGTTTTAGTGACTTTGTTAAGTGGGGTCTGCATAAAACTGAGTTTGTATGTGAGACCGAGTGTGTGTGGTCCGTGAGTTGCAGTGACTTTGTTAAGTGGGGTCTGCATAAAACTGAGTTTGTGTGTGAGACCGAGTGTGTGTGGTCCGTGAGTTTTAGTGACTTTGTTAAGTGGGGTCTGCATAAAACTGAGTTTGTGTGTGAGACCGGGTGTGTGTGGTCCGTGAGTTGCAGTGACTTTGTTAAGTGGGGTCTGCATAAAACTGAGTTTGTGTGTGAGACCGGGTGTGTGTGGTCCGTGAGTTTTAGTGACTTTGTTAAGTGGGGTCTGCTTAAAACTGAGTTTGTGTGTGTGACCGGGTGTGTGTGGTCCGTGAGTTGCAGTGACTTTGTTAAGTGGGGTCTGCATAAAACTGAGTTTGTGTGTGAGACCGGGTGTGTGTGGTCCGTGAGTTTTAGTGACTTTGTTAAGTGGGGTCTGCATAAAACTGAGTTTGTGTGTGAGACCGAGTGTGTGTGGTCCGTGAGTTTTAGTGACTTTGTTAAGTGGGGTCTGCATAAAACTGAGTTTGTGTGTGAGACCGGGTGTGTGTGGTCCGTGAGTTGCAGTGACTTTGTTAAGTGGGGTCTGCATAAAACTGAGTTTGTGTGTGAGACCGGGTGTGTGTGGTCCGTGAGTTTTAGTGACTTTGTTAAGTGGGGTCTGCATAAAACTGAGTTTGTGTGTGAGACCGGGTGTGTGTGGTCCGTGAGTTGCAGTGACTTTGTTAAGTGGGGTCTGCTTAAAACTGAGTGTCAATAATTAAAAATATTTGGTATTTTTAACTCAGTCAGTGGATTTTCAAATTAGTACTTAATTTTCTTGTCGAACTTTCTGATGATTATTTCTGTTATTCGTGTATAGAATTGTACAAGGACTTACTGTGTGTTACAGTATTGTAACACAATTGGACGTATGAGTGAATTTTTTTTTCCTTTTTAATTTTCTTTCCAGAAGCCCTTCTGTGACATAGATATTACATTCTTTCTTCCTTCTCCATGGCATCCACAGAGTGTTTCAGATCTCTGTCTCTTTACCGTCAGCTCTCCTTAGTTCACTTCAATTTTTAACTTTACAAATTCAACCACCAAATTCGCTGTGTCTACGGACCGTCCCTAATATCCTGTATTATATTAAATCTCCTGTCGACCTCGGTGGACTAGTGGTTAGCGTGCTCGCCACTGGACCCAAGGTTCGCAGGTTCGATCCCGACCGAGGTCGATGGATTTTTAAGGGTGATAAAAATCCGGAGCACCACTTTCTTCGGAGGGGAAGTAAAGCCGTCGGTCCCATGTCGTACATTTACGGCATGTAAAAGAACCTTACGGGCATGAATAGAAATGTTTCGTAAGCTAAATTCAAAGCCTCCATTTCTCACCCAAGTCTCCTGACTGCCTGCCAGATGGCTCTGGCGGACACATCAGGATCGATAGAACAGCAGCGCGGCCAGTTGGCCAGTCACCAACTGCCACGAATGCGCACGACTTAGTAACCTCGAAAAGAGGAGGCAAGAGGAGGCCCGAGCCCATATAGGGCTGTTGAGCCATGGTTATTATTATTATATTAAAACTCCTACATGTTTCGGACCTTGAAAGGCCATTATCAAAGAGTCGCAACAATCATACGGGCAGTGTACATAAGTGCAACATTGCATATATCGACGTACAGTTATGCTTGTAGTGTTCTGATTGCTCTGTCGATGGTGCAACACTTGATGTACAGCTCTCGACAGACAGACAGACGTATGTACAGGTTTTCAGGTTTTCACGGTGGGTATTAATAACACGACAGCACCTTGTAGGACCTGCGATGACGCCGACGTTTCGGACGAACGTGCTGCCTTCATCTCCAGGATGAGAGAGTCACGTCCATGTAGACGCCGAAATATGTGTAAAGCTACAAGACAGTCATCTTAAGTAAGAATTACGTAGTCTCCAAGCAGTTGGTTGAGGCACTGCAATTCCCGATGGTGTCATTGGAATTTTTCATTGACATAATCCTTCCGGCCGCACTATGGCCCTGGGGTCGACTCAGCGTCTAATAGAAATTACTACCAGGAATATTTCCTGGGGGGTAAAGGCGGCCGGTGCTTAGGGCTGACAACCTTTCCACTTTAAATTGCCGATTGTCTTGAAATCTGGGAGCCTCAAACTCCTGGAACCCTCAGGGCCTGTCCAGGTCTGTAATGGGATAGCTTTACCATTAGATAATCTCGAAAACAGTAGGTGGAACATAAAGGCCAAGAAAAGGCACTTGACTGTCAGACAGACTGCTCAGTACAGCGGTGTGTAATTAAGCACTGTGTAGAGCTTCATATGGCAGGGTACGCGTGTTCACGGTCTGAATACGCAGTATAATGGCGGCGGAACTCTCTTTAGAACAATTGCATCAGTTTTGCCACGTATCGACTGCACCGTGACGTGTGTTGTGTGGATACCGCTGTCTGTCGCAGCTGTGATTGGTCGTCACACGGTATGTAAAACGGATATTAGCTTGCAGTTGCGGGTTTGGGGCCGCGTGGATACGCAGTAATGTGTTCTGTGGGAGGTGCTCGTTGGAAATGCTAATAAGAACGAAATGGATGTGTGGTGGTTACCAGATGACTTGCTGGCTCGGCTCGCCAACACTGTGCTGATTAAAGAACGGTGTGATGAACTGCAAGCCGCACGATGTCTGGGGAGCGCTTGGGGCTTGTGTGAACGAGCGTGAAGTTGCGGCCGCTTGACAGTTGTTTCGGCAGTTACGTGCAGCCAGGTGCTACCAGATTTAACGGCTAACAGCGTACCAAAGGCAACCGGTGAATGCTTGGAGTATTAATGCAACTAGGATTGTTCTTGGTTTTGCTCTGTCCGTCCGGACACATACCTTAAAGTGGGCCACGGCTGCTGCTTTCCACATTCTTCTCTCATTTATTACTCACTGTCATCCACTCATTCAGCGTTACGTGGTCAGTTACTGACAGCGACGTTAAACAAATTTTAAATAAATAAATGTGCTTGGACAGTTCATTGAGCATAGTGACTGTGCTAGGGGCTGGACAGCCCTGGCTGCGATTGACTGTGCTAGGGGCTGGACAGCCCTGGCTGCGATTGACTGTGCTAGGGGCTGGACAGCCCTGGCTGCGATTCCTGGCAATTGTAAGGCATTTTCCTTTTTTCTAAAACGTCCAGACGTCTCTGGGGCCCACTTAGCCCTATTTAATGGGTACCGGGGTACTTCCCGAGATAAAGCAGTGGCGACGAGAACTTTACCACTCACCTCAACTCAGTGCCGAGGATAGGAAAGGGTGGAGCTGTACCTCTACTGCCCCTATGTGCCTTTGTGGCGTGCACAGGGAAATTGTACCTTCAACATTAAACCAAACAGCTTGTCTGTGACAGTGGTTGAGGTTCTGCAGTTATCCACATCGTATCTATAAACGTGCACAGACAGACTGACGAGCGGTCCATTAGTGAAATGTTCTGTTTTGTGCAGTAATTCAGTTACGTGTGCAGGATAACGATGGCATATGTATGCTCCGTTTAGGAATGCGACCCCCTGTGTTGGATTTGAAGCATTCTGTGGTCCGTCTGTGCCGACATCTGCTCGGTGCGTTAAGGCCGTGATCTTGCGCGTTTTGTTCTTGTGGTGTTCAGTTCGTTCCAACAAACAACTCGGTTTGTTGGTGACAAATATACAGTGTGCAAATTAATAAATACAAGATGGCTAATGGGAAAACAAAAACTTTTTTAACATATAACAGTTCTATTTTGTGCACCAAATAAATATTTCTGTAACTACTTAACTAACTCCGTGGAGCAGAGTTCTTTTTGAGAAGCTAATAGTTACTAACATAGCGAAACAACTGTCGAGATTTCGTGCAGTCCGTGTTCAGAACAGCCCGCCGCTTCTCCCTACCTTGAGGCAGATAAGTCCGGTCCACGCTGTGTTATGCAGTTTCTCTGTGATACATTTCAATGTAATCTGTCCATCTACGCCTAGGTTTTCCAAGTTGTCTGTTTCCTTCATATTTTCCCACTAAAATTCTCTACATATTTTTCGTCTCTCCCCATGCTTCCCACATCCCCCCCCCCCCAGTTTATCGCCCTTCATTTGGTCACACGAATATAACTTGACGACCTGCGCCGGTAATTATGCATTACGTGTGCTTGTTAAACATGTAAGCATTAAGTACACCACTGCGTAATTCTGCGTGATTTGTATTGTTCATTGTCAGTTTCATTCGGTTTGCACATTGCGTAAGTTTCGCAACCCATAAAACGAGGCCGTGCCATGGCTCAGGCGGTTAGTCGCCGGCCTCTCACCGCGGAGGCCCGGGTTCGATCCCGGGTCAGTCCATGTGAGATTTGTGGTGGACAAAGTGGCACTGGGACAGGTTTTTCTCCGAGTTGTCGGTTTTCCCCTGTCAATTTCATTCCACGGTGCTCCATTACTTGTACAACTTGGTAAAAAAACTGCTCATCATCATCTTCATCTTCATCACAGGGTTGCACAATAAGCCTTAAGGCTGCGGTGCGTCCGTAGCATCTGCTGCGGGGCCCTTCACCCAAAAAAAAAACCATAAAACGTCGTTAAATATACACTGACACACTTGTGCTCCCTTCGACAGCTTGGTACCAGTCCGCCAGATACACAGCTCATCTGTACGCTGCATTTACCGAAACTGATCCATCAACTGTGTATAAGTGACATCTCATTGACCCAGTCCTTCTCAAATCCAATAGACGCAGGCATCTTTCCTCGAGGTGAAAAGGGAAGAGCGAGATGCTGTCTGCGTACATAGTGTAACGAGCGTTGCTCACGTGTATCCGCCTAAATCCCTTGCTGCTAATTAGGCAAAATCTCAGTGGTGTAACTTTTGTAAATTTCCGTTGCTGGTTGCCATTGTACAGTGAAGGTACAAGCAGGGTTCTGACCTACAACACGTAAGGTCATTGCCGTTGTAATGAACGCGTTTTGATTGTGAGGTACTTTCAGAAAACATGAAAGTTATCACAAAGCTTCCTTGTTGCAGAATAAGAGAAATACTTGTATAGTTTACGATGAGAGGTCACTGCAAACAGCTGTGTCGTTGGCAGGGAGAGGTCACTGCAAACAGCTGTGTCGTTGGCAGGGAGAGGTTACTGTAAACAGTTTCAGAAACAAGGGAAATTGGTAGCAGAGGCGGGATTTCGATGCAACCACGCCTTGCTCTTACGGGAGATAGAATTTTGAGAGCTTCTTGCGAGGCTGTGGGTTACCCCGGCAACCACAGACACTCACACTGCCTGCAGACTTCAAGAGACTTAAGATAATGGCACGGTCCGTCGCTATTTATGTCTCAGTGCTGCCTACATTGGTTTTATGTCTTTTGTTCTTCTCCCTTTATATTTCATTATGTTTTGTTGTGGAATAAGAGAATTTCGGTAAGGTTACGTTGTATAGCTAACCGATTTATGTAAGGATACGGTGTATAGCTAACCGATTTCTGTAAGGATGCGGTGTATAGCTAACCGATTTCTGTAAGGATGCGGTGTATAGCTAACCGATTTCTGTAAGGATGCAGTGTATAGCTAACCGATTTCTGTAAGGATGCAGTGTATAGTTAACCGATATATGCAAGGATGCGGTGTATAGCTAACCGATTTCTGTAAGGATGCTGTGTATAACTAACCGATTTCTTTAAGGATGCGGTGTATAATTAACCGATATCTGCAAGGATGCGGTGTATAGCTAACCGATTTCTGTAAGGATGCGGTGTATAGCTAACCGATTTCTGTAAGGATGCGGTGTATAGCTAACCGATTTCTGTAAGGATGCGGTGTATAGCTAACCGATTTCTGTAAGGATGCTGTGTATAGCTAACCGATTTCTGTAAGGATGCGGTGTATAGCTAACCGATTTATGTAAGGATGCGATGTATAGTTAACCGATATCTGCAAGGATGCGGTGTATAGCTAACCGAATTCTGTAAGGATGCTGTGTATAGCTAACCGATTTCTGTAAGGATGCGGTGTATAATTAACCGATATCTGCAAGGATGCGGTGTATAGCTAACCGATTTCTGTAAGGATGCGGTGTATAGCTAACCGATTTCTGTAAGGATGCGGTGTATAGTTAACCGATATCTGTAAGAATGCAGTGTATAGCTAACCGATTTCTTTAAGGATACGGTGTATAGCTAACCGATTTCTGTAAGGATGCGGTGTATAGTTAACCGATATCTGTAAGGATGCAGTGTATAGCTAACCGATTTCTTTAAGGATACGGTGTATAGCTAACCGATTTCTGTAAGGATGCGGTGTATAGCTAACCGATTTCTGTAAGGATACGGTGTATAGCTAACCGATTTCTGTAAGGATGCGGTGTATAGCTAACCGATTTCTGTAAGGATGCGGTGTATAGATAACCGATATCTGTAAGGATGCGGTGTATAGCTAACCGATTTCTGTAAGGATGCGCTGTATAGCTAACCGATTTCTGTAAGGATACGGTGTATAGCTAACCGATTTCTGTAAGGATACGGTGTATAGTTAACCGATTTCTGTAAGGATGCGATGTATAATTAACCGTTTTATGCAATGATACGATGTATAGCTAACCCTTTTATGGAATGATACATTTGATAGCTAACCAATTTTGGTAGTGATACGATGTACATTTAACCAGTTCGGTAACAATACGATGCATAGCTAACAGTGTGTATCATTATTCATGCCGCCATCAGACAGTTCGTTCATAAAAGTATCATGCTGGAACACGCGGTAATTGCAAGCTTGTGTCAGCTAGCAATGTCATATCGTGTTCAAGCGTACTTCAGTGCACAATGTTATTAGTACTTTAAATCCCGGTATAGCAGGTAATTTGAAATGTATGTAATTACTGCGCTGGTTATTTATATAAAATATAAAATGCTTGTTGTATTCAAAGATAATAAGACTGAAGTAGCCTTCAAGGACTACTTTTTATTTTTTCAACTTCAGTTAAATTTGCTTGCCCTTTAACTGACAGAAGTTAGCTATTCGTTCGTTTCTTGCTTATGTGAAGTATTTGGACGCTACCTGTAGCCTGTGTCATTTGACGATGAAGGCTTTCATGTCTAATCATCATATGCGCGCTTTTGTAGATCGAGATGTCTGTGATGTTCCTTACAGTACGATGCCGTCTAATGGACCTTGTGAAGAAATGTTTTAAACAGGATGTCAGCAGAGGTTACTCTTCTTCTGTAAGAACTCATCATTGTAAGTACTGCCTAATTAACGTCATGCTTCCAATTATTAATACAGTTCGGTGTTCAAAGTGTCAGGGTTGGGCAACAAATTTGCGATTAGGCAGTGTAGGTGTGCAAAACACGCCCCCCCCCTGCCCGCCTGCCCCCCACCCCCCCCGTTTCTGAAGCTACGTGCCTTCTTGCAGAAGAAGTGTATACAAATTGCATTCTTAAACCACATGTCTTTGAGTTTCAGTGTTATAATCTGCACTGCTGCAATCAAATATTTGCTAGATAAGAAGAATATCCATGGGATGTTTGCTTTGTAACAACGCAGCGAACATTTGATTGCGTGTGCGTGCGTGCGTGTACGTATGTGTAGGCCTACTTGTTACGACGCCAACTCGCAGCGCAGAGGTTCGCTTACAGGACGGATACCGAATGTGATTAGGAGGCGTCACTAGACGTCACACTTCCTGTGAGAGTTGAGGTGAGGTGATGCGGAGGAAAGTGGCGACAGGGCTACGGTGGGACGGTCCGGGGTTTGAATCCCGGCAGAGGCTGGAGAGTTTACTTTTTCCGAAACGTCCAGACCAACTCTGAGACCCACGCAGCCATTCAGTGAGTACCGGGGTTCTTTCCCGGGGGTAACTTTGACCACTCACCTCCATCTAGAGCCGAGGTTAAGAATGAGAGGAGTTAGACTTCTGCTCCCCCTATACGCTTTCATGGCTTGAACAAGGACAACTTTATCTTTGTTGGAGGGAAGTGCCCGATTGTCTGTGGGCTGTGACATCGTGCAGCCTGTGCACGCATTCCGCCGTTGTCTACACGACCACGCGATGTCTTCTGCCGGAAGACACTATTCTTCACACGCACCACCGTCAGAACGCTGTGTACCACTTTGCGTGCACTGCTACACGTCCTTACATCTCTTTATGTATTTGTTTCTTCATTCCGTAATGTATTTATTCCTTTGTTCCTAAATTGCTCTGTATCTTTCTGTTTGTCCATGCTTCTTTGTGGCCTATTCCACATCGTGGTCAGTATCTCAGGCTATCTTTGAGTGATGAATTGGAAAGGATGTAGAAGGAAATGGTCGTGGCTTAATTTGAGACGATATTGTGGCATTGTGTGAAGAGACTGAGGAAAACACTGTCAGGTTTCAGTGAGGGTAGACATTCTACATCAAGGACACCCGAAACAAGGCACTAGTGCTAAGAACTTGACCAAGAGTTCGTGTACTTCGTATTTATTCGATTCTTTCTGTCTGTAAATTTTCCTTGATTTCCATTTTCTTGTTTTATTTCTATTTTTTATTCTTCCTTTCCGTCTTTTTACGTCAGTTTCTTTGTGGTTCTATCGTCTGCTCATAAATGCTCCAAGTATCACTCCCCATTGAACTTTAGCTTGTGCCATAAACTGGTTCACACAGCACAATTAAACAGCCGATGGGACGCCTGCTGGTTGTACTTTGTGCATCACACTGTACTTCAACTCAGACGTAACAATTCATTACATCCGGAACAGGAAATTAAAGCACCATTAAGACACAAATAAAAGCGCCAGGCCTGCCATTCGTGCTATACGATAGTTCCCCGTAGTAATCCAGATGGCGCGCAGAGCTAATTAGTCTATTACGTAGCTCGCTTTTTAATCTTCTTCTTTGAGCCCACGAGGGGCCTAGATTGATTCGTCACGCATCTCTAATTAAAACAAAGTGTTTATCTTGAGGATTGAAGCTCTGATTTAAAAAGGTGAATTAGAAGGTAAAGGCATTCTACAAATTAGAAGGGTCACAGTGTCTGAGTTCACAGCGCAGTGCCGCCGGCTTCTGTTGCTGCAGCTGTCTTTAATTTTATTTGTTCTATTAGAGCTTTTAACGATGCACGTGTCTGTCTGTCTGTGTCGGTACTGAACAAATGACGCAATAACGTAAGGTGAAAATTGCTGTTGAATTAGAAAGCAAATACGCATGTAAGAGTCGCTGTAATTGGTCGATATAACAGATGATGTCACGCAGTTAAAACGGGAAAAAAGATGGATCAACGCAATTGTAACTCACGCTACGTCTGAACTGTCAGTTTCAGTTAGACCGAACGTGGCGATTCTGCCTCGTATTTGGGAGGTCTTCAGTTCGGTTCCCGGCCCGCAGACCTGCTCTGCTGACAGGGTGTTGTAGTGGCGTGGTATACCAATTGGGCTACGGTCGCTTGTTTAGAGATCATTTTCATTTCATTATTTTCTTATCATGTTACTCGACGTCGTATTGTAACAGCTACTGACAGCGTCTTTAAAAGCGGCACGCGGCGGCTAGACGCAGAAGTGACTGGAGGATGATGACAGGGAGGTCATGGCCAGGAAACAGACGGAAGAGCCATAAGAAGAAGAACTAGAAGTAGACAGAGTACGCCCATAACAAGATCACACTCTCTGGGACGGAAATGAAACAAGAGAGAATTAAGGAAGAGATAAAAAAGAAACATGCAATTCAGACAGTTTGCGGAAGTGGCCTGGATTAAGGCCATGACGAGCTCTTGTGCATGCAGTAATGAACTCTCGTGTTCCATGAAGTGGAGAGATTATTGGCTTCTGAAGAAGGAGTCCGCCCCGTGTCGAAATGATGAAGTCCTGTTCAGCTAATTACAGGTCAGACACGTGTGTCACGTGATCACGATGGCGGGGCTCTCAAACCACTTGACATCGACTAACGCAGAGTGTGCTAGAACTCAGGGAGTCTCTTGCACGCGGCTACTTTCATGCCTGTCCCTCCAGTCCACGTAAATGTACGGCAATGCACAGGAGTACTGTGATTAATTGAAACTGTACACTTGCTGTCGTCTGTAGGCAGTACGTCATGAAGGCGCAGGGAGACGTGTAGTCTAAGCTCTGCCCATTACGGTCGTACCTGCACAACGAAGTGAACTGGTTCAAAAGCGGTAGTCAGGCTGCAAGTCTTGCCTTTTGAACAAACTGAACTCTGACATTAGCCTTTCTTTCTCCATGTCCTAGAGTGAAATATGAATGGTAAATTTCTCCCTGTGCTTAGTTGCGCATCTCACATTGAAGGCGTATGTGGGCGTAGAGGTATCGCTGCACTAGTTTTTAACCTCAGGTGTAGATAAGAGTGAGTGGCTGTCTTCTCGCCCAGTCTGCTTAGCCGCAGGGAAAGGGCCTTAAAGGTGAAGGTAAAGGTAAAGCAATCCCATTACAGGCCTGGACAGGCCCTTAGGGTTACAGGAGTTTGATGCTCCTAGATTTCTAGATAATAATAATAATAATAATAATAATAAAATCGGCACATGAAGGTGGGAGGTTGTCAGCCCTACACACCGGCCACCTTTACCTCCCAGGAAATACTCCTGGTATTCATTTCTGTTAGAGGCTGAGTCGACCCCAGGGCGACCGAAAGGATTATGTCAAGGAAAAATTTCAGTAACAGCATGAGGAATCGAACCCGCGACCTTCCGGCTTGTGCGCGTTGCCTCAACTGTGCCACCGCGTGCCCTGCAGAGAAAGGGCCTTCGTCATTAATTGGGTAGGAGACCGGGCGAGCGCCAAGCCTGTCTGTACGCTGTTTCTGCCTCGAATTGCGAGCCGATAGCCCTCTCATTAAGCTCCTTGTCCATCCACTGTCGTCTTCCTTCGCTGTATACCAGACTGTTCTAGTCTTTTATGTATTCTTTTTGTTTTGCTCCATTTCATTATTTCAATAGCAGAGCAAACTTGCTGTATCACTCTCACCAATGCTCGCACTTTAGTCTACCAAACGAGATGCAGACTCAAGTGAATTGTTATGCGCTTGAGAGCCACGGTCAGACAGACAATTGGAAGTGCTGAATATAGCGAGGAAATTGTTAAGAGGTGTTTTTACCTTCGCCCTCTGTGCAGAACAGGACTTCCTCTCACGTTCTGTTGGCAAAGCTTCACAAGTATGAAGGACTCTGTCGTGGCTCACTCTGAATGGCGAACACAACGCTAGTGGTCTCTTGATTGCAGGAGGAATTTTTCCTGAAGTACTACTTTAGCTGTCGGTAGTGGCCACTGAAGTAGAGTGAGGTCACTTGAAGAAGTCATTTCCTGCTGAAGGTCGTGAGAGGAAAAGTTCATGAAGTTAGGTCGATAGGAAAAGTTATCACGTGGAAATTATCTGTATCGATTGTCAGAGTTGACGTCTGTTATTGGTCTACCGTGAATTCGTCAGTCCTTGTTGAAAGAACTGACACATTCTGGCGATTCGACAACGCGAATACCAAGATGCTGAGCCAGTTCCATCCACCTCCCATCCTCACAACCTATTTCCATAAGATCCAACTTACTAATTAACTAATTCTCTGGTAGCAGAACACAAAAGTTCAACACCTCTAATACCAAAGCCCACCACTGCACACGATCCTGAGCCAGTTCCATCCACCTCCCATCCTCACAACCTATTTCCATAAGACCATCTTACTAATTAACTAACTCTCTGGCAGCAGAACACAAAAGTTCAACACCGCTAATACCAAACCCACCACTACACACGATCCTGAGCCAGTTCCATCCACGTCCAATTCTTACAACCAAACGCCCCTAAGATTAATAAACCGGTAGTGTTGTAAAGGAAAAATAATTACAGAATGTAATGCAATACGTGGCCGATCCCAGCGGCCGCGCGGTCTAAGGCATGGGTCTGCGGTCGCTCGCTTGCTGGGATTATGGGTTCGAATCCCGCCGGGGCCATGGATGTCTGTCTCTTGTGAATATTGTGTGTTGTCAGGTAGAGGTCTCTGCGTCGGGCTGGTCACTAGTCCAGAGGAGTTCTACGAAGTGTGGTTTGTCTGAGTGTGATCGTGAAGAGGTCTCTGCGTCAGGCTGTTCACTCGTCCAGAGGAGTCCTACCGAGTGCGGTGTGTCTGAGTGTGATCGTGAAGTCTCGATAATGAGGAGGCCTAGGCCCCCAAGCGGTTGTCGTTCCATATTTAAAAAGCGGAATACGTTTTTTATACGGCGACGTAGCATTGTCGTACGGTATGGTGTAAACATTCTGTAAACTGTAATGCTTTGGAGAGTGGTGTAGACGGCTCCTGAGGCTGGAGTGTAATAGTGCGAAACACACAGCGATAACAGACCGCTGTGAACAGTTTGTGTCCTATATTGTGAAGGTAAGGATGTATGACATGGCTGTGGAATACTTAGAGTTCCGTGACGTATTTAGTGTCGTGGTCTATCCCAGCTAAAGTACGTGGCATTTTGTATTCTGAATTCTTGAAGGAGTCCAAAATTCACAGTTTCATAACACTCTACAATTTTATTAGAATTTTCTACGGCATTTTTCCAAGAACTGCTCTTTAAATCTCTTCCACCTATATTTTGCAATTTCTTGCTTCCCACTTCTCGTGCCAAAAGCTAAATGTCAGCTGCTTAGCAAGTAATTCTGTTTTGTTTTGCTCTTAGGTTGAAAAAGACGGGGCCATGTCCGTAACTTTGCCGGGTAAGCAGACAAATTGTTATTATTATTAGTCGACCTCGGTGGACTAGTGGTTAGCGTGCTCGCCACTGGACCCAAGGTTCGCGGGTTCGATCCCGACCGAGGTCGATGGATTTTTAAGGGTGATAAAAATCCGGAGCACCACTTCCTTCGGAGGGGAAATAATTTACGGCATGAATAAAAATGTTGCGTAAACCAAATTGCCTCCATTTCTCACCCAAGTCTCCTGACTGCCTGCCAGATGGCTTTGGCGGGCACGTCAGGATCGATAGAAACAGTAGCGCGGCCAGTTGATCAGTCACCAACTGCCACGAATGCGCACGACTTGGTAACCTCGAAAAGAGGAGGCCCGGGCCCATATAGGGCTGTTGAGCCATGGTTATTATTATTATTATTATTATTACTGTTATTATTATTATTATTATTATTACTGTTGTTTTTGGCCACTTGGCTGCTGATTCAGCACCTTAATAAACAAGAATTGTACTGAATTGAATTACTAATGACTCAAATTGTGCTTGTCATTATTAAAAACTGATGGTGACCCAGCGGGCAAGAAAATAACCGTAAAAGAATTGTGTTTTTACTTGTCAGGCGATGTGGCTTATACAACTTGTGATTCTCTTCGACGTAAGACGCCAGCTGCTTGCAGTAACACGACTGATAAGCGAATATTTGTTTGTGACTTATTTAGTATGCATTTAAGGTTAACAATGTCGATGTTACAATGATCAGAGTGAATATGAATTGGAAATTACTGGAAGGAAGCTGTCGTGAAATAATTTGAATGCTCCTTCCTGAGGGGCTGAGCCGGTATTCGAACACGAGACATCCTAAATACGACGTGGCAAACCTAACTGCTCGATTGGAACGAATAAAATATTTCAGAACACCCTGTAGCAATGCTAGCGGGTAGCTGGACAAATGTTTCTGCATCAATCGGCATAAAGCATTGTGTGAGTACATTTTTATGATAAATTATGTACGAATACAATAAAGCAGTGAATAAGTTAGTGGCACTGTTAGACGATTTTTAGGTTTACGTTTGACGTAACATCTAAGACAGAACACAACACATAAAGAGGCAGGCACTTCTGAGAGCTTCAGCCCTAAGGCTCGGATTTGTCCAGCAGCATTTCTGCATTTCAGTGGTCTCAGTATGGGGGGTGATTTCATTAGCATTGCCATCCCGATCAGCCGTAGATATCGGCTTTAAATTCCCACCGGGACCCTGATATTGATGTTCTGCTGGATTCCTGGAAAGTCTGCCCACCCCCGCCACTGCGTGGCTTACCCTGACTTCATATAACTGTCGTGACCTACTGTAATTGTAATTCTACTTTGTGGGCTCCATCTTCTGTGTTGGCTTTGTCGCTGACACGTACACTGAGGTGCCTTCGTCATGACCACGATGAGTCAGCTGAACCTATCAACTTGCTATGGGAAAAAATGTTGACCTTAATGAGGGTTGAAACTGACACGTCTGCTTCTTCCTTGACAGGTACTTACCATTGCGGGCCAAGACTTCCCTTTTTGTGGTTTGAATACGGATTCGCCCGTGACTAACCAGCTACGTAGAGGAGAGTCGTTCTTGAGAAGCTAGCAGTCACTCAGCTGGTCACGTTGTAGCCGTTCATGAAACTCCATGTTTCATCGCCGTGTTCACAAAACTCTCGTGTCCTGAGCAGGGATCTTAAAGCTTTACACCCTGCTTTGTAAGAACCGTTTTAACATTACTCGTTTATGTGTCTCTGCCTTTAGGAATGCCAACCAGAGTCTTGCATGCCTGTGTCACGTCCTCGATCCATGCTACGTGCCCTGGCCTCTCCTTCTCCTCCTCCAATGGCGCAACAGCCCTTAATGGGCCAGGGTCTCCTCATTATCGAGGCTTCACGATCACACTCAGACACACCACACTCGGTAGGACTCCTCTGGACAATTGATCAGCCCGTCGCACAGACCTCTACCTGACAACACACAACACTCAAAACAGACAGACATCCATGCCCCCGGCGGCATTCGAACCCACAACCCCAGTAAGCGAGCGGCCTTAGACCCACGCCTTAGACCGCACGGCCACTGGGGTCCGCGGCCGTCTCATGCTGTCTGATATGCAGACACTAATGTGTGTTGACGCAGCCTGTAGGTTGTGAAGTCCTCCTTCAGCCGCAGACCACAGCCGAAGTGTTGAAGTCTCGCATTACGACTTCGCTCTGCCATTGTACGTTGTCGGACAAGATTCACATTTTAAGAAACAAAATTAAAGAAAGAAAAGAGAATAAGAAAGAAGGGACTGTACGAAGGAGAGAGAAATGTTTTATTTGACCTCGAGGGTTTTGCCGTGTTAAAAGTGGGCCTCAAAATGGGGAGTGATGGTGTCTCCTGCCCTTTAAAACCTGCGTTCCAGAACAACTGTGGAGTCGAACTGTTGTCAAATTGAAATGGAATGAATTGAATGCGGTCAACTGTCGCACGTACAAGCGGTACGAACCCCAAAGGTTTAATGTCTGCAACTGGCATAGCGTGGCCGCACTATTATTAAACAATTATTAAAGGTTTCGTGCAACGATGTCGTAAGTCTATTTTGTGTGTATAGTCATGTGAAAAGTACAACTTAATAGTTTATGTGAATGTGCCCGATAAAATGTGCTTGTACTTCCCACAAAGTCTGTATTAATGGTATTTTTCTGCGCATTTCTCTTTTGGCTACATTTAGTGACCACAAATGTGTGTCCTTGGGGGCAGTGCTCTGATTGCCTACTTCAGTAACTCGGCGTGACGTGTTTCAGTTCTAAGCACATGACATTATCCCTGTACTATCGTAGCGCCAGTCCGCAATAGTCGACAGGTCTAAGCACAACGAGGAATTGCAGTCGAGTGACGGCACATAACGCGTAAATGTGTATGGAGCCATGCCAGGCTCCACCACTTCATGTTCTTTTTATTGTCATATAACTCTTCAGGTAAACCCGAAGCTTCAAATATACTAATAGGATACAAGTGGTAGATGGTACTGAGGTGGTTCTTACGGAAATAGGTTGTGAGGATGGGATGTGGATGGAACTGGCTCAGGATCGTGTGCAGTGGTGGGTTTTGGTATTAGCGGTGTTGAATATCCTTCAGATTATTCTACCAGACGCACTGTGACAGTAAGTTTATAGTGTCTGTTGTCTGGTACCGTCTAACGCAGCAATGACGCAGCGCCATCAAGCGTGCCGTGACCAGTACCAATAATACTGACTGTCGCTGCCTGGCTAATGCAAGTGTTGGCGTGCCTAGAGTACATCACAGTAAATGTCGTGGCGTGCTCTAATATTAACTGTCTGTTCTTTATATTCCACGTACTTACCATGACCTATACTAATATAGAATAGCTGACGCAGTTTTCCTGAGAGAACAAAAATTTTCTTTGTTAAGTAACCGATAACATCAGCGCCCTTTATATACTTATTTTGTCGCTGAACTGATGGCGCCTGTTGTCCTTTGTGTTCTTTCATCGTGCAGAGACAAGAGCTAACAGAGTAGCGCAGTTAACCTGTTATAACGCTAGTGACGTATGTGCTGATAATGCAGTGTATCAGGGCTGATAGATAGCGCAGTTATCCTGTTATAACGCTAGTGACGTATGTGCTGATAATGCAGTGTATCAGGGCTGATAGAGTAGCGCAGTTATCCTGTTATAACGCTAGTGACGTATCTGCTGATAATGCAGTGTATCAGGGCTGATAGAGTAGCACAGTTATCCTGTTATAACGCTAGTGACGTGTGTGCTGATAATGCAGTGTATCAGGGCTGATAGAGTAGCGCAGTTATCCTGTTATAACGCTAGTGACGTATGTGCTGATAATGCAGTGTATCAGGGCTGATAGAGTAGCGCAGTTATCATGTTATAGCGCTAGTGACGTTCTGCTGATAATGCAGTGTATCAGGGCTGATAGAGTAGCGCAATTATCCCGTTATAACGATAGTGACGTGTTGCTGATAATGCAGTGTATCAGGGCTGATAGAGTAGCGCAGTTATCTGTTATAGCGCTAGTGACGTGTCTGCTGATAATGCAGTGTATCAGGGCTGATAGAGTAGCGCAATTATCCCGTTATAACGATAGTGACGTGTCTGCTGATAATGCAGTGTATCAGGGCTGATAGAGTAGCGCAGTTATCCTGTTATAGCGCTAGTGACGTGTCTGCTGATAATGCAGTGTATCAGGGCTGATAGAGTAGCGCAATTATCCGTTATAGCGCTAGTGACGTGTCTGCTGAAATGCAGTGTATCAGGGCTGATGATAGGGTAGTGGGCGGCAATTATCCTGATGTATACGCGCTAGTGACGTGTCTGCTGATAATGCAGTGTATCAGGGCTGATAGAGTAGCGCAGTTATCCTGTTATAGCGCTAGTGACGTGTCTGCTGATAATGCAATGTATCAGGGCTGATAGAGTAGCGCAGTTATCCTGTTATAGCGCTAGTGACGTGTCTGCTGATAATGCAGTGTATCAGGGCTGATAGAGTAGCGCAGTTATCCTGTTATAGCGCTAGTGACGTGTCTGCTGATAATGCAGTGTATCAGGGCTGATAGAGTAGCGCAGTTATCCTGTTATAGCGCTAGTGACGTGTCTGCTGATAATGCAGTGTATCAGGGCTGATAGAGTAGCGCAGTTATCCTGTTATAGCGCTAGTGACGTGTCTGCTGATAATGCAGTGTATCAGGGCTGATAGAGTAGCGCAGTTATCCTGTTATACGCTAGTGACGTGTTGCTGATAATGCAGTGTATCAGTATTGCACGCATCGTCTGTTTCATTTGCAGAACAACTGAATGACGCTGCAATGAGATGCCCGACTCTCATTATGCGGAATGCCTTTCAGCAGGCGTCCCTTATGTTGCTGCGCCGCGGTAGACTGTGCAGACGTCGTTATGAATGTCTGTTTGGTCTGTGGCATGTTCATTATTGCGGATGTGCTTGAAGTTAACGTCTGAATATTAGTTCCGACTATATTGAACAGGGCGACAGCCGAGGGAATCGATGGCTCAACTTTATATTCCATTTTCTCTGGCCGTTTTGTTCCGAAGAATTAATAGTTCCCTCACCTCGTTGTCTTGCAAATTTGATTAAATGTAATATCGCAACTTTATGAAGCAAGAAATTTGCATTACACTGAGCGAATAAACGCAGGGAAATTAAGTTACTGCACATGCGTTATTATCTATTTATTGCATAAATCAGGGCCATATAAATTCGCTGTGGCTGGCAGTACCTCAGAAGGCACACGTAAAGCTGTATTTCTGAACCGTGTGATGTTTTGATCGCTTGACGTGTGGCACCTCTGTGCAGGCAGGCCTGCTTGTCTTCCTGCGGCGTTGAGGTTTTAATATGAAATTTCTGTAGTATTCTCCGTGTATATATTCATGTACATATAATTATATACTATATAATTCTTGAACAAAGAACCAAAGCAGTACAAGCTTATTCGCAGCCACTCGGAGTTTGTTGTTCCTTTTACATG
The DNA here is from genome assembly GCA_021186555.1 of Reticulitermes speratus. Classification (NCBI taxonomy): domain Eukaryota; kingdom Metazoa; phylum Arthropoda; class Insecta; order Blattodea; family Rhinotermitidae; genus Reticulitermes; species Reticulitermes speratus. The sequence continues at coordinate 3,369,541 of JAJKFL010000012.1, read as the reverse complement.
TTTCGTACAATTTGTAGCGATTATCGGGAATTCGTGCAATATTTTAACTGTAAATTAGTAATGTATTGCATTGAAACGTGTTTTAAATGTGGTGACCTCTTACAGAATATAGTTTAAGAATACTTATGTGGTCCGAAATATGTTTTGTAGTCTATAAAGTAATTTATTGTTACATGTTTCGGCTTTTCTTAAAACGCCATCATAGGCAGTGTATTGCGCAAAGAAAGATTATCGTAAACTTTACGTTACTTGCACTGTACATTCTCTTTGATTATATAAATCTTATGTATTATATATTATGTGTACATTTGTCGGAATAAGATTTATATAATCAAACGATTATCGTATAATTATTAAGATATTTAGTATTTAATATTTTAACGTGATGTCTGCGGTGATATTTCTGTGAGTACTATATGGCCTGATGATGGCTTTTTAAGAGAAGCCGAAACGTGTCGCAATACATTATAGAGCAAGATATCATCAAATGTAGTTGTGATTGACAGTCTGCAGTAGCCAGATGACTGTGTGTGTCAAGTACAGTTCAGACAGATGATGTTGTCCAGTGACAGTTGCATAGCCAGATGACTGTGTGTGTCACAGTGACAGTCTGCAGTAGCCAGATGACTGTGTGTGTCACAGTGACAGTCTGCAGTAGCCAGATGACTGTGTGTGTCACAGTGACAGTCTGCAGTAGCCAGATGACTGTGTGTGTCACAGTGACAGTCTGCAGTAGCCAGATGACTGTGTGTGTCACAGTGACAGTCTGCAGTAGCCAGATGACTGTGTGTGTCACAGTGACAGTCTGCAGTAGCCAGATGACTGTGTGTGTCACAGTGACAGTCTGCAGTAGCCAGATGACTGTGTGTGTCACAGTGACAGTCTGCAGTAGCCAGATGACTGTGTGTGTCACAGTGACAGTCTGCAGTAGCCAGATGACTGTGTGTGTCACAGTGACAGTCTGCAGTAGCCAGATGACTGTGTGTGTCACAGCGGGATGTTGCACTAAAGCTACTGAGAAACGTAGGTACGTTGTGGTGCGAGATATACGAGTATGTGGATAGGAAAACCAAACGAAGAAAACAGCACAGAGGGTTGAACAAGCGAATTGAGTGAAGGAAAAGGTAAATGACATCCCATAACATGCATAGGAGGCACAGAGGTGGAGTGGAGGTATAGCTCTACTCATTCGTAACCTCGGCGCTAGATGTGGGTTGGTGGTCAGTGTCACGCCTCGGACGATTTAGAGCAGAGGGTGAAAAACCAGGATGGACTGAAGAAAACCACGACAATTTGCCTTCCGCACAGTTCGTGTCCAGGCCGGGATTCGAAGCAAGCATCAGAAACGTGAACAGTTGAAGCAAGTCGCTCGGTGCCCCATAACCAAAGACGTAATATTTGGCTGATGGTGGAAGTGCAACAGTTCATGTCAGTTTATGGGACTGACATGTCAGGTCAGTCGGTATAGTGACTGCGCTACGGGATGGACGACCGAGGAATCGTGGTTTGATTCGTTTAAGAGGCAGTAGATTTACATCTCCAAATCTTCCCGATACGTTGTGGGCCCTCCCAGCATCATACCCGGTAGATACCGGGGGCTCGTTCTCCGGTGGCAAAGCAGGTGTGGCGTGAGGCTGACCACTCTCCCCATCTAGTGGCGACGTTAAGAATGATTGGAGCTATACCGCTGTTCCTCCCATGTCTTCATGACGTACACAGGACACTTCATTGTGCACAGATATGTTAGTTGCTCTCCTTTTGTGATCCCAGTTACCTTTCGGGATGTGGAGAGAACTTGTGGGAGTCTGTGTTGGCTCCAAGTTGCAGTCGCAGTGCTGGCAGCTCAGGCTTACTTCGTTCTCGAAGCAACTTTAAAATCCTCTAGACCAGTGGTATTCAACCAGGGGTACGCGAAGTCATCTTAGGGGGTACGTAAAATTTAAAAAAAGAACCTAAATATATTATTTCATGATAAACACAGAATAATCAGGGCCAGATTTAGGGTTAGCCACAAGAAACCCGGAAGCAAGGACATGCGATTTGGGAGCGCCATTTCTCTCTCCTCTCTCTCTCTCTTTATGCGAGTCTTATCTGGGCGGCTAGTTTCATTTTATTCTACATAGTGCATATAATTTTGATTTACTAAAATACCTTTGTTCCTTTATTAATTTTTATACGATAGGCAATAATATATTTGTTATTTAATAGCTTGACTCTACTTTTTCTCATTTAAAACTTATTATTTAATACATTATTTTGGATGTAATTTATTTAACTTATTTTAGATGTAGGTTATAGACTATGTATAACTTGAATTATGCACCAACAACTTTGGGAGTACAAAGTTGAAGAGAAATTATATGTGGGGGTACGCGAACAAAAAAGGTTGAATACCGCTGTGCTAGACAGACTCGTCAAGTGACGGATAGTGCTTTTCAGCTGCTTTGCATATATCCAGCGAACTGTCACGAAGCCCAGTGACGTAGAACGCTACGCTAAGAAAGCATATTGAAGCCAGCTGGTGCGGCCAATTGTTCCAGTAGACTCCGTCAAAAGATACGACCGTCGACTTGGTTGTTGTGAGAAGCCGACAGAGCGCCCCTATCGGAAGGCGCACGACTCAGAGCCTGCTGCAGGCTTGCTTGATGGTACTGAAACTTGTCTAAGTTCTGTAGCCGAAACTTTTAATTTACTGTACGAGATTACCCATTGTGCCTCTTCTTTACTCGGCCTTTTTTCTATGTATTTTAGCTATTCTTAAATTTTAATTTTTAACTTTCTTTTATGTTGTAAGGACCGCGTAAGTGGATTGCGGGCGATCTGTGTGGTTACGTCAGCACAACACGTCTGCTGTCTAGAGATATGGTGCAGGCGTCTTGGTGATACTCGTTTATGAGGTTATTATCATAATAGAGCAGTACAGTCTAACGTAATTGTTTTGTTAAGAACTATATTTTGTTATAAAGCTGGCGCATATTTCGACTGGATCGTATCAGCATCAGGCTTACAAAATGTGTAAAAGGGGGCTAGATGTGGAAGGTACAGCACTTCTGTAAAACAGCACTTCTATAAAACAGCACTTCTATAAAACATCACTTCTATAAAACAGCACTTCTATAAAACAGCACTTCTATAAAACAGCACTTCTATAAAACAGCACTTCTATAAAACAGCACTTCCATAAAACAGCACTTCTATAAAACAACACTTCTATAAAACAGCACTTCTATAAAACAGCACTTCTATAAAACAGCACTTCTATAAAACAGCACTTCTATAAAACAGCACTTCTATAAAACAGCACTTCTATAAAACAGCACTTCTATAAAACAGCACTTCTATAAAACAGCACTTCTATAAAACAGCACTTCTATAAAACACACTTCTATAAAACAGCACTTCTATAAAACAGCACTTCTATAAAACAGCACTTCTATAAAACAGCACTTCTATAAAACAGCACTTCTATAAAACAGCACTTCTATAAAACAGCACTTCTATAAAACAGCACTTCTATAAAACAGCACTTCTATAAAACAGCACTTCTATAAAACAGCACTTCTATAAAACAGCACTTCTATAAAACAGCACTTCTATAAAACAGCACTTCTATAAAACAGCATTCTATAAAACAGCACTTCTATAAAACAGCACTTCTATAAAACAGCACTTCTATAAAACAGCACTTCTATAAAACAGCACTTCTATAAAACAGCACTTCTATAAAACAGCACTTCTATAAAAACACACTTCTATAAAACAGCACTTCTATAAAACAGCACTTCTATAAAACAGCACTTCTATAAAACAGCACTTTTATAAAACAGCACTTCTATAAAACATCACTTCTATAAAACATCACTTCTATAAAACAGCACTTCTATAAAACAGCACTTCTATAAAACAGCACTTCTATAAAACAGCACTTCTATAAAACAGCACTTCTATAAAACAGCAATTCTATAAACACAACATCTACTGTTTTTATAATACAAGTACAGTGGACCCTCGAACTTCGAACGGTTTGATGTTCGAACAACTTTAAACTCGAACAAAAAATTCGAGGAAAATCCGGTTTTGAAACTCGAACAGAAACTCGAAAGTCGAACAAAGAATCACGTGGTCGTCACGTGGTCGCCTTCTCTCTCTGCTTGGTCCAGATGAAAGAAGGGTAATTCACCTTCCAGCGAACAGTATTATCCCTCCTACTATTATTATTGATTGATTACTATACAATATTTTTTATGTATGTACTATTATAAATAAAAATTTTCAATTATTGAAATTAAATATACTTGTTTTATCATTATGGTCTTTTGAAATGGGCACTTAAAATGTTTTATATTGGGTAAATTTTGGGGGTCTGGAACGGATTAATTCAATTTACATTATTTCTTGTGGAGAAATTTAACTCGAAAGTCGAACAACTTGAAAGTCGAACCGTCTCCTGGAACGGATTGTGTTCGAAGTTCGAGGTTCCACTCTATAGTGTTAGACTGCAATCGTCTGTTATGTTAATAGTCTATTGAACACAAAGACGTGTTCCATCAAATCTGTGTGCTTAGCTTTGCTTTATGTTATGTTCTATATGATGCGACAGAAAAGAAATTCACGTGAGTAGATCGATTTGGGAACTTGAAAATCGTACACTGAGAGACTGTCAGTACAAAAACTGGGGAATTAAAACGTGTTTGTTGTGTTGGATATCATAACAAATCGTCATGTGTTTGTTGGCATGACGTTTCAGGCCCTGAGCACATCTGTTTATGTTGCCACATGACACATGTTGAAACGTACATGAACGTGAATATGCTGCGTGGGAATTACGTTGTGGTCACTTTGTGCGCAATAAAACAGCGCAAAGTCAAGGAGTAAGAAGAAAAAGGAAGAAGAAGAACGGAAGGAAAAGAAACAGGAGAAGTAGACGGAGTTGAAATAGAAGGGAAGAAGAATGAGGAGGAAGAGGAAGGGCACTGAGGAAAATTAATTTACTGTTTTTCTCTTCAATAAAATCGAATTGCATTTGGTAAACCGCAGTTGCAACCGTTTCCTGATTGCATCGATCTGCAGGGAGGTGTGCCTGCATAGCCTGCAGTGTGCAGTTCTGAATTTGTGACACGTGTGCCTGCATAGCCTGCAGTGTGCAGTTCTGAATTTGTGACACGTGTGCCTGCATAGCCTGCAGTGTGCAGTTCTGAATTTGTGACACGTGTGCCTGCATAGCCTGCAGTGTGCAGTTCTGATTTTGTGACACGTGTGCCTGCATAGCCTGCAGTGTGCAGTTCTGATTTTGTGACACGTGTGCCTGCATAGCCTGCAGTGTGCAGTTCTGAATTTGTGACACGTGTGCCTGCATAGCCTGCAGTGTGCAGTTCTGAATTTGTGACACGTGTGCCTGCATAGCCTGCAGTGTGCAGTTCTGAATTTGTGACACGTGTGTGTGTGTGTGTGGACTGATGTAGCAGTCGTATGCTCTGTCCTATCCAGAGCACATGAACGAGATTCATAACAAGCAGTTGATGAAGCGGTGAGATCCCAGTTTCATGACAATGACTTATGTAACTACAGTTCAGTTTACTAACTAACTAACTAACTAACTCCATGGAGCAGAGTCCTTCTTGAGAAGCTAGCAGGTCGTCAGCTAGTCAAGAAATTCCGCGCGTTTTGTGGAACCCGAAGGTTCATGACCGCACTCACAAGAGCCCGCCACCTGTCCCTATACAGTTCAGTTTACATTTTTATAAAACTGTTTAACGATGCACGTTGCCCTACAAGACTTGGTACTTCACTGTCTGCAGTTAATAAACATTGTGCAGACGGCAACAGTTAGAGTAGCGTGACATTAAGGCATGTCTTTATTTGATTCTGGTAACATTCAGCCCCCGTGTGTAGCTCTACGTAAGCAGCATTGTGCCAGTCAGTACGGCGGGAGGCACGCGCCAGTGTTGCCAAGCGTTGGACGCAGGCTGTCACGTATTTGCATGTTAAACTGAATACTCTTTATGACAATTGACTTTCAGGCCCGGTGCATAATTGAACCTTTTATAGCCATATTTGTTTGTGCCGTCCTGTGTGAGTTTTTAATGAAACGTTGACCATTGCCTTGGCGACGGCTCGATTGATTCTGACAGCGTCACAGCATCTGCGTCGCTGTTATTTTAGCACGGTAATACTGCTCAGTATTTGGGTAGAACACTTAACATATTTGATGTATTACGTCCGTAGTCGGTATGGCGATGGCTTCACGGGATGGGCGGACCGATGTTCGAATCCCGGTGGTAGGAGATTTCCTTATCTTCAAACACGTCCTGACCGGCTCTTGGCCTCATTCAGTCTTCTGTTCATTTGGTACCGGGGTTCTTTCGCGGCGGTAAGACGGCCGGAACGTGACGACCATTCACCTCCATCTAGCGCCAAATTTGAGACTGAGTGGAGCTGTACCTCCATGCCTGCCTTCAAGGCGTGGTCAGGGACGGCTTTATCTTAACTTATCTGTATGTATTTAGTTTATATTCGAATGTTATTTGTGGTAATATTTTAGGTCTTCTGGGATGTTACACTGTTTCGATGTTTCGTAGTAGCGTACTTCCTTCATCGTCAGGGTGATGTAGTCCACGAGGAGTGCAGATGAAAGCACTAGGCTCCTACGAAACGTCGGTACCACTTACCAATCGATACAGCGCAGTATTCCATAAGACTTGGATGTTTATTCGATGTAAATTTGTCGTAGATGTCATTTAAATAATTACTAATGTTAAGTAAATTAATATGAACAGAAACTGAACGTCTTTGTGCAATCTAAATTGCACAAATGTAATTCCTGTTTCGCACACAACACAATTTGTGTCCGCTACAAAAGCATTCGATTAATGCTGTTTAGGGAAATGTCTTTTTATTGCGAGAATCGTACGTAACACTTAAGTGCACTGTCAGGGCAAAATGCAGATCTTTGGAATCTTGAAGCAGGTGGTACGTATAGTAACCACTGGGTTTTAAACGGTAGAAACTTCGAAGACTATGTCATGTTATCTAACATTTCAATTACCACTCGTCTGCAGCGCTCCTCTCGGTCTTCTTCGAACTACAAATTCTAAGCTCTGAGAGGAGTTGGTCTAAATTCACGAGAGTTAGTAAGGTTGAAGGTTAATCTTAGCTACGTGAAATTTTTGACCCTAATGTAATTGATGTTAGTGAAAGATAAAGAGTCACAAAGAAAACCACCCATCACCCATCTACTTAGCTTATTGGATGTTGCGTTGATCCGAAGGTATTGGTAAAGTGTTTTAAGGCTCGAGGGAATTGTATAGGATGTATAAGAAGTGAATTCTGGATCGTCCATTGCAGGGACTAAGTATAAGGACATCTGCCTCTTGTCTTGTTTGTCTTGTCCTTGAATTTAGTTCCACTAATATGTGCCATTCACACTTGCTTACTGATCGAGTAAAAGATGAAGTAAAATTGTTCGTTTGCTTTATTATTTTTGGCGTGTGGGGGAGAGGAGGTACAACTCCACGCTTTCGTAACCTCGGCACTAGTTGGAGGTGAGTGGTCAGACTCACATGCAAGGCGCTTTATCGCCGGGGAACGAGCTAGGTGAACGCTGTTGTATGTCGAACTCCAGTTCTTAATGATCCAGCCCTTGGCCTAGTCACTATACTGACTGAGCTATCCGGTTCTTGTTGATGACAACGAAATAAAAAATAATTTTTGTTTGCTACAGGTAACGGAAAAATTTAACGATAATTACATCTGAAATAAATGTAATTAAAATGGAACGGATACGTTTAGTGCGCTTACGTTGTAAGTAGGGGAGAGGGGGGCTAGTTGGCTACAGGGGTAAGTTGGCAAAATGTTAGCCGTGACAAACTGGACATAACTTACGTTGTAAGTATAATGCGATTGACAGTTGCTCAGAGCCGGACCGGACAGCCATACAAGCCGTGACAAACCGGACATAACTTACGTTGTAAGTATAATGCGATTGACAGTTGCTCAGAGCCGGACCGGACAGCCATACAAGCCGTGACAAACCGGACATAACTTACGTTGTAAGTATAATGCGATTGACAGTTGCTCAGAGCCGGACCGGACAGCCATACAAGCCGTGACAAACCGGACATAACTTACGTTGTAAGTATAATGCGATTGACACTTGCTCAGAGCCGGACCGGACAGCCATACAAGCCGTGACGAACCGGACATAACTTACGTTGTAAGTATAATGCGATTGACAGTTGCTCAGAGCCGGACCGGACAGCCATACAAGCCGTGACAAACCGGACATAACTTACGTTGTAAGTATAATGCGATTGACAGTTGCTCAGAGCCGGACCGGACAGCCATACAAGCCGTGACGAACCGGACATAACTTACGTTGTAAGTATAATGCGATTGACAGTTGCTCAGAGCCGGACCGGACAGCCATACAAGCCGTGACGAACCGGACATAACTTACGTTGTAAGTATAATGCGATTGACAGTTGCTCAGAGCCGGACCGGACAGCCATACAAGCCGTGACAACTGGACATAACTTACGTTGTAAGTATAATGCGATTGACAGTTGCTCAGAGCCGGACCGGACAGCCATACAAGCCGTGACAAACTGGACATAAATGCCTTTGTTGTTGCAGTTATTTGTGTGATGAGCTGTACTGAAGCTAACAGCTAATTAGTGCGGTATGCAGTCGCTGGATTTGAGGGCAGTTGGTGTGAAAGGCAGTAAGTCTGTTTTTAAGGTACGCTAACTTAGAGCCACGGACAACGCCAAGAAGGAATATCTGGAGAGCATATGCGACGAGATCATAGAATTTCAAAGAATAGGACGTTATGATTTAATGTATATGAAGACAAAGGAACTAGGTTGGAAAGAAAACCATGGGATTCAAAACATTGGCATCGAAGACTCTCAAGGCAATATAATAATAAATCAGAGACGAGTATTGCAAATTTGGGAGAATTATATCACAGAGCTCTACGATCGAGCTAATCGACCAGAACATCTAGACGTCGAACCTGAAGATGAAGTAGATGAAGACGAGAAAGGCCCTTATATTTTGCAAAGTGAAGTGGAAAAAGCTATCAAGGAGATGAGGGATAAGAAGGCTACAGGAGATGATGATGTACCTGGGGATGTACTCATATTGTTGGGAGAAGGTGGTCTAAGGCTAATGACACAGATGATCAACAGCATATATGTAACTGGAGAATGGCCCAGAGATTTTATTGAAGTTACAATGATTGCCTTAAAGAAGAAGCCCAAAGCTACAAAATGCAGCGACCATCGCACAATCAGCATCATCGCTCATGCAGCAAAGATAGTAGCGAGGATACTTAGAAGAAGAATTGAGAGGAAAATTGAAGATGCACTTGGAGAAGATCAGTTTGGATTTAGAAGAGGAAAAGGAACTAGGGATGCAATTGGGATGCTGAGAATAATATCAGAACGAACCTTGGTCATAGATGAGGAATTGTGTGCTTGCTTCATAGACTGGCAGAAGGCATTTGACCGTGTCAACTGGACCAAATTAATGCAAATCCTAAAAGGAATTGGGATAGACTGGCGCGAAAGAAGATTGGTCAGCAAATTGTACATGGAACAAAGTGTCAAAATACGACTGGACCAAGGGGAGACGAGAAGTGTGAAGATTGGAAGAGGAGTTAGACAAGGTTGCTGTTTGTCACCGATTCTGTTCAATTTATACAGCGAGTACCTTACCAAGGAAGCTCTTGAAGGGTTTGGAGACTTCAAAATAGGAGGACAAGTAATTCGCACTGTGAAATATGCAGATGACCTTGTGCTACTGGCTAGGGAAGAAAAGGTGCTACAGTGTGTGGTTGATAGACTAAGTGAAATTGGAAGACGCTATGGAATGGAAATGAATGTGGGAAAAACTAAAGTAATGAAAATCTCAAGGCAACCATCCCCAATGAAAATTATGATAGATCAAAAACAATTGGAGAATGTGGAATATTTCAATTATTTGGGTAGCATGATAACAAGTGATGCAAGGTGTACACGTGAAATTAAATCCAGAATTGCCATGGCAAAAACAGCATTCAACAAGAAGAAAAATCTTTTCACCAGCAAACTGGAATTAAATTTAAGGAAGAAACTAGTAAAGTGCTACATTTGGAGCATAGCTTTGTATGGTGCTGAAACGTGGACACTTCGGAAAGTAGATCAGAAGTATCTGGAAAGTTTTGAAATGTGGTGCTGGAGAAGAATGGAGAAGATCAGTTGGACCGATCGTGTGAGAAATGAAGAAGTATTACACAGAGTGAAGGAGGAGAGGAATATCGTACATACAATAAAAAGAAGAAAGGCTAACTGGATTGGTCACATCTTGCGTAGAAACTGCCTTCTGAAACACGTGATTGAAGGAAAGTTAGAAGGAAGGATAGAAATGACGGGACGACGAGGGAGAAGACGTAAGCAGCTACTGGATGACCTTAAGGAAAAGAAAAGATACTGGAAATTGAAAGAGGAGGCACTAGATCGCACCCTGTGGAGAACTCGCTTTGGAAGAGGCTACGGACCTGTCGTAAGACAGACTACAGAATGAAATGAATGAACTTAGACGACAGCCGATCCCAGTGGCCGCGCGGTCTAAGGCTTACTAGGACCGTGGGTTCGAATCCCACCGGGGGCATGGATGTCTGTCTGTTGTGAGTGTTGTGTGTTGTCAGGTAGAGGTCTGTGCGACGGGCTGGTCACTCGTCCAGAGGAGTCCTACCGAGTGTGGTGTGTCTCAAATGTGTGTGACCATGAAACCTCGACGAAACGAGGAAGCACAGGCCCATTTGAGGCTGTCGAGCCATAGGAAAAAAAAAACTTAGACGACTGCGTTCCGACGTGGCGCCTTACCTAACTGCTCGATATCTCGCTGTCACTAAACGTACTTCAGTACTTCTGTACAGGCAAGGCTGCTAGTCAATAATTTAGCGGCTATAGAGTGCGTCATTAAATGTCGGTCTGTGGCTGCTGTGTTTCTGTGTGTGTGTGGACTCTAAAGCGCATGCGTTAGGCCTGTATAATATTAAATTGCAAAGCAGGTTATTGTAGCGGTAACTACTATTTAGAGGCATCGGTTTTGAGTCTAAGCCGGGTTGCCGCGTATCTTGGCTAAGATTGTTGGTGATTTTGTTCAGTCACTTCATGCGAATGCTGGATGTAAATAAGAGAAAGGAGGAGGAAATGACACAATGATGAACTACATAATTTGTACTCGTGATACAATGTTCTTTTGATTTTTAAATCAAGGCAGAGGAAATAGGTGGGTCGTGTAGAACGACTGGAGGAAATGTGGTTGGGTAGAAAACCTGACCGGAACAAGTCATTTGCTGGACCTAGGAGTAGGCGTGATATAGGTCTGCCGTGAAATATAGCTTTATATGAGTAAGACTTGAATGTGGGGACTGGATTGAACTGGCTCAGGGCGGGGTCCAGTCTCGGGATTTTGTGAACACGGTAATGAAATTGTAGGTTATAGGAAACGCAGGAGGTCTTGAACTGTCAGTACTGTACAGCATGTCAGTACTGTACAGCATGTCAGTACTGTACAGCATGTCAGTACTGTACAGCATGTCAGTACTGTACAGCATGTCAGTACTGTACAGCATTTCAGGACAGGCGATGAGTCGTGCGTTTTCATAGTAAAAGCTTTCAGTTTGAAAGTAAGTTGTTTGAACCGCGTAACGATTTATCGGACGCCATTTTGTAGCGTGCGGCGTGTGAAATCATTTATATTTCGTGGTAGAAAACCAACGTGGCTGTAACATTCCGGGCAGGCCTCGCAAATGTCCACAACACCTTACGAAGTTTATTTGAAGCCTTATGTAGATCTGGCCTTCAGCTGCTTGCTGAATCACTTAATTAGATGATCCATAAACGTGTTTGTGCTGACATCGTTTGTCCATTATCACCTCAGCCGACCTGGCACAGCATTATCTGCGAAGCCAGATGCTGTGTACAATCTCCCTCTGCACCATCCTGAATCTGGAGCGAAGTAATAACTCGTGGTCGATTTAGTTCGAGGCTTCGCACAGGCAATTAATTAAATTGCCTGACATCTGGTTACACGCAGCTCCGCCATGTTATTACAAAACAGCGACGGAATTCAGTGGTTCTTTGTTGTAACGCAGTGGAGCGCTGATGAGCCTTTTCCTTATCGACTCTAGTAATCCTCTCTCTCTCTCTCTCTCTCGCGTGCGAAGTGTAGCAGACACTTTTCTTGTACGTGGATACGTGGGGGCGGGCGCGGCTGTTTGTGTGACGGATCGTCTAAGAAGAGAGGCACAGATTATAAGCTCTGAGTTCACCAGCTTTCTGTGAAGTCATTCTTCAAATATCACCCAGTCGGTAGCTTTATCCTAAATCTGTTTCAAGCAGTCATCCAGTCTTTCTATGGAAATGTCTTGCCGTGCAATGCAGTGTATTGTGGAGACGTCTTCTGTGCGCGCGCACCGACTGTATCAAAACACTTACTGCACTTCTTCAGCACTTTCACACGCACAAACACATTTTACCTGTTTCTTTGTTTGAATGCACTTTTTTTGTGTGGTGAAGGGCCCCGCAGCAGATGCTACGGACGCACCGCAGTCTTAAGACTTATTGTGCAACCCTGTGATGAAGATGATGAGAAAGATGTTGTTTATTTTTTACTTCTCCAAGTAACGGAGCACCGTTGGAATGAAATTGACAGGGGAAAACCGAAGTACTCGGGGAAACACCTGTCCCAGTGCCACTTTGTCCACCACAAATCCCACATGGACCGACCCGGGATCGAACCCGGGCCTCCGCGGTGGTAGGCCGGCGACTTACCGCCTGAGCCATGGCACTTAAACATATTAAAATTTATTTTTTCACATTCTCCTCTAAGCACTCGTGCACTTAACACGCTTTACAGAACCTGCGTCGTGAAGTCTGTATCAATAAACACGTTGTATTGCCACAGTCTTACAATTGTTTCTGCTTTACTGAACCTGCTGGGGTTTCGATTTGTCTTTCTGTCGTTTTATTGGACGCCCCAGTTCTATCATGGACTTTCTGTTCGACGCTACTCAGAATACAACATATAGAACTACTAGTGATGTTCTGAGTCATGCTTCACTAGCGAGTCACGGAGGAACAGAGCGAGGCTGTTAGGTGTAGCGAGACATAACAGTGGACTGAGCAGCAGTAGTGCCGATCGCAGTGGCCGTGCGGTCTAAGGCGTGGGTCTTCGGCCGCTAGATTGCTTGGATTGTGGGTTCGAATACCGCCGGGGGCATGGATGTCTGTCTCTTGTGAGTGTTGTGTGTGTTCAGGGGGCTGATCACTCGTCCAGAGGAGTCCTACCGAGTGTGGCGTGTGTCTGAGTGTGTGATCGTGAAGCCTCGATAATGAGGAGGCCCTGGCCCACTAGGGGCTGTTGCGCCGTGAAAAAAAAATATCTGTTGACTGCTTTGTAGTTATTGAAGGAAGTCGACGGAAATAAGCCGTAGCCTTCCTTTACTGCAACGTAACTGTATATAGTACGAGGTGTCTTGACCCGTTGCAGATGGCGCTCTTAAAATGATTAGCTCGTAAGACGTTACGTACACGTATAGCCGTGAGTGGCGGGTAGGCAAATGAATGTCGCTGCGTTAGCTACAAAGCCCAGTGCTCGATGTTGTCGCGTCTAATGTCCATTAATGGTGTGTGTGGGTGGGTTGGGGTGGATTGCGAAGAGGGTGGCTAGCCCTGTGGGCTGAGCGACGACACAGAAATTGAATTGAGGGGATTATTCTGATCCAATGAAGTGAGGTCGTGGGTATTTCTGTATATTTGAAGTTGCTGCGTAGAAGCAGAGATGATAATCGTGTTTGTTTGGAACCGCAGTGACAGTTGTATCTGTGATCACAGCATCTCACTGTCTTCATGCAGTACGTGTTAAACAGCGAACATCGCCCTACTGCCGTTCGTGGCACGAATTTTGCTGTCACTCCAGTTCAGAGTATTCTGAAGTCAGATGTTTAGTCTTGTATTTCGATCTATCCCGCGTGCTTTCCAGAATTCTAAACTTCAAAGCACAGCTGGCTAGCTCAGTCAGCATAGTGTCTAGACTAGGGGCGGAAGTACCAGAGAAGCAAGTTCCGATTCCAGGCAGGTGTGAGGATTGTGTTTCCGCCAGTGTGCACGAACCGGGTCTCCAACCTACTCAGCTCTGTATCCCATAGGCATGACGGGCCCTTTCCCGGAGGTAAAGCGGTCAGCGGTGAAGCAAACCCCCCCCCCCACCTCAATCTAGTGTCGACATTAAGAAAGACTGGAGCTATGCCTCCACATAATGGGCTGTGACGCCAGTCGTTTGCGTTTAAATATCAAGGTGCACACGGATGCACACAACAGCTTTGCTAACTGGTTTTGTTCTGTGGAATGTCAGCTCTGAGGTAAGAGCGAAATTTTCAATATGTAACAAATAAATGACTTTGGAAAGTATTTGGATTTAAGAGGGATAAATTAGTGTAAATGTGGGCTGTTAATAAAGCGTAGGCTGTGGTCATTGGAGTTAGTAGAGACTGTCTGAGCCAGTCATAACTGTGGTACAGTCATGTGGTGTAGCTAGCAGACTGTCTGTAGCACACGTCATAACTGTGGCTACAGTTCATGTGAGTGTAGCTAGCAGACTGTCTGAGCACACGTCATAACTGTGGCTACAGTCATGTGAGTGTAGCTAGCAGACTGTCTGTAGCACAGATACGTCTACAGTCTGTGAGTGTAGCTAGCAACGTTGAGCACACGTCATAACTGTGTACGTCTGTGAGTGTAGCTAGCAGACTGTCTGCAGCACACGTCATAACTGTGGCTACAGTCATGTGAGTGTAGCTAGCAGACTGTCTGCAGCACACGTCATAACTGTGGCTACAGTCATGTGAGTGTAGCTAGCAGACTGTCTGCGACACGTCATAACTGTGGCTACAGTCATGTGAGTGTAGCTAGCAGACTGTCTGTAGCACACTTCATAACTGTGGCTACAGTCATGTGAGTGTAGCTAGCAGACTGTCTGCAGCACACGTCATAACTGTGGCTACAGTCATGTGAGTGTAGCTAGCAGACTGTCTGTAGCACACGTCATAACTGTGGCTACAGTCATGTGAGTGTAGCTAGCAGACTGTCTGTAGCACACGTCATAACTGTGGCTACAGTCATGTGAGTGTAGCTAGCAGACTGTCTGCAGCACACGTCATAACTGTGGCTACAGTCATGTGAGTGTAGCTAGCAGACTGTCTGCAGCACACGTCATAACTGTGGCTACAGTCATGTGAGTGTAGCTAGCAGACTGTCTGTAGCACACTCATAACTGTGGCTACAGTCATGTGAGTGTAGCTAGCAGACTGTCTGTAGCACACGTCATAACTGTGGCTACAGTCATGTGAGTGTAGCTAGCAGACTGTCTGTAGCACACGTCATAACTGTGGCTACAGTCATGTGAGTGTAGCTAGCGACTGTTGTAGCACACGTCATAACTGTGGCTACGTCTGTGAGTGTAGCTAGCAGACTGTCTGAGCACACGTCATAACTGTGGCTACAGTCATGTGAGTGTAGCTAGCAGACTGTCTGCAGCACACGTCATAACTGTGGCTACAGTCATGTGAGTGTAGCTAGCAGACTGTCTGCAGCACACGTCATAACTGTGGCTACAGTCATGTGAGTGTAGCTAGCAGACTGTCTGTAGCACACGTCATAACTGTGGCTACAGTCATGTGAGTGTAGCTAGCAGACTGTCTGTAGCACACGTCATAACTGTGGCTACAGTCATGTGAGTGTAGCTAGCAGACTGTCTGTAGCACACGTCATACTGTGGCTACAGTCATGTGAGTGTAGCTAGCAGACTGTCTGTAGCACACGTCATAACTGTGGCTACAGTCATGTGAGTGTAGCTAGCAGACTGTCTGAGCACACGTCATACTGTGGCTACAGTCATGTGAGTGTAGCTAGCAGACTGTCTGTAGCACACGTCATAACTGTGGCTACAGTCATGTGAGTGTAGCTAGCAGACTGTCTGCAGCACACGTCATAAGCTGTGGCTACAGTCATGTGAGTGTAGCTAGCAGACTGTCTGAGCACACGTCATAACTGTGGCTACAGTCATGTGAGTGTAGCTAGCAACTGTCTGAGCACACTCATAACTGTGGCTACAGTCATGTGAGTGTAGCTAGCAGACTGTCTGTAGCACACGTCATAACTGTGGCTACAGTCATGTGAGTGTAGCTAGCAGACTGTCTGCAGCACACGTCATACTGTGGCTACAGTCATGTGAGTGTAGCTAGCAAACTGTCTGCAGCACACGTCATAGCGGTTCGGATAGTTACGACAGTGGTAAACTGTGTTTTGTTTAAAAACGTGATTGCTGTAAACAGTGCCCATTTATAAACGTGACTTCTGTAAACAGTGCTTTGTTTATAAACAGTACTTTGTTTATAAACGTGACTGCTGTAAACAGCGCTTTGTTTATAAACGTGACTGCTGTAAACAATGCTTTGTTTATAAACGTGACTTCTGTAAAAGTGCTTTGTTTATAAACGTGACTGTTATAAACAGTGTTTTGTTTATAAACGTGACAAACAGTGATTATTTATAAACGTGATTGCTGTAAACAGTGCTTTGTTTATAAACGTGACTGCTGTAAACAATGCTTTGTTTATAAACGTGACTGTTATAAACAGTGCTTTGTTTATAAACGTGACAAACAGTGATTATTTATAAACGTGATTGCTGTAAACAGCGCTTTGTTTATAAACGTGACTGCTGTAAACAATGCTTTGTTTATAAACGTGACTTCTGTAGAAAGTGCTTTGTTTATAAACGTGACTGTTATAAACAGTGCTTTGTTTATAAACGTGACAAACAGTGATTATTTATAAACGTGATTGCTGTAAACAGTGCTTTGTTTATAAACGTGACTTCTGTAAAAAGTGCTTTGTTTATAAACGCGACAAACAGTGATTATTTATAAACGTGACTGCTGTAAACAGTGCTTTATTTATAAACGTGACTACGGTAAAAATTGCTGTGTTCACGAATGTGACTGTGGCATGTTGCTGCTTGGCCGCTGCAGCTGCTGATATAAACAAACGTTTAAAGTCGTAACATTCTGTACCATTTTGTCCCTCCGAGAATTGACCTGGCAGCAAGTACGAGCTGTAGGACTCGGAGAGCGTGAATCTTGGTAAGGGACGTGACAGGTATATCCGGAAGTGACACACTTCTAACCAGTTCGTTAAGTCGGCCGCTCAGAAGATGCGGGTGGCCGGGGGGAGGTTTAGACGACTTAGCAGTGTAAGACAATTGCACACTGCTGACGGCAGGCAGGCAGTCCGATGCTGTTCCATTTGCACGTCTCCGAACTGAACACAGTGGCGTACTTACGTCGTCGTGCCCGCCCAGTGACCGCTAGCTACTGCAGGGTCCGCTGAATACCTGCTGTCCGCCGGCAGTGTCGTGGTACTGCTGTTCGTGTGTGGTGCTTTTACTGCTGTCATGTGCTCTCTCAACACTCGTTCCTCTTCTGTTGTTTGCCCCTTTCGGTACACTTAATTGTCCTTGTGTTATTTTCTTTTTCCATCTTCTTCCTTTATCTCTCAACTATATTATTACTCCCGTCCCTCTTATATTCCATTCAATTTTCCACTTTTTCTTTTCTCCCTTACCTCCTACTCTTTCCTTCCCATGCCCTTTCTAATATTCTGTCGCATATTTTGCCTTCATTTGCGCTTGTCTTTGTCTTCTTTAAACCCACGTTTCTTGTTTCATTTTAATTTTCTCTCCCTCCTCTGTTTCGTTATGATTTCCTGTCTGCACAAACGGCCCTCAGGTGACTGTCCGCCATCAAACACAAATTACTGTGCAACAGTGTGTCAGTACGAATATGGCGGCAGGCCGAAACTACGGAAACATGCCAACATCAGTGTCTGTCGTTGTTGAACGCGTCAAGCGTGAAACTGTGAAGCTTTTGGAAGTGGGAAATCGCTTTATTAATTTCTTTTAATTTTCTTCTTTCCTTATTTATTAATTTATAATTTGTGTGTTTATTTAACGACTTTGTTTGTATCTCACTGACGTGCTTGTGACAGCTGGCTCTGGACTCAGGTCTTGCTGACAAGGCTGGCTCTTGCTGGACTAGGCTGGCTCTTGCTGAACAGGCTGGCTCTTGCTGACAGGCTGCTCTTGCTGACAGGCTGGCTTGCTGACAGGCTGCTCTTGCTGACAGGCTGGCTCTTGCTGACAGGCCCGACGATTTAGGAAACTTTATACTTGTTGAAGGGAACGGATCCAGTTTCCGAACTTTGCGTTTGAAAGGAGCTACGAAGCTGGACAGTGTTTCAATGATACTCATGTATGTTGTGTCAGCTGCAGGACGGTGTTAGTACGAAGTTCGAGCCCCTAAGTCGCAGCTTTGCTGTGGGTGTGTGAGGTGACCAAGACAGAGCGTGGAACAAGCAGTTAACGATGTTTGCTTGGCTTGCCTGCATCTCAGGGTCCTCATTAACTGAGTGACCTACCATCCTACAGCGACTTCTTCACGTTGATTAGGACAGCTCCACTCCGGAGGTACTTCCTATAGCTGGACCGGAAGTATGGTTTGGCCATCAGCGATGTTGCTAATGAGAGATCGTTTACAGGCTAATGACGTAAGAACTTTGCTGTGATGACTGTCCGTATTTACCTTCATGTGTTTAGGAAATTCACAACGAAGTGGGCGTAAATATAGAGGTGACGCCATGTAGGAATATTTTACCCGTAGTCACAAGCGTTTCCGAGGAAACTGATGTCTCCATCTTCAGGGTAGAATTTGGAGAAAACGTGTAATAACAAGTGTCGCCAGGTGCTGTGTTTTGTGTTCGTTTTTGGAGCACAAATCCAATCGAGTGCTATTCCAATTCTGAGGTTTAGCAGCGCAAGCACCACAGTCCGCCATTAAAAGCCTTCAATCAGTTCCGTCGACATCTTGTTGTCTTGACCTGTGTTTCTTGTAGTCCGTGTTATTCACTGAATGCTTATTGACGTGAAAATGTCAAATGTTGTGCCTATAAGTCAGTGCTCTGATTTCGTGTGGGTGAGAACTAGGGAAGTATTTTAGCCGACAGTGTGAAATTTGGCAAGGTAACAATTACCAGTTGTCTTGGATGGAGTATTTTATTTTGAATGTGTAAAGTAATGTGCATAGAGGACTGACCGATGTCTTGTGTAGCTGAGTTGTGTTCAGGGATGGATCAGTTGATGCATACTTGTGTTCTGTGGGAAGTGGCGTCTCTAAAACTGGCAGACATTACAAGTTGCACCCGCTTTTTATGTTAACGTTCATCGTCGTATATTTGCCGTTTTGTGGGTTAGAATTAGTGGTAAGACAGGCCGTGGTCATTCTGTTGGTTCACAAGATGGCCCTCGTTCTAGCAGATGACAGTATAGTTCCATCTAAACCAGTTGTCCTTATTTGGGACAACACTGGGCACAGTCTTCCAGTGTATTCGTAATTTCTTTCCATGTCTTTTGTATAACACGATTTTAAGATAACTACAGTACATTAAACGTGTAATGTAATATTTGTATAAACGTACGTATTGACATTGTTGTCCATTTTGTTCAGTCCAAATAATGAGCCTAGTATCTCTGGAAGCCATTTGAGCAGTATAAACAAATGCCAATGCGATTAACAGCTCCAAGACTGTGAAAGATATCGTGACAAAACAGCGTTGAGTGATGAGATTCCTGAATCAGCTCGCTGTTTCCGCTTCATCGAAATAACGAATATGAGAGCCATCTGGCGGAAGAGCTTTAGTATTACAATACTGTAATCTCTTTGAAAGGTGATCGCCTCAGGCAGAATATTCTTGAAAGGATTGAATTATGCGTTCTAAATTAGAAATGCAGAAATTCTGTTTTCAAGTGGAAGTTAGCACTGAGAATCGCGAAGCGCAGGGGGGGGGGACAGTAAAATATATGAACAAGTTCTTGCAGCCTGAGAAGATAAGTAGTCATTTGTTTCGTATTTTATGAGATATTGCGACAAATAGGCTACATAAGCTTTAACTCTATAACTGTTTGTAACTGAATTTGTTTGCAGTAGAGCGAGATACCAGTGACACGGATATTTTTAATGTGCCAGTAGATGTGTGCCCATAACTGTCATTAATGTACCAGTAGATGTGTGCCCATAACTGTCATTAATGTGCCAGTAGATGTGTGCTCATAACTGTCATTAATGTGCCAGTAGATGTGTGCCCATAACTGTCATTAATGTACCAGTAGATGTGTGCCCATAACTGTCATTAATGTGCCAGTAGATGTGTGCCCATAACTGTCATTAATGTACCAGTAGATGTGTGCCCAT
The DNA here is from genome assembly GCA_021186555.1 of Reticulitermes speratus. Lineage (NCBI taxonomy): Eukaryota > Metazoa > Arthropoda > Insecta > Blattodea > Rhinotermitidae > Reticulitermes > Reticulitermes speratus. Next base: position 3,349,189 of record JAJKFL010000012.1, on the reverse strand, counting down.
AACTGTCATTAATGTACCAGTAGATGTGTGCCCATATCTGTCATTAATGTACCAGTAGATGTGTGTCCATAACTGTCATTAATGTACCAGTAGATGTGTGCCCATAACTGTCATTAATGTACCAGTAGATGTGTGCCCATAACTGTCATTAATGTACCAGTAGATGTGTGCCCATAACTGTCATTAATGTCCAGTAGATGTGTGCCATAACTGTCATTAATGTGACCAGTAGATGTGTGCCCATAACTGTCATTAATGTACCAGTAGATGTGTGCCCATAACTGTCATTAATGTACCAGTAGATGTGTGCCCATAACTGTCATTAATGTACCAGTAGATGTGTGCCCATAACTGTCATTAATGTACCAGTAGATGTGTGCCCATAACTGTCATTAATGTACCAGTAGATGTGTGCCCATAACTGTCATTAATGTACCAGTAGATGTGTGCCCATAACTGTCATTAATGTACCAGTAGATGTGTGCCCATAACTGTCATTAATGTACCAGTAGATGTGTGCCCATAACTGTCATTAATGTACCAGTAGATGTGTGCCCATAACTGTCATTAATGTACCAGTAGATGTGTGCCCATAACTGTCATTAATGTCCAGTAGATGTGTGCCCATAACTGTCATTAATGTGCCAGTAGATGTGTGCCCATAACTGTCATTAATGTACCAGTAGATGTGTGCCCATAACTGTCATTAATGTGCCAGTAGATGTGTGCCCATAACTGTCATTAATGTACCAGTAGATGTGTGCCCATAACTGTCATTAATGTGCCAGTAGATGTGTGCCCATTACTGTCATTAATGTGCCAGTAGATGTGTGCCCATAACTGTCATTAATGTCCAGTAGATGTGTGCCCATAACTGTCATTAATGTGCCAGTAGATGTGTGCCCATTAACTGTCATTAATGTGCCAGTAGATGTGTGCCCATAACTGTCATTAATGTGCCAGTAGATGTGTGCCCATAACTGTCATTAATGTGCCAGTAGATGTGTGCCCATAACTGTCATTAATGTGCCAGTAGATGTGTGCCCATAACTGTCATTAATGTACCAGTAGATGTGTGCCCATAACTGTCATTAATGTACCAGTAGATGTGTGCCCATAACTGTCATTAATGTACCAGTAGATGTGTGCCCATAACTGTCATTAATGTACCAGTAGATGTGTGCCCATAACTGTCATTAATGTACCAGTAGATGTGTGCCCATAACTGTCATTAATGTACCAGTAGATGTGTGCCCATAACTGTCATTAATGTACCAGTAGATGTGTGCCCATAACTGTCATTAATGTGCCAGTAGATGTGTGCCCATAACTGTCATTAATGTGCCAGTAGATGTGTGCCCATAACTGTCATTAATGTGCCAGTAGATGTGTGCCCATAACTGTCATTAATGTACCAGTAGATGTGTGCCCATAACTGTCATTAATGTACCAGTAGATGTGTGCCCATAACTGTCATTAATGTACCAGTAGATGTGTGCCCATAACTGTCATTAATGTACCAGTAGATGTGTGCCCATAACTGTCATTAATGTACCAGTAGATGTGTGCCCATAACTGTCATTAATGTACCAGTAGATGTGTGCCCATAACTGTCATTAATGTACCAGTAGATGTGTGCCCATAACTGTCATTAATGTACCAGTAGATGTGTGCCCATAACTGTCATTAATGTGACCAGTAGATGTGTGCCCATAACTGTCATTAATGTACCAGTAGATGTGTGCCCATAACTGTCATTAATGTCCAGTAGATGTGTGCCCATAACTGTCATTAAATGTTGCCAGTATAATGTTGTGCCAAACTGTCATTAATGTACCAGTAGATTGTGCCCATACGTCATAATGTGCCAGTAGATGTGTGCCCATAACTGTCATTAATGTACCAGTAGATGTGTGCCCATAACTGTCATTAATGTGCCAGTAGATGTGTGCCCATTACTGTCATTAATGTGCCAGTAGATGTGTGCCCATAACTGTCATTAATGTACCAGTAGATGTGTGCCCATAACTGTCATTAATGTGCCAGTAGATGTGTGCCCATAACTGTCATTAAGAAGGCTTGTATTGTACAGGATGTTCCACTTATAATCGGCCCTCTTACACGGCACGACACGACTTTGTATGTCTCGCGGTTCAGTGGCCCGAGTTCGTGATGCTTTCACAGACGAACGAACTGTCAGCAAAGGTTTGTGGCCTCCATGTTCTCCGGATTTGCCAACGTGTGATTTTCATTTGTGGGGGTACTTGAGGGCAAAATTTACGAATCAAATCCTTACACTTTAGATAAACTGAGAAAGAACATTCGAAGCTCTACTGAGACTATCTTAAGTCGCCGTTTTGCGTAAGGCGTACCTGAACATGATAACACGTAAGGCGTACCTGAACATTATAACACGTAAGATGTACCTGAACATGATAACACGTAAGGTGTACTAAACATTAACCGTAAGGCGTACTGAACATGATAACACGTAAGTACCTGAATGATAACACGTAGGTGTACCTGAACATGATAACACGTAAGGTGTACCTGAACATAAACACTAGGGGTACCTGAAATGATAACACGTAGGCGTACCTGAAAGATAACACGTAGCGTACTGAACATGATAACACGTAAGGTGTACCTGAACATTATAACACGTAAGGTGTACCTGAACATGATAACACGTAAGGCGTACCTGAACATGATAACACGTAAGGCGTACCTGAACATGATAACACGTAAGGCGTACTGAACATGATAACACGCGCACAATAATGTACTGATTCACAAGGATCTCATTTGCAACATCTTCTGTAAGAGTGTTCATTTAGTCTACCAAAAACTAAACGAAACAAAATCCTTTCTTGATTTCGCCGTGCAGACGGGCCGGTTGTAAGTGGAAACATCTGTAGTACAAATTGCCATTAAGATGTCCCCAACAATAACAGAGTGTATTTGTCCATAAGATTCTTTGAAATTTTGAAGGTAACTTGTTGGAAACGAACGTCTTCCGTAAAACTTCTCAGTAGCCTGATAAGTTACAGAGAGGCATCCATATTTGCACTGAATCAGCTTAGGTGCGTCACAGAGTAGCAATGAGCCAGCTATACGTGGCGCTGATCCTTCGGCGAAAGTGGGCACTAACATATCTTCCACTTAAATTAAGTTACAGACCAACTGATGCACACTAAAACCACTTTTTAAGTAGCTTTATTATTAAAATTGTTAAAATTGTACCCCTACACGTGTTTCGATCCTAGGATCATCGTCAGGGGGTTTTTTTGCTAAAAGCTACAGTCACTTCAAACACATGATTTTAAATATTCTATCGGCACTTTAATATATAAGTTTTAAAGTGCCGATAGAATATTTAAAATCATGTGTTTGAAGTGACTGTAGCTTTTAGCAAAAAACCCCCTGACGATGATCCTAGGATCGAAACACGTGTTGGGGTAAATATTAACAATTTTAATAATAAAGCTACTTAAAAAGTGGTTCTAGTGTGCATCAGTTGGTCTGTAACTTAATTTAATATGACGAAGATGCACGGTGTCAACAGTGTGAAATATCTTCCACTCTTAGCATCTTCTGCTCCTGTCCGTAACCAATTGCCGGCGATAATAACGATAGGACAAGCCCTAGACATTTATTTGCCGAAAGAGCAAGGGTAAGTTGATGGGCCTGTCTGTCCAGATGTGTTCTGCCGTACACTACTCAGTGGATTCTTACTAAATTTGGCATTACGTATTTAAGCTATACTTAAGTTCGTGTCGGAAATTGTGATCATCGATGACACGATATGTCTGTCTGTCTGTCGGCAGTAACGCTCTCATAAAGTAGGAGAACTTGCGTTACTGGTCTTCCGTCTTTCACATGTATTGCTGTATCTTGCCTCAGAGTTAAGGCCAGGTAAGCAGGAACGTATCTCGGTGCTTCGTGATTAGTTTCGAAACTTCGGTTAGGCGACATTCGTTTGATTCTGCTTTAATTCAGTCTCCGACAGATCGCAGCTTACTTCATGTAAAATTAGTGATTGGCTGCCGACGTTCCGAAGGCAATACGTTACTTCGAAACGTCGGGAACCACTCATCCAATGGCGCATTTTTACAAACCAGCAGACCTAAATCCTGCCGATCCCAGTGGCCGCGCGGTCCAAGGCGTGGGTCTACGGTCGCTTGCTTGCTGGGATCGTGGGTTCGAATCCCGCCTAGGGCATAGATGTCTGTCTCTTGTGAGTGTTGTGTGTTGTCAGGTAGAGGTCTCTGCGACGAGCTGGTCACTCGTCCGGAGGAGTCCTACCGAGTGTGGTGTGTCTGAGTGTGATCGTGAAGCCTCGAAAAATGAGGCGGCCTAGGCCCCCAAGGGGCTGTTGTGCCATTGAAAAAAAAAGACCTAAATCCTTGGTGTGTTGTTTCATTTATCTTGATTTGTGATAGGCCTTCGTAGTTACTGTTATTAAACCAGTGTCGTCACTGTGGCAGGAACATGGAACATGTTCTAGATTCAGAGAAACAGACTAGAGGCTGCTTATAGAATTAATTTATGGAGGTTGATTGGTTACTGACTGCGTGGTAGCGAAATCTGATAACGTAATCTGCGATCCATTTGCTGCTCTTTGAGTGCTCAACTGCAGTGAGGTTTTGCAACACATTTCTGTTTGCATACAGCAGCATCATGTAACACGGCTGATATAGTCCGGTTTATTTCCGGACATGATACACAGCTGAGCCCAGTGAACCGTGAGCTGTACGTCTGGGTTCGAATCCCAGCAGAACCATTCCGTATACATGAATTATCATCAGAGCGTAATTATTTACACAGTTTCTGCATGTGAAATACGTTCTGTCGTAATAGGAATATTTTAAATTTTATGTGCTGCGGTGGATGTGAGGTCTGGTCTTTCACATTTAGACAAAAACATCGACTGAAAGGTGCTGATGGAATGTTTAGGTCTAAGTAAGAGGAAGTGACGTCAGGATGGATAAAATTATAAGTAGGCGCTTCGTAATCTGTAACTTTCGTTAAATGTTACTGGGATGATCACATACCTATTAAGGAAGGTGGGATTGCTAGGACGTGTATCACAGACGATATAGATAACAAATGCATGTAGAATTTTGGTGAGAATATCAGAAGATCTACGTGTAGCTGTAGACTGGGGGATAATGTTAAAATGGATGTTAAAATGGCAGGAGGGTGTTGTTGGATTAATTTGGGTCACGATAGAGACTAGCGGCCAACTGTTGTGAACACGGTAATGAACATACGTTTCTCAAAAAAAATGGGGGGGGGGGGGATTTTGACTAGCTGAGCGACTGTTTAGCCTTTTAAGAGGGCTTTGCTGTGTTGACTATTTAATTAGTTCCTAATTGAAACACGCTATTGCATACTCTGAACTCTACCACGTCTGCACCGAATACCTTTAATGCTTGTTTTGTTTTCAGGTGAAAGTATGACTGTGGCTGCGGACTGTGCTTAGACCGCAACAATGCTCCACCGGACAAGCCTCATCGCGCAGACGCAGAGCGTCCCGCAGTGCTGGAAGCAGTTCAACAAACTCTCCGCAAAGGGGTACACTTCCGTCTCGCTCCACCAGAGGCATTACTAACACGAGCGTGAGCGGTCGTCGGGCGAGTGTGGCGGTGGGGGCCTTGGACAACCGGAGTCCTACAGGGGGCCCCGAGGACGGGAGCATCACTCCGAACAGAAGCCCGCGCGGCAGCATCGGAGGCGATATTATGCCGGACACAAACCGGAGTCCCAGAAGTAGCTTGGTTCCGGAAACGCCAAGGACAAGTCCCAGGAGTAGTCTGGTACCGGAATACAATCGAAGTCCGAGGAATAGTTTGGTACCCGATCCAAATCGTAGTCCCAGAAACAGTTTGATACCCGATCAAAATCGAAGTCCTAGGAGTAGTTTGGTACCCGATCCAAATAGAAGCCCTAGAAATAGTTTAGTCCCCGAGCTAAATCGAAGCCCTAGAAATAGTTTAGTACCCGATCAAAATAGAAGCCCCAGAAATAGTTTGGTCCCCGATCCAAGTCGAAGTCCAAGAAACAGTTTAGTCCCCGATCCAAATCGAAGTCCAAGAAACAGTTTGGTTCCTGATTCAAGTCGGAGTCCAAGAAACAGCTTGGTGCCAGACTGTAACAGGAGTCCAAGGAGCAGTTTGGTACCGGACTCGGCCAGGAGTTCGAGAAACAGTTTGATTCCGGAAACCTTCAACCGGAGTCCAAGGGGAAGTCTGGTACCTGACGGAGGAGGAGGCAGAAGTCCGCGAGGCAGTATCGCCTCTGCTGCTGGGATAGTGGAGGCCGCTTTTGAAAGGGGAGCTGGCTTTATGGACACAGGGCTGGCAGGTCAGTAATGCCAACTGTTCTTTTATATCACCACAGTGAATTGTAGTAAGGTGATCGCATTCAATGGACCAATGAATGAGGAAGGGAAGAGGGAAATGAAGTTGGCCGCCTGCTCGCTCGCCCTGCCTGTAGGCCTACTGCACGTCTCACAGTTAAGACAGTTAAGAGCTTTAAGTGCAGTGCAGGGACTTTGATGTAGAGACTTGATTTGTATGCATTATTTAGACGAATTGCAAACTTAAAGAGTGGTATCATCTATTGAAAACTTAAACCAAAATAACGCAGGAATCGAAGTCAAGGAATTGAACAGAAGAGGTGTACACATTGACACCATTTACGACACACCGTGTGGCTCACCGACGTTAGTTCGAATTCCAGGTCCACAGAGACAGCCGTGTAATACGGTCTGACGGAATTGAATTATGAATTACTGGGTTTCATCTTAACATCTAGTGATTGGAACGATCGTTGCCGGCAACTGGGTGTTTCGAAAGTACATTTTCCATTTCAACCTTTCGGCTTAAAGATGGAGCGCAGGGGTGTGAATTAATTTAATATGTACTTATTTACAGATTAACGGATTATTTGACCACACTATGTAGGGAAATAATCGCTGTTTGTTCTGAGATTCACATAAAACAGTTAAATACACTGCGTGGGCAGAACGTAGACTTCTTAAAGCAGTAGGTATAGGTAGTTGCCGCCGATCCCAGTGGCCGTGCTGTCTAAGGCGTGGGTCTGCGGCCGCTCGCTTACTGGGATCGTGGGTTCGAATCCCGCCGGGGGCATGGATGTTTGTGTTGTGTTTGTTGTAAGGACGGTAATATGGAACGTAAAGTGACATGAAAGACGAAAGGATTTAAACAGTACAAAAATGGATCAAAGGGAAAAAACCCCGGACAGGCAAAAAAAAAAAAAAAATCCCACCGAGGGCATGGATGTCTGTCTGTTGTGAGTGTAAGCCACAAAAAATTAGACTTATTTGATGAGAGATGGCGAGACATTTATTTTGCAGATATTCTGAAACAACAGTTTCAGACTAGAATAATCAATGGTGCGTGGGGACATATCTCTTGCAAAGCAAGACAAGAATTAAGATATTTCATGTTACGCAAACATTTGTCGCGTTGTCACCATTCTTTTGTCCTGGGGTGGCATTATTAGAGGAAAGGCGCTTGTCCTGCCACCTATCGGCACTCCAGCTAGAAACTGCAGTGTGGAGTCACAAATGCAAGGCGATCTCGGCAAAGATAATAGGCGGAGGCCGTGCGGGGTTTCGGTAACCTAAAGATACGATGTGTCTGGTAAACCCTGGCTCCTCTAGACCAGTAGTATTCAACTTAGGGTACGCGTACCCCCGGGGGTACGCGAAGACATCTTAGGGGTACGTAAAAATTAAAGAAAATAAATATATTATTTCATGATAAACACTGAATAATCAAGGCCAGATTTAGGGTTAGCCACAAGAGACCGGACGTAAGGACATGCGATTTGGGAGCGCCATCTCTCTCTCTCTCTCTCTCTCTCTCTCTCTCTTCCTTTATGCGATTGTTATCTGGGCGGCTAGTTTCATTTTATTCCACACAGTGCATATAATTTGCTTTGCTAAAATACCTTTGTTCCTTTATTAATTTTTATACGATAGACAATAATATATTTGTTATTTAATAGCTTGACTCTCCTTTTTTTCATTTAAAACTTATTATTCAATACATTATTTTGGAAGTAATTTATTTAACTTATTTTAGATGTAGATTATAGACTATGTATAACTTGAATTATGCACCAACAACTTTGGGGTACAAAGTTGAAGAGAAATTAAGTGTGGGGGTACGCGAACAAAAAAGGTTGAGTACCACTGCTCTAGACCATTGTCGAGCATATAAATACAGGGTATTTTCTTTTTAAGCAGGTCCGTCTCGTGCTACTGGGACTCTGTCCCCATACAGGATGTCAGTGTTTGCCGGAGGCGCCCAGGTAAACCTTGGCTACAGTGGCGGCTCCGCGTGGTCAGATGTGGAATCTCGACGAGCAAGCAGTAATGTCAGTCAAGTAGGTAGCATCACTTTATGGTGTATATCGTAGGAGTTAGTTTTCACTACTACAACAATTCGTTCATGAAATTGGATCCTAGGTCAACAGGAGGGGCTTGGCCTCTCATGTGAGGTTGCCGCAGCCGGTTTAGTGGTACGGCTGATGTATTGTCAAATTGTATTTCAAAGTGGAAAGATTTAATAAAGCTTTTTCTTAATTTCAAAAAATCATAGGAGTTAGTGGTAATGTCAGTCAAGTAGGTAGCATCACTTTGTGGTGTATATCATAGGAGTTAGTGGTAATGTCGGAGAAGTCACTGACATGTGAACTGACACATTCGGGGTTCTCACGGGGCTGATTGTCTGGAATGTGACGCCGTGTAGTTTGACAGGACATCTTATTCGAGGAGACTGTAGCCTAATGTTGAATAACAAGGTACATTTGGTCACCGTGTGGCAACAGATGCAGAACGTCGCAACGCTTTGCTGCTGTTGCAGGTGTCTGCGGACGACAGGCGCCATCTGTGTGAGCGTACCAAACTGAGCCCTGACGTCGGCCTGAGCGCCTATGGTTCTGTGGTTTACCAGCTGAAGGACGCCAACATTGAGGCGTCTGGAACTTGTGACTTCGTGTGCCGTGCGTTGCGGATCGTGTACAAGACAGGTAAGCTGATAGTCGCTCATCTTGTCAACGGAACCTTGAATTTCATTGCCGCGTTCAAAATAACCTCGCCACTGTCCATATCATGACCTAGACCAATCAGATTCATGTCTTAACTCCATGTCTAAGGCCCATTTTAATGTCACACGTGTACGTCTAGGTGACCCTCGTTGTCTCTTCCCTTGAGGTTGTGTCACCAAAACTTTACACTCGTATCTTCAGCTAAAGAGCTAAGCAATGATTTAGGTAAAGGCAAAGGTTTAAGTTGCTGTGAATAATTAAACACCACGCCATGAAGATATATGGGGAAGTGGAGGTATAGCTCCATGCATTCTGAACCTGAGCATGTGTGGTCAGCTTCACGCCCTAATCGCTTTACGCCTGGTGAATAAATTCCTATGTCCATTTGAATAGGATTTTGTGTGGGCCGCAGAGACTGTCTGGACGATGTGGAGAAAAGAAAAATTTGCCCCAGCCAGGAATGGAAGACTAACGAATGGCGTAAATACAGGACGTTATTAATATCTGATTAACAAGTTCTTCAATCTTATTCACCGATTAAGCAAGTAATTAGTGAATTAAACCATTAACAAACTGTCTGAATGAGTAGTTAAGCAACTTGTTAGCATACTTTCTATGTTTCCACTTCCGGTTGTTTCAGTGGTGGTCACCGTGGCGCTGGTGTGTCTGACGTCACTTCCTTTACTGATGCTCATCATGGGTGAGTTGAAGTTTGCACGTCTGCATGCTATAGTGGCACATGTTGCATGTTACGAGTACTGTGGACGATTTATTTGTGTGTGTAAGTGTTGAATGTTCCAGACGACGCTGTGTTAGCCCTTTTTTGTGTCACGTGAACTTGTGTTCTGTAAGCCGTTATTGATAAGGGATTTTAAAAAATAAAAAGGGCAAATAAAGCAATGAAGGGGGTGTGAGGTAGAATTTTGGCCATTTCGGATAAAGAAAAAATTTGTTCCTGCTTTCTGGTTCTTTTATTTTGCGCTACTGTATTTGTGTTTCGGAGGGACTTGTGCTTCTAGCTTCAGGATCGAAATGGGTAGGGCGAGAAAGTGCTTAGGTTACAATGGCAGGTGGTCTTTTTTGGGCCCGTGAACAGTGTAGAAGGGGTCTAGTGCCCGTCCGGGTCAATAGCCGTGAACAAGAATGTGGCAAGATAGTCACGAAGCAGTCACGTTGTATAAATACATTTCCTGTGCGCTACTTTACGTGCTGTGGGTCATGCGGTGTGGGTGTGGCGTGTAGTCAACTATCCGCGGTCACTCATCAGGATACAAGATTAGAGTCAGTTAAAGGCGGTTGACACCGTTGGTGTAAATAAGACTACATGTACACTGCGTTTGTCAGTTAGATTTCAGAACTTCGTACGCCCTTATTGGACGCATTTTCTAGAATAATGCTGTCCTAACATGAGATATTTCGGAAGCAGTCAGTGGCTGTGCTCATTTGCCCCCCCCCCCCCCCCCCCCCCATCCACTTCTGATGCCACTGCTAAGACTTTCCCTGAAGGTTGCTGTGCTTGTGTGTGCCAGCACGCACAGCGTTATTTCGTCCCTATTCATATTGGGCATGCGTGCGTGTTGTTTGTGTATTTGACGTCGATTTTATGTCATATATATTATATATATATATAATAGACGCTTTTAAACTGCCTTTGTCAGAATGCATTGGGCCAATATTTTAGTTTGCTTGCACACTTTTGCTTTTGACGTATTAAATTCCCCCCACGTTGCTCATGAGCATTGCATCTCATTTTTTCGTATGTGATATTATTGTGAAGCCGCACTTCAAATTGGTCTTGCTACGTGCGTCTGCACGTTGCTGTGCACGTTTTGTGTTGGCGTTTGTTGTTATGTGAGATATTGTTTAAGGATCCACCTACGTTTTGTGTTGGCGTTTGTTGTTATGTGAGATATTGTTTAAGGATCCACCTACGTTTTGTGTTGGCGTTTGTTGTTATGTGAGATATTGTTTAAGGATCCACCTACGTTTTGTGTTGGCGTTTGTTGTTATGTGAGATATTGTTTAAGGATCCACCGTACGTTTTGTGTTGGCGTTTGTTGTTATGTGAGATATTGTTTAAGGATCCACCGTACGTTTTGTGTTGGCGTTTGTTGTTATGTGAGATATTGTTTAAGGATCCACCGTACGTTTTGTGTTGGCGTTTGTTGTTATGTGAGATATTGTTTAAGGATCCACCGTACGTTTTGTGTTGGCGTTTGTTGTTATGTGAGATATTGTTTAAGGATCCACCGTACGTTTTGTGTTGGCTTTTGTTGTTATGTGAGATATTGTGTTTAAGGATCCACCGTACGTTTTGTGTTGGCTTTGTTGTTATGTGAGATATTGTTTAAGGATCCACCGTACGTTTTGTGTTGGCTTTTGTTGTTATGTGAGATTATTGTTTAAGGATCCACCGTACGTTTTGTGTTGGCGTTTGGTTGTTATGTGAGATATTGTTTGAGGATCCACCGTACGTTTTGTGTTGGCGTTTGTTGTTATGTGAGATATTGTTTAAGGATCCCCGTACGTTTTGTGTTGGCTTTTGTTGTTATGTGAGATATTGTTTAAGGATCCACCGTACGTTTTGTGTTGGCGTTTGTTGTTATGTGAGATATTGTTTTAAGGATCCACCGTACGTTTTGTGTTGGCGTTTGTTGTTATGTGAGATATTGTTTAAGGATCCACCGTACGTTTTGTGTTGGCGTTTGTTGTTATGTGAGATATCGTTGCTGTATGATGCACTGTATGCATTTTGTGTCATGCACGACGACCCTGTTTTAGCACGAGCTGTATGTATTTTGTTTTGAACATCGAATGTTTTGCGAGACAGCTAGAGTTTTAAGTGTGCTTCGTTAGAATGCACTGAAAGATTCCCTTCCTCAACCTGCACGCCGATTTGTGTAACATAGCGGAGCCCACGGCCTTCTCTACAATCTTACTGTGGCACGATCCACGATCTAGTACTTTTTGTTGGCAGTCGATAAATTCGAGATATCGATATGTCGCAGGGGTGCAGTTTCTGCGGGACTGCCCCGTGGAGCCACACGTTCCAGTGTACATGCTGGTTGGCGGAAGTTTCGGAACACTGAAGATGCTGTGGTTGCTGTGGCGACAGGTAAGGTCACGCCGTTACGAGCGTCTGGACCTTGCAACTCCCGTCTCAAACCTGGATGACGGTGCGCTGACGCCATCTGCCGGCACGCGGGTGGTATCAGCGGCTCTCTCTCTCTTCCTCGTCGTCTGGTTCGCTCTTGGCAACTACTGGGTCCTGCACATCGCCTGGCCGGAGTACAAACCGACGCTGTTCGAACCCAACAGATGGTGCCACAAGACACTGTACTTGTTTGCACTAGTTCACCTCGTCGTCATCTACTCGGTGTTGGCGCTGATGTTGATTGTTACCCTCTCGCTCTTGTGCTGCCAACTGGTGGGCTGTCCCTTATTCTTACGGTACAAGTAGGACAGGAACGTGGGCTCCCGGCCGACTCTGCTCCTTGAGGACACTGCGATGTGATGTCGTGGCCGAGTCTGAGTCTCATTCTTCCAATGGGTGATGAGTTGGTAGACTGTGTTATTGTGCAGGTAGTTCTGAAGCGATACCGCTTGGAGGCGCTGAAAAATCACGTGACAAAATCGTTTTAATGTGAGACATGCCCGTGTGTTCACAGTAAATGTAAGAACAGTGGCATTTCAATTTAACACAACGTTTTTTTGATAAAACTGATTGCCGTGTTTTACATAAAAACTACGTGTTTCGGCCTGTAATAAAGCTATTGTGTAAAGAATAGAGGACCATATTACATACAGTTACATAAGAGCCTGAAGATGGCTTCGTTATAAACCGAAATTTGTAGCTGAGTTGTAGAACAAAGAAAGGTGTTTTATCAATAATAAGTTGTGTTGGACAGATTTACTGCTGTTTTTTAAATCTTGACAAAATTGTTAATACGAGAAATCGATATTTGATTGTCAATTTTTTGCTTGCAAAGTTGTGTGGTGTAGGCAATAGAAACACACAATTTATTCTACGTCTGTTTTTAAAGTTTTAGATTGTCGTTCCTGCAGACAGCAACCTTACTTGCTACTGAACCAAATAATGTGATCAAAGGGTAACTGCAGCGATTGAAGACAACATTTTCTGAACTGTCTTTACTTTTCTAATTGCTGTCTACTCGAATGTGACACCGTGCACTCTGACAGACGCATATCGCCATTATCAGGCATTGCCCTGATGATGGAGGCAGCGTGTACTGTTGAAATGCCTGTAATGTTCTACCAGACTACACATGTCAAATATACATTAATTTTTCCTCACCGCCATAAGAACCTCAAATATCAAAATGTTAACAATTTCATTTAAAAGTTAAAAGTTTTAATTGTTTCTTAAATGGTTGGTAGCAGCTGACATCTGCGCCATCACGCGGGATATCTGCGAACTACTGTCGACTGTTAATTTTCTGTTATTCACACCGTGCATATTCTTAAAATTAATACATTAACCAACTTATGCACTTAATAACATACAATTCATGACAAGTATTAAACTCCTACATGTTTCGGCACCGGGGTGCCATCCTCGGGGAGATTAACGTGTTGGGCTTATATTCCTTTGTTCCAAAAGTCTCCCTGAGGATGGCACCCCGGTGCCGAAACGTGTAGGAGTTTAATACTTGTCATGAATTGTATGTTATTAAGTGCATTTCTTGGTTGAAGTGTTGATTACTGTCGACTGCTAGCTCCTTGCCCATTGTCAGCTGTTTGTCACGAAGACAAGTGACATCGAAACGACGTCCTTTGCACGTTGTCACTCGCCGTCTGCTGTGCATCTCTTCCTGCTGTCTTTCATCGAACTGCATGCAGCACGCTCAGGACATCTGAACTGTGTACAGTGACCTTACCATTTCCTTAAGGTCTGTGCGGTTTTAGCTGTTCTAAGACTCTCAGATTTAAGCATCTGTACATTTGTCTGAGCCATTTTGGGGGAACATAACCCCTTCACTGGCGCAGGTACATAACTGAAGTACAGTGTTAAGTGCCGGTCCCAGAGGCCGCGCGGTCTAAGGCGTCGGTCTGCGGCCGCTCGCTTACTGGGATTGTGGGTTCGAATCCCGCCGAGGGCATGGATGTCTGTCTCTTGTGAGTGTTGTGTGTTGTCAGGTAGAGGTCTCTGGGTCGGGCTGATCACTCGTCCAGAGGAGTCCTACCGAGTGTGTTGTGTCTGAGTGTGATCGTGAAGCCTCGAACAATGAGGCGCCCTAGGCCCCCAAGGGACTGTCGAGCCATTGGAAAAAAAATGTGTTAAGTATACCGATATACGAATTTATATGGAATGCTACAGTCAAAGTTAAATAACTGGTTATTAATTGGTGGCCGAACTGGGATATGTAAATCGTAATGGTACAGGGCAGAACTTAAAACGTACAGCAACATAACACTGCAGTCTTAATTACGACTTGTCTCACACTTTCGCATTTGTCATATAAATTAAGCGGGAACACCAAGACTGTAAGCAGAATAGTTACATTTGTTGTGTGGTGTGTTTTTGGAATGTCTATGGACGTAAGACTGGACTCATGATCCTTGTGCCATTTCCTCTCACGACGCAGCACGGTGCAGTGTGACGTGGTCATTGTGTACCGAAGGGACAAATTTAATTCTGTCGGAGCCCCCGGAGAAAGCGATGGTTACCCGCTCCACGTGAGGCTCAGCACCAACTGAAGGTGTCATAATGTAATTAATGTGTCAATCAAAGGTAATTAATACATCCACAGTTGGTAATATAGACCAAATTGTACATTAATTGTAGTCTATTATTGTCATAAAGTAGATGATGTTACGTATGTAGTGGATAATGCATAAAGAGTGGACCAAATGTGTAGAAATGTAATATTTTATGCAGCGATTTGATTTTTGTAATAGATTAATAGAAATTGAATGGAGTGTGTCATAATTCATGCGTCTTTGAAAGAGTATTTTCAATGAAACAGGTGCAATAAATCAACTCTCGTTTCATTAGGTTTAGTATAAATGTACAGGGCACACACAAAAGAATGGTGCGGTTTATATGGTTTATTCTTTTGATACTGCACCATTCTTTTATGTATGTGTAGACTGTAGTAAGTAGGTGAGTACCGTGTGTCCATTTATGAAAGGAAAGAAATGATACCTGCACCTGTCGGTTACCAGTCTAAGAGTTGTTATGCTGTAATAATATTAATATCCTTGGCATTACTGGTCTTGGCTGTGCGGTGTCGTAGTATCTTCTGCTGAACCAGTTGAACGTTCGAAGGACATAAAAACCAAAGTTTTGCGAGCCACAACTGAACACACACAATTGCGATTATACGAGTATTGTAGGAAGCTTTATGACTAAACAGTTTTCTTTACGCTGAGTCTATAAAAACAACTAAACACGCCATAAAATTATTGTGTGTTTAAATTTTAATTTGTCATTAACTGGAAACCTGCGACGGTAGTATAGGGTACTGTACTGCAGTCCGAGACTTAGAATTACAGGGCGCGTTTTTATAATCCCCAGACAGTACGTGTGGTGTCTGGTTCCCTTCAGACACTCATATTCAACAAAGTATGAAGTATATATTTGTAATAATTATACAATATAATCAAGCATTTCAGCTTGTAATTTCTAGTACCCAGTACATTTTCCGTGTACCGCATACTTCTGAGGTGTGACCTTGAATCACTGCTGAGCCAGTATGACGTGAAATGTATTTCATACGTTGTCAAGTGCAGGTCGAAAAGGCCTAATGCCTCGACAACTGTCTTTTGTACAACTCTTTATGTGCATGCAATAAATAGAACTTTTTTAAAATGAAAAGTGTCATTTTTGTGATATGTATATTTTCAGTCTTAGATAAAGAGATACGAGTGTATAAGGTTTCAATTTTAGGTCAAAATACACGTACAGTTTTAGTATGTGATAGAGATATACCTAAATTGTCAGTCTCAGATCATGAGGTACACAAATTTATAGTCTTGAGATGAAGAGATACACGAAGTTTCAGTCTGATATCAAGGTGTGTGTCCACTGAAAGAGGCTTTGAAACGCTGAAGTAGACTACAGTTGAGGTCAGAAAATTTTATTGCCGAAAATTGCGTTGATATTTGCTAATAGTTATGAAATAGGAAAATTATCGTGCACAAGTGTTAGCATTTTCTAATAAATTTTTAAATTTAGTCTTTAATTAAACCCTTAATTTGCTGTTGAAGTCAACGTGAAGTTTAATTTGCTGTTGAAGTCAACGTGAAGTTTAATTTGCTGTTGAAGTCAACGTGAAGTTTAATTTGCTGTTGAAGTCAACGTGAAGTTTAATTTGCTGTTGAAGTCAACGTGAAGTTTAATTTGCTGTTGAAGTCAACGTGAAGTTTAATTTGCTGTTGAAGTCAACGTGAAATTTAATTTGCTGTTGAAGTCAACGTGAAATTTAATTTGATGTTGAAGTCAACGTGAAGTTTAATTTGCTGTTGAAGTCAACGTGAAGTTTAATTTGCTGTTGAAGTCAACGTGAAATGTAATTTGCTGTTGAAGTCAACGTGAAATTTAATTTGCTGTTGAAGTCAACGTGAAGTTTAATTTGCTGTTGAAGTCAACGTGAAATTTAATTTGCTGTTGAAGTCAACGTGAAGTTTAATTTGCTGTTGAAGTCAACGTGAAGTTTAATTTGCTGTTGAAGTCAACGTGAAGTTTAATTTGCTGTTGAAGTCAACGTGAAATTTAATTTGCTGTTGAAGTCAACGTGAAATTTAATTTGATGTTGAAGTCAACGTGAAGTTTAATTTGCTGTTGAAGTCAACGTGAAGTTTAATTTGCTGTTGAAGTCAACGTGAAGTTTAATTTGCTGTTGAAGTCAACGTGAAATGTAATTTGCTGTTGAAGTCAACGTGAAATTTAATTTGCTGTTGAAGTCAACGTGAAGTTTAATTTGCTGTTGAAGTCAACGTGAAATTTAATTTGCTGTTGAAGTCAACGTGAAGTTTAATTTGCTGTTGAAGTCAACGTGAAATTTAATTTGCTGTTGAAGTCAACGTGAAGTTTAATTTGATGTTGAAGTCAACGTGAAGTTTAATTTGCTGTTGAAGTCAACGTGTAGTTTCTCGTCTAACATGGCAGTACTGGAGTGTCAGTTGGGTGCTGTCGCTCGTAAACAGCGAAACTGGTAATGTCAATAATACGAGTATTTGTGGAGTGTGATAAAGATAAATGTCATTGTGTTTAAAAGTTGTTTGGTGCGATATAAATGATGTAATTATATTACGTTGAAGGGATGTTAAGTGTAATGTACATAACGGCTTCAGCATTAAATGGAGAAAATGGAAAATTTGGCTGTGGGTGTGTACAACACTGTAATGTGGTGTTATGCTACTGGCTTGCAGCTGGCAGACACCTACAGCCAGCTTTACTGATGACTTCGTACAAATGTGCCATTATAAAGTAAATGTAGTTGGCAACTTGCGGACAGCTCTACCCGTAATTATCTGCTTTACCAAAATTTACAATGAACACTCACATGTTCTGCGATGTTATGTTATATCTACGGTAAAACATCCCAGAAGACTTGAACGATTGATTCTTCAACATCACCGGAGTGAGCACTTCAAACATGACAATTACAGTGCTTGTAAGTTTGTTTGGTCATTTATAAAAATTCAAAATAAGGGCGCCCGTGTTAAATATTTTTCGTGATAATTATGGGTATAATTCGAAACTTTAAATCTTGTAGTTGAGCAGAAACCTCTCAGTCTCCATTACAAAGACCAACCGGTTAGTGTCGTGTAGGGAGATAATATCTGTTTGTTGTGAGAATTATACGGAACTTGTAAACATATATTGAAGCATGTGGTACAGGTAGTTACCACTGTGCTTTAGAACGTTAGTGGACCATTCTGACTGCTTGTATCAATTTGCAGTATTGTGTAAAGATAACAGTGGCAGTTTTTCTGTTACTTGGTACATTTTGTCAGTGGTAAATTTTGTAATAGACATTACATGTTGGCGGCTGTGTACATTTGTCAAGAGTTGGGTTGCTACGATAAGACAGTGGATGTAATGTATGTGCAATATGTACATAACATGTGTATATACTGCGTGTGTTACTGTGTCACTGGCATGTACATATCTATCACAAATTACGTAACAAATTATAAAAATCTATTTTTCGATCCTTAAGAAACAGCGCAACAAGAATGTCGACTGTTTCCTTCAGTGTTGCCAACATTGTTACCAGCTGCAGTTATGTTGGTAGTGTGGTTAACGAACTGAAAGAAAATATGATATATGAATATATTTTAGATTTTAAAGATTGTATATTCTAATAGAATTTCTGATGTCATTATGGCGTCAGAGAACCAAACGCTTGAATCTGCAATAGGTGCTTGTATTTTATAGGCTTTCATGCCGTTTCTAGTTTCTAATCTTAGACATATCTCTATATTTGTACGGCAGACACCTACAGGGTCAAGCAGTTGTGTCACTCCGAGAGATTATTCCCTTTTTAATAAGACATGTTGCAGAGAGGACTGCTCGTCATGACCAAACTTAACATATCCAACAGGACTCAGAAAGACGCTTACAGACTTCCCGCAATAAGCAACTCTCTCAGAACGGAGCAGCCACAGGCTGTCCGGGATCATGTCAGAAATGTTGGCGTTATTTCGAGTTCCTCACTGCCTCTGGGCGCTTTCAGTAAACGTAACATTTTTTTGGCGGATTACGCTTTATATTTTGTTTTACAAACGGCACCCTGTATGGAAATCTATAAGAATGAAATTCCCGTGTTTGGTGTTACCGCCGAGACAGCTTAAAAAATAAATCATTGAAACTTTTCTGGCATATCACATACGAGTATACAGGATGTCTCAGAAGTTGCTTATTTAGAATCATCACCCACACGTGACACAATAGCTGATATAAACAAGGCCTATTTTAGGCACGATGTTGCCATCTTTTGCGTATAAAAACAACGCAAGTGAAAATAATCACGGTTGTGTACTTAGCTATCACAGCAGAGCGACGTTTAGAACACCCGATATTAGAAATATAAGAGAGAGTTACAGAGACTCAGTTGCGGCCGACTGTGCATCTACCATCGACACACTCGACTTCTTAGCCTGCTGTGCGGTTGTCAAACTGCCGCAGGAACATACTGCGTCTTTATTGCGGTCTGCCTTGGTTAGTAACACTTACCAGACTACACGGTGTCATAACTTAGAAGACCACAATGTCAATACCACAGACATGTTTTGATGTTTTTTCTCTTATTTTTATTCTGTACAATTTGTTAATTATTTTCAGTTCGAAATGTTTATGAAGCACTATATGTCAATATACAGGGCATACACAAAAGAATGGTGCGGTTTCAAAAGTGAATAAAAACTTTATGTCTCTCATTACACGGGCACAACATACACCGTCAGCGGCGGCAACTGTCCAAGTTTCTCATTTGGTAATTACAATCCTTCAATGTGTGCACCCTGGGTCACACGACACACATCCACACGGTAATCAAACTCATCCCAGACCCGGTGTAGCATGTCCGCTGTAATGGCCTGCAGTGCATGCGTTATCCGATCACGAATTTCATGGATGGACGTGGGCAATGGTGGTACATAAACGCTGTCTTTAACGAACTCCCAAAGAAAGAAATCGCACGGTGTAAGATCTGGCGAACGGGGTGGCCAAGGGAGAAGGTTCTGGACACCTCAAAACGGAGCACACAGAAAGCCTTCTCCTGCTGCAACGCCATCTTTGAAACTGGCCCCGCGGCCACGCAGTAAGCATGAGAAGCGAACTGCTGGTAGCGCATGAGAAACTTGGACAGTTGCCGCCGCTGACGGTGTATGTTGTGCCCGTGTAATGTGAGACATAAATTTTTTATTCACTTTTGAAACCGCACCATTCTTTTGTGTATGCCCTGTATAGTTAAAAGTTACACTTACAGTCGGCTGTATGTATTTGTTTATCGTTGTGTTAAGAGCGTAGGGATATACAACGGAAGTAATCTCTCAAGAGGCTGACACAGCTGCAATGAATGTTATATAAGGGGGCGGAATGCCAAACATGGCCCACTGTTGTGTCTGGTCACCCGCCCCTTACCTTAGTGACCAATGAAATCAAAAGTATAAGCTTATCTGCAGTCCTTGTGTCATGTTCAGTGCAGCTCGCGTCATTGCCGGCTGATACTTCGCTGTGCGTTTTGTTTACGGAATTTGTATTTGTGTGTCGTTGGGATCAGTCACTTGTGTTCTGGATCTGAGCACTGCGCGTCGTGCTGCTGTTGTTGTGAGTCTGTGTCGTGGTTTTACTGCTTTGTTTGTTCGTGTGTGAAGAATGCCAACACAGGACACGTAATTAGTTTGTTGTTAGTAACTTGCAATTATTCCGCAACATGATTCGATCAATAGAGATCATTATCGGGGAGACATTTTAGAAGAGAGCATGTGTTGCCAATGCTGAAGTAGAATTATGATTTCAGTAATACATAAGCATAAAATATAAATTATGTACGTATATTTTATGTAAAATATATAAATTATTTGAGCATTTAATATAAATCAATAAACATAAAAGCAGGTAGGTATTGAGAAAAAGCTTAACGCCTCGTCTTAAAATACGCTGTGTAAATAATTTCTACGTTTTATACGAAAAACGTTTATTTCATACAACATATACATACATATTTTATCTTTCACGATTATGTATTTGTCAAACCATAATACTGTGTGTGCCTTGGCAATACCTCTTGTCGTGACAAACGTTTCCCTCTCTCTCTTGGTTGAAACAGTTGGCAATTTACTAAACGGTATTAAAATCTAATTGTGTGTGCTGCGGTGTCACTTGGCACACGTGTTGACACAGCTGTATAGTGGCATTGTAATCTTCAGTGCAGGTGCTGTTCAGTTTGGCATCTGTGTAGGCCACGACTGAGAGTGACAGTTATTGCCGAAACATGTAACGAGGTGAAGCGTATGTGCTAAGATGAATATACGCAAAATTGTGTAAGAACGGAAAGGACTATGTAGTTAGTAAGAGCGAGCTGATTGGAACAGTTGTGGCCATACTAATTACTTGCAGTGTGTAAGTTTTTATCTAAATTATCTTTTTTTATTTGGTATATGTTATATCTTACAAGCTTTAAAATATGTGGAGGACAATTGTTTTCAGTTAGTGATGTATATATGTATATATATATGAAGTAACATATTTAGTTTTGTTGTTTAAGACGCTATCAGTAGCTCTGCTTTAATATCGTCGAATTGCAGGATGATTAGTGAATAATGAATTGGAAAGGATGTGAAAGGAAGCGGTCATGGTCTGGTTTAAGCCACTGTTTTGCAGCATTTTCCACGAAGGACTGCGGAAAACCATGATAAATGTGGGCCGGATTGCCGGTACCATGATAAATGTGGGCCGGATTGCCGGTACCATGATAAATGTGGGCTGGATTGCCGGTACCATGATAAATGTGGGCCGGATTGCCGGTACCATGATAAATGTGGGCCGGATTGCCGGTACCATGATAAATGTGGGCCGGATTGCCGGTACCATGATAAATGTGGGCCGGATTGCCGGTACCATGATAAATGTGGGCCGGATTGCCGGTACATTTCAAATGCAAAGCATGACGTCCCATGTAGTTGTGTAGCCATTTGTTGCTTAAGGGATTCGTAAACAAGACGCAAGCGATCTGTTTAATCATATTATGCTTCAAGTGATGTACTGTAATATGTTTTTCTAAAAAATGTATTGTATTAGTTTGTTATTTTTTAACTTTGTTTGTGCTGAATAGAGGGTTAGGCCTCGAAAAGGCAGAAAACACGGTCTTTGGCTTTAAAACACACAAAAGTACACATGTGTCGGGATGAGTGGGGGCATGGAGGGCGTTCCCCACCTCTCTCGCAACACAGTATGTCATGTCGTGTTGTGTTGTACTGGTGTTGTATCCCCGTGTGTTGGCTGTGCTCGTGGTACATAAGACGCTCAGATTTTACTGTACAGTAATAACAACCTTTGCATCTCCGCTCGGTTAATGTCTAATTTTGGCCTTCGGATACATAAATCGCAATCATAAACCGAATCTCTCATGTGTTAAATTTGAAAGTCACATTGGCCATGCGTGGATTGAGCCCGAGGTCAAAGAAAAATGTACATTCTGTTACAAATTACGAACGCGTTTCATAAGAAGGATTTAGGCCAGTGCTTCATGCAGGTTGGAGTATGAGTGTACCTTCTTAATTAAAATAACTCTCTGACCCCCCCTCCCCCCGTATATTAATAAAGTCATAACGACAAAATATATGACAATCTCAGAACCGCTACAAATGAATTCATATTCTGTTCATTACAGCAAAAATAACATAAGAAATCAGGCGCTTGCTGGAGGATTAAGACTTGCTGCGAAGTTATGTGAATTCTTGGGTCCTTTTAATGTCGTCGACATGCGGCCCACAGGTTAGGATCCACTGATTACTTCTTAATTCACACGCCAAAAAGGTATCTCGCGGTTAACTAGTTCAGTTGCGTGTGTTGACCGCCTGCTCTTACACAGAATAAAGCACAGTGGTCTTATTTTTTTTTTTGCTTTGAATATACACATTATTTCGTATAAGTTAAAGCACGATAGCTCAGTTAGTGTAGTGACTGACAACGGGCTGGAGCCTGCTGTTTGGTTTCCGGCAGACAGATTTTTCTGTTCGCCACAGCTGGCGTACTGGCCCTGGGGTCCACTGAACCTTTTCCCAGTGGTTACCGAGAACTTTTACCTCGGGGATAAGACGGCCGGGATGTGAAGTTCACTACTTACCTGCACCCAGTGTTAAAGTTAACAATATGTGAGGCATGTCTGCACTCCAGCAAGCTTCTCAGAATGTCCTAATTGAATTATCGGCGCGTCAAATCTGAGAAACCTGATCGAATTAAAAAAAAAAATATTTTTTTAAAAAGCGAAGTGGAATTTCTGTCTGTGCCCAGCGCCGTGCTCTGAGCGCTTGTAGGTTGGTGAGGATCAGATCTTCACGCATTTCAGCCTCTGCACAAATGAAAGTGAGTGAACGTTTTGAGGCTCCGACCGCTTTACTGACTGGTGAAGAGAAATTGGTGCTTATTCGGAACGAGACTTGTGATCCTTAGAGCCAGTCTGGACGGGCTCAACCGTCTTGCGATCTAACCCTGGCCGTTAACTCCGGAGCCAGATGTTTGTTATTGGTTGTAATTTGGAAGATACACATACATTTAGCCAGACAGGTTAGACATTAATTTCCAAACTATCAGCTTATTTTTGACACATCCTGTTTTCATAATTATATTATCCCAGAAGCAAATAAAATGACATTAAGGAGATACGGTTTAATTCGTCAGACATGCAGTATTGCAATATAAAAGTATTTTGTGCAATTAACAATGTTTTGTGGACGTACCGAGCAGAGATCTGCTGTTCGTGTGGCAGCAATGAACCCAATATCCTAGCAAATAGAAGGCGCAGACACGAATGTAATTGTGGTGTAATGTTGTATGATAGTCTTGTCAAATTGTCATAGAGATGGGGCATACCGTTGTAATATATCAGTGTGAAGACATTGCTGTGTGTTTGCTCTGTTCTCCTTCCCTGCAAAAACCTCACCCTGACAAAGCGCCCCTGGTTTTTTTTTCAGCGGGTTGTCGGCCATAATTACGAAGCTCCCAGTCGATTTCTGTTGGGATGTCGTTTATGGTAAATATCGACTTTATATAATGTGCTTGGTTTATGAATCTTGAGTGAGTGGATAGTTGATGACACTTGTACCAGATGTCAGTCACTATGAAGCAGTCAAGAGGTGTCTGTGCTTCGGTCGGTATTGCAGCGTCGGTGATTTCGTAGTATCCCTTGAAGGCTGTGACACATATACAGGGCATACACAAAGGAATGGTGCGGTTTTAATAGTGTTCACTATTAAAACCGCACCATTCTTTTGTGTATGCCCTGTATATAAGAACGGGTTAGTGAAATATTTATTTGTAGAAGTCATAGCTGCAGTCTAGCGCTGATAACTTGAGACTTACGGGGTGAGAAAGCGAGACAAAGACGAGGGAGAGGGAAACCGGCAATTTGGGTCAGTGCCTGTCTGAATGAATAGCGCAGTCAGAAATATGGGTCAGTGCCTGTCTGAATGAATAGCGCAGTCAGAAATATGGGTCAGTGCCTGTCTGAATGAGTAGCGCAGTCAGAAATATGGGTCAGTGCCTGTCTGAATGAATAGCGCAGTCAGAAATATGGGTCAGTGCCTGTCTGAATGAATAGCGCAGTCAGAAATATGGGTCAGTGCCTGTCTGAATGAATAGCGCAGTCAGAAATATGGGTCAGTGCCTGTCTGAATGAGTAGCGCAGTCAGAAATATGGGTCAGTGCCTGTCTGAATGAATAGCGCAGTCAGAAATATGGGTCAGTGCCTGTCTGAATGAATAGCGCAGGCAGAAATATGGGTCAGTGCCTGTCTGAATGAGTAGCGCAGTCAGAAATATGGGTCAGTGCCTGTCTGAATGAATAGCGCAGGCAGAAATATGGGTCAGTGCCTGTCTGAATGAATAGCGCAGGCAGAAATATGGGTCAGTGCCTGTCTGAATGAATAGCGCAGACAGAAATATGGGTCAGTGCCTGTCTGAATGAATAGCGCAGACAGAAATATGGGTCAGTGCCTGTCTGAATGAATAGCGCAGGCAGAAATATGGGTCAGTGCCTGTCTGAATGAATAGCGCAGGCAGAAATATGGGTCAGTGCCTGTCTGAATGAATAGCGCAGGCAGAAATATGGGTCAGTGCCTGTCTGAATGAATAGCGCAGGCAGAAATATGGGTCAGTGCCTGTCTGAATGAATAGCGCAGGCAGAAATATGGGTCAGTGCCTGTCTGAATAAATAGCGCAGGCAGAAATATGGGTCAGTGCCTGTCTGAATGAATAGCGCAGGCAGAAATATGGGTCAGTGCCTGTCTGAATGAATAGCGCAGGCAGAAATATGGGTCAGTGCCTGTCTGAATGAATAGCGCAGGCAGAAACCCATTAGCGGCATTATTTGAATACTTCCCAGGTTTAAAGTTACCAGAGCTGGACTGCAGAGACGCAGTGGGTTAGCCTCGTCTTTGGACGAGGCGCCTTTCTACCGTATCAGTAAGCATATCGGGCGCAATGTAGTTACGCTGCAGTGTTTCATATATATGGGCCCAGAATTTCAGTTTTCACAAATTTTATTGAAAGTAGCCTACCATAATAAACGCGACACTGTTACTTCGCCACATGTTCAACGATTAGTTTTAACAGCCGTGTGCATGGCATCCATGACGCACGTTATCAGTAAACATCCTGTACATCAGTAAACACCCTGTACATCACTAAACACCCTGTACGTCTTTAAACACCCTGTACATCTTTAAACACCCTGTACATCAGTAAACACCCTGTACATTAGTAAACACTCTGTACATCCGTAAACACCCTGTACATCAGTAAACATCCTGTACATTAGTCATATACTGATGTATCTGTGCAGGAATATTCTGCTATATTTGTGGCTGTCTTTTACTTGCCACACGCTCGGCAGTGACCCCATTTGTTTCGAAAACGAAATGTTTGAGAAATTTCAACCTGGCCGTAATGAGTGTTATATGGGGAAGGCGTGCGGTAAGCATTTAGACCGGTTAGGAAGAGCAGCTCACTCTGGTGGTAGAATGT
This sequence comes from Reticulitermes speratus, assembly GCA_021186555.1. NCBI lineage: Eukaryota > Metazoa > Arthropoda > Insecta > Blattodea > Rhinotermitidae > Reticulitermes > Reticulitermes speratus. The sequence goes on along the minus strand of JAJKFL010000012.1, from coordinate 3,323,392 downwards.
TGAACCGCTTGTTGTAAGTTATTCACAATGGTGACGACTTAAGTGGATTATGCTGCTTAGTTTGCTTGAAGCTGTACTAAATATTTAACTAAATGTATCCTCTGAACCGTCAGTAATTGGAAAGCTGTGAGTCCTCCTGGGATAAACGAGCAGTTTGTGTGTCTAGATAACTTCGACTGGGCGATGTTGCTGCACTGCTTATCTGTTGAAACTGCAGCAGTGTGCTTCGGCGTGTGAAGCGTCTGCAACGGCGCGAAATACTGTGGTGGTTCTTTCAGTTACCAAAACCAGAAGTAGCTAAAATGTGCACAGACTGAAAAATGTATTTTCATTTAATTTCTTTAAAGCTAATAAATGATTATCTCGATTATTGTCATTAGTTTCAGAGTTTATTCGCAACTGATACCGTTGCCAGTTCGACTGCCTCTTCTGTTGCTGACAGACCAGCGCTTATTTTTTCCCCTAGTGTTTTGATCAGCAACACCACTCTTGAGATTAATGTTCCGATATCTTAGAGCAGTGTCTGATGTTCAGAGAAGGTTGCTATTGTTTTTGTTGTTGCTGCAACCTGCAGGTGGATAATGCAGGCGGCCCAAGCACGAGTGCACAAACCTCGGGCGACTAAATTTTGCTCGGTGGCGCCTAATATTTGTGAGTTCTCGGCATTGACCTTGGTTCATGTCACCCTTCTGGCGCCTAGGATTTTGAGGTGGCTCCTGTTCGTTGGGAAGTTGTTCCCGACGTTTCGGAGGATGGTAGTGTCTTCACGTTCAGGGTCAAGCAGTCAAAGATGTGTCACTCAAAATCAACAGCCTGCTGCATTGGGACATTTTGCAGTCTATTGATGTCAGTATGACATGTCAGTATGACCGTAATCTGACCGGCACTTTTGTCCTTTCTTGGGAAATTGAGGCTTTGTACTTGAAATGTTATGGATAGCTGCTGCCGGTCGGTAGGCCTATAAAGGTAAACTGCTTCCTATAACAGGCCATGAAGGCCCAGAGGGGGAGTAGAGGTATAGCTCTACTCTTTCTTTAACCTCGGCGCTGGATGGAGGTGGGTGGTCAACGCCACGCCCGGGCCGCTTTACCCCCGGGAATGACCCGGTACCCATTGTATAGGAGGCTGGGTAGGCCCCAGGGCCGGTCTGGACGGGAGCTGAAAATCTCGCCCCCCCCCCGGGATTCGATCCCCGGGCCGTCCAGCTCGTAGCGAGTCGCTATACCGACTGAGCTATCGCGGCCCACTCGATAGGCCTATACACTTCTTTTTATTTCTGCAAATCATACTTTAAGATAGCCAGTCAGTTCTCATCAGATTCTCTCCCCGACACACACGCTGCATTAATGAGCCATATAACGAAGCTACCCACACACGCCAGAAGTATAATTTGCCGCGCACCAAAACATTATTACTGCGTCCCATCGCGCCACGAGACCGGAAGTCCGGCGGACGCTCCGGGCACGCGCAGAGGCTACGTCATTAATCAGCAATATAATGCCACTGAACTGCTGGAAACACTGGAATATCAATCTGTGTGTTGATGTAAGGGTGTTTTTGTTTTGCCGTTATCGATGGTGATTCGGCTAATTTACGTAACAGCCATGGTCGTGTGCACTCTTTCTAGGAAGCTGATAGTTGCTGAGTTACTTGAATCAAGTCCAAACCATCAGGCACTGTTACTGCAAGACATTTCTTTGTGTGTCGCAAATTGTCAATACATTATATAATTCAGTCTAACATAACTATTTTATTACGAAAATAATTTTTTTGTAAAAGTGTTACATGTGTTGCCCCACGAGGTTCATTGCCAGGCTTTTAAAGATTTGTAAAGTTTGTACAGATCTCGAGCAACGGAATGAACAACGTAAGAATGTTCAACTAACCTCCTTTTTTGGCCGTGCCATTGCTCAGGCGGTTAGTCGCCGGCCTCTCACCGCCGAGGCCCGGGTTCGATCTCGGGTCGGTCCATGTGGAATTTGTGGTGGAAAAAGTGGCACTGGGACAGGTTTTTCCCCGAGTACTTCAGTTTTCCCCTGTCAATTTCATTCCAACGGTGCTCCATTAAAATTGTAAAGCAGAAAAAACCTCATCTTCATCATAGAGTTGCACAATAAGCCTTCAAGGCTGCGTTGCCTCCGTATCATCTGCTGCGGGGCCCTTCAATTAAAAAACACCGCCTTTTACGTATTTCTGTAAGCCTGATTGTGAACCGAGTGGGTCGAAACATGTAGCACTCTTATAAAAACAAAATTGTTGTTTCATAATATGGTTCTGGTGTTGTAGTGTATTCTGTTATAGTGACGACCTGCCACATACTCCACTACCATCTACACCTGGTTGTGTGAAGTGGTCATTTCCACTCATATTCTCCAAAGTTATGTGTATATTTACCATGTTGTGCATGCTACATGCGTCTCCTACCTCATCACCGTGTCATCTGGGTCCCTGTCACCACGCCGTGGCAGGTTACAGATGGACGAGACGAGGGTAGCTGTGAATGCGTTTGGTAACCAGTGGCGGGCTGGAGAAGGGTGCGTCTAAAAACTGCTGGCGGTACTAGGGACGGTAGCGAGTTACGAAACGTCACAAAGGGCCTAGCAGGCGCAATGGATCCCGTTATTTTCGCGGTCGCCATATCGGTCTCTTGATTTTAATGGTAGGAGATTCAGTTTGGTTGGTGTTGTGACCTTCAGTGGCGTTTGCATTCGTAGCAATGTTCGTGAAAGTAGGAAACTTTGAAATTATTAAATGCGACTCACACACACACACACACACAATATATCTTGTGTCAAAAAAGTAAGGAAATTGGTTGTAATGCTGAAGTCTATTACGTGCACAAAAATAGACAGTCCAGGGTCTTCCTGACGTTTGCATAAGATTCTGAAATGCGTGGCGTGTATTTTCAAAAGCTCTCACTAATAACTTACTTCCTAGAAGATGAAGTAAGTTGGTAATATTGTAACTGCCTGTATGTCGTTATTTTGACAATTTGTCTAATTGCCTAATTATAAAAGTGGAAGAAGCTGCTAATTAAAATGGCAAAACGCGAGTTATTTTGAAACCACATCGTAGTCAAACACTTCGTTTCCTCTTCATTACGAATTATCTCTGGTATTTCAGTTATTAAATTTAAAAAATTACAAATCCCGTTCATTTGTTAAATTAAAAAGGACCCTTTTTCATGTCGAGTGGATGACAATTAAATCCTCTCTACGTACAGCGCGCTGTGATGAAAACTGGCAATTTGGCGAGGCTTAGCTCAGAGACATGCTTTGTTCTGATTGGATTCTGTTATCCGAACCGGATGGCGACTGCAGTGCCTCTGGCGGTGAGCGCGGCTTTATCGTAATAATGCCAATTTCCTTTTCCTTGCAGGCAGTGGCGTTTATGAAAGAGTACGACGCTCAGTGCATTTGCAAGCTTCTTACAATGTTAAGACGGAGTTGTTGAAATAAAGTGATAAACCGTAGGCAGTACTATAAGCGTAGTGCACTCATGTAGCCCATCATTATATATGGTTTCCATTCTGCTTATATTAAGCCGGAAGGTCGCGGGTTCGATTCCTCATCGGGTCATTGAGATTTTTCATTCACATAATCCTTTCGGTCGCACTATGGCCCTGGGGTCGACTCAGTCTCTAACAGAAATGAGTACCAGGAATATTTCCTGGGGGGTAAAGGCGGCCGGTACTTAGGGCTGACAACCTTTCCGCTTTCATGTGTCGATTGTCTGGAAATTCTGGGAGCCTCAACCTGCTGGAGCCCTAAGGGCCTGGCCAGACCTGTAAACAGATAGCCTTACCTTATATATGTGTGTATTGTGGTGATAACTGAAGGAAAGAGACGACTGGGAAGACCTAGGCGTGAATGGGAGGACACTGTTAAAATGGATCATGAAGGAATGGAACGGGAAGGCGTGAACTGGATTAAGTGGACTGAGTATAGTGACACATGCCGGGCCATTGTGAACTTAGCGATGTAACGTCGGGTTGCATAAGACGAGGGGAACTGTGCCCTATGGAGTTAGTTATATGTGAGACTGTACGTACTTCCTGTTTCCTCATGCACGCTACATACTCAGTCCATCTTAATTTCGATAGGCTTTACATGGAAACTAACTGCTTGGAGTAGAGACGGCCTTGAGAAGCGAATAGTCGCTTAGATAATTGAAAATTTTCCCAGTTTTTATAGTATTCAAAAATTCGTTACCATGTTCAGTAGAGTTCTTGTTAGCATGTCGCAAATCAAGGCGTGTTAAAAGAGAACAAACAACAACAAAGGGTGAATTAGGAGACGGGGGGGCGTGTCTGTAGCAGTCGGTAAGTACGCTACAGGCTTAATTGCACGGTGGGAGCGCGTCGCGTCGCTGGTACGCCCAAAGCAAATCTGTTGTTTTGTGATGGCCCGACGCCTTCACGTTGTCGATTGTTAACAGCGCTTGTCTCGTCTAATTCTGCAGTTAGTATTGTGTAGCGGGGTATTACTGCGGAGTTAATTGGTGCAGAGGTAATGAAGTTAAGTACTGGGAACGCTGTGGGACACTGTAAGGAACTCCTATACCGAATTTTGTGAAATCCCGTAAACGATGTAGTCGCTGATAGTCTACTATATACATCATATAGTCTGCTATATACATCATATAGTCTACTATATACATCATATAGTCTACTATATACATCATATAGTCTACTATATACATCATATAGTCTACTATATACATCATATAGTCTACTATATACATCATATAGTCTACTATATACATCATATAGTCTACTATATACATCATATAGTCTACTATATACATCATATAGTCTACTATATACATCATATAGTCTGCTATATACATCATATAGTCTGCTATATACATCATATAGTCTGCTATATACATCATGTATTCTCCTATATACATCATATAGTCTACTATATACATCATATAGTCTGCTATATACATCATATAGTCTGCTGTATACATATAATCTACTATATACATCATATAGTCTGCTATATACATCATATAGTCTGCTATATACATCATATAGTCTACTATATACATCATATAGTCTACTATATACATCTTATAGTCTATTATATACATCATATAGTCTGCTATATACATCATATAATCTACTATATACATCATAGTCTGCTATATACATCATATAGTCTACTATATACATCATATAGTCTACAATATACATCATATAGTCTACTATATACATAATATAGTCTGTTATATACATCATATAGTCTACTATATACATCATATAATCTACTATATACATCATAGTCTGCTATATACATCATATAGTCTACTATATACATCATATAGTCTACAATATACATCATATAGTCTACTATATACATAATATAGTCTGTTATATACATCATATAGTCTACTATATACATCATATAGTCTACTATATACATCATATAATCTACTATATACATCATATAGTCTACTATATACATCATATAGTCTGCTATATACATCATATAATCTGCTATATACATCATATAGTCTGCTATATACATCATATAATCTACTATATACATCATATAGTCTGCTATATACATCATATAATCTACTATATACATCATATAGTCTGCTATATACATCATATAGTCTACTATATGCATCATATAGTCTACTATATACATCATATAATCTACTATATACATCATATAGTCTACTATATACATCATATAGTCTGCTATATACATCATATAATCTACTATATACATCATATAGTCTGCTATATACATCATATAGTCTACTATATACATCATATAGTCTACTATATACATCATATAGTCTGTTATATACATCATATAGTCTACTATATACATCATATAGTCTACTATATACATCATATAGTCTGCTATATACATCATATAGTCTGCTATATACATCATATAGTCTGCTATATACATCATATAGTCTGCTATATACATCATAGTCCGACGGACAGACGTGGTCTCCACATAAGACGTTTCTTGCTTCGTAAAAAAGCCTAACAACCTGTGACGTAGGGGCAATTTTGGCACGAGCTCATTTTATGGCCGTCTTTAATACTTTATTAAATAAAACTTAATTTGCGGTGCTGCTTTGTTCATGGAACCGGAATAGCTCAGTCGGTATCGTGATTACGTGATACCGACTGAGCTGGACGGTCGGGGGTTCCAATCCCTCTCAGGGTGCGACATTTATCACTTCTCCAAAACATCCAGACCGGTTCTGGGGCCCACTCAGCCTCCTATTCAGTGGGTGCCGGGGATAGAGCGGCCGGGGCGTGATTCTGAACACTCATCTTCATCTAGTGTCCAGGTTAGGAATAAATGGAGCTATACCTGTGCTCCCTCTGTACGCCTTTATGGCCTGGACAGGGACATCTTCACTTCTTGCTGTTTTTTTTACATCGTGACGATTAATTGGCGGTCTTCTGAACATGTTACGCCCAACAACGTAAGTTAACTGTTTTAAACATTACGGCAGTTTGTGTGATAGATTTTGTAAATTGAGCATTTTTAACTGTGGCAAGTTCTGAAAACTTTAGTTGTTTTTGGCAAGGAGATATGCAGTTCGTCGTCATCTGGTGACGAATTTATGGACCTTATTATGCTGTGTCTTATTTTGGGTACTGAATAACAGACGGGAATTTATGTGCTCAAAGTTCTGGTGCCAGTGCCATTGCGAACAGTTTTAATATCCTGTAATGCATCCGTGTCAACGTGGCCTGCCCTCTGCTGTGGCACCTGAGCGGACACAAAGCCTGCTGTAATCCTATAATTGGTGTTGTCACATCGCAGGGGGCCGCGCCGTCATCTTCAGGCACTTGATGTGAGCTGACAGACCCCCGCCACACGCCAGTGGGGGGGGGGGGCCGTGAAATTCTTCCTCGATATTGTGAACTGCTGTGCACACCTGCCATCTGCGTGTGGTGTTTACCATTAATGTGTCCAGCGCTGTGATTTGGTCCGGAGGGTTCACAAACTCGTTTGAAGGCTGCCGTTTTCTGGGAAGTGACGCTGTATGTTCTGGTAGAAGTGTACCGACGTTTCAGACGAAGCTGTTACCCCCATCGTCAGGGTTGATGATGAAGGCAGTAGGTTTCGCTGATACGTCAGTGTATTTATACCAAACTGCACGGTGTCATATCTCATCAGACCGTGCGGTTAACACTCGCAACCGTTCGAATGGCGGATCTCATATATTAACCATTGTTTGCTTTATGAATATGTAGTAATAATGATTGTTGTTAATTGAAAACGTAACAAAAATGTGTATGCTGTGACGTCCGGACGGACAGACGGACGGCTTGCAGTGTGAACATTGTTGTTAATTGAAAACGTAACAAAAATGTGTATGTTGTGACGTCCGGACGGCTTGCAGTGTGAACATTGTTGTTAATTGAAAACGTAACAAAAATGTGTAAGCTGTGACGTCCGGACGGACAGACGGACGGCTTGCAGTGTGAACATTGTTGTTAATTGAAAACGTAACAAAAATGTGTAAGCTGTGACGTCCGGACGGACAGACGGACGGCTTGCAGTGTGAACATTGTTGTTAATTGAAAACGTAACAAAAATGTGTATGTTGTGACGTCCGGACGGCTTGCAGTGTGAACATTGTTGTTAATTGAAAACGTAACAAAAATGTGTAAGCTGTGACGTCCGGACGGACAGACGGACGGCTTGCAGTGTGAACATTGTTGTTAATTGAAAACGTAACAAAAATGTGTAAGCTGTGACGTCCGGACGGACAGACGGACGGCTTGCAGTGTGAACATTGTTGTTAATTGAAAACGTAACAAAAATGTGTATGTTGTGACGTCCGGACGGCTTGCAGTGTGAACATTGTTGTTAATTGAAAACGTAACAAAAATGTGTATGTTGTGACGTCCGGACGGCTTGCAGTGTGAACATTGTTGTTAATTGAAAACGTAACAAAAATGTGTATGTTGTGACGTCCGGACGGCTTGCAGTGTGAACATTGTTGTTAATTGAAAACGTAACAAAAATGTGTATGTTGTGACGTCCGGACGGCTTGCAGTGTGAACATTGTTGTTAATTGAAAACGTAACAAAAATGTGTATGTTGTGACGTCCGGACGGCTTGCAGTGTGAACATTGTTGTTAATTGAAAACGTAACAAAAATGTGTATGCTGTGACGTCCGGACGGACAGACGGACGGCTTGCAGTGTGAACATTGTTGTTAATTGAAAACGTAACAAAAATGTGTATGTTGTGACGTCCGGACGGCTTGCAGTGTGAACATTGTTGTTAATTGAAAACGTAACAAAAATGTGTATGTTGTGACGTCCGGACGGCTTGCAGTGTGAACATTGTTGTTAATTGAAAACGTAACAAAAATGTGTATGTTGTGACGTCCGGACGGCTTGCAGTGTGAACATTGTTGTTAATTGAAAACGTAACAAAAATGTGTAAGCTGTGACGTCCGGACGGCTTGCAGTGTGAACATTGTTGTTAATTGAAAACGTAACAAAAATGTGTATGTTGTGACGTCCGGACGGCTTGCAGTGTGAACATTGTTGTTAATTGAAAACGTAACAAAAATGTGTAAGCTGTGACGTCCGGACGGCTTGCAGTGTGAACATTGTTGTTAATTGAAAACGTAACAAAAATGTGTATGTTGTGACGTCTGGACGGCTTGCAGTGTGAACATTGTTGTTAATTGAAAACGTAACAAAAATGTGTAAGCTGTGACGTCCGGACGGCTTGCAGTGTGAACATTGTTGCAGCCAGTAATGAATATATTGTGAAACCCGTTTCACAGTAACTTCTGAGAGTCTCCATTTCTTGTGTCAGTCCGTCTGTCTGTAAATATAGGATTAATGACTCGAAAACAGTCGATGAACAAATTACAATCCGATATTTTGATGTTGCGACTCCTTATTAAGACTCTAATGAAACAATACTGCAAGACTCGCCAATTTACGTGAAGGCCAGTGCATTTTGATTTGTGTCATAAATAATGAGTCCGGATGTACCGAAACGACGTTCGTGAAATGGCCTTGTGAAGCTCACTCTGTGAGTGCAGTCGCCTGTTTGCAGGGACTCACGTAGCCTAGTTAGTAAGCCCGAAGTGCGTCTGAATAATGACATTCAGTTTATAGTAGTTCACAGAAAACATTGCGCCTCCATTACAGATAGTATGACTTTTGATGTTTATGGAAATAATGGCTATTTATTGTGAAGATCGAACGAGACATAAATACACTGAGTGGACAAAATGAGGAGTTTGTGATTTTAAAGCTGATGGTGAATATAATTGCAACCTTACTTTAAAGGCTTTGAAGTAGCCTAGTGGCATAGACATGAATACTGAAGAAACGACCGGCCTAGTTTCGAACCCAGACTACACTGCTGAGAAACGGGCATTCTGCTTACAAGACTAAGTACAGATGAAGTTGTAACTGTCCTTAATGAAGCACCAATCCATGAAGATGTGTGCGGGAGTGAATATACAGCTCCAGGTATTCTTAACCTTGGCACTAGGTAGACGTGAGTTGGCAACTTCACGCCTCGGCCTCCTTAGCCGCGGGAAAACCCCACTGTACCCATTGAATAGGGAGCTGCGTGGGCCCCAGAGCCGATCTGGACCGTGTGGCGAAATGTCTGATTAGGTCGGGAATCGATCGAACCCGGCTCTCCTGTATTCCAGAACGTAACCCTGGAACTGGACGTGGCGTGGAGACGAGATTACTCGGTATTGGGAGGTCCCGCATTCGAGTCTCGGCTCGGAGTCGCAGCTATCCTGATGTTATGTTTGATCGTTAGTAGACAGTTCTATGAACCTGACCTCAGATGGCCCAAGACCCTAAATTGACCTCAGATGGCCCAAGACCCTAAACTGACCTGAGATGGCACAAGACCCTAAACTGACCTCAGATAACCCAAAACTCTAAACTGACCTCAGATGGAGCAAGACCCTAAACTGACCTCAGATGGCCCAAGAACCTAAACTGACCTCAGATGGAGCAAGACCCTAAACTCACCTCAGATGGCCCAAGACCGTAAACTGACCTCAGATGGACCAAGACCCTAAACTGACCTCAGATGGCCCAAGAACCTAAACTGACCTCAGATGGAGCAAGACCCTAAACTCACCTCAGATGGCCCAAGACCGTAAACTGACCTCAGATGGACCAAGACCCTAAACTGACCTCAGATGGCCCAAGAACCTAAACTGACCTCAGATGGAGCAAGACCCTAAACTGACCTCAGATGGCCCAAGACCGTAAACTGACCTCAGATAGACCAAGACCCTAAACTGACCTCAGATGGCCCAAGAACCTAAACTGACCTCAGATGGAGCAAGACCCTAAACTGACCTCAGATGGCCCAAGACCCTATTCGTTCAAGTCCTCGCCGGCTTACTATTCACAGTAACCCTCCACTGCGATGCTATGCACTGTGTAACATAAGCAGTCGAGAAAAAATTATTAAATAAACTAAGAAACAAATTTATAATTCGGTTAGATACAATTACTTGCGGAACACAACAGAGACCTTCTTTGTCGACTTTTCCCATGAACCTTTCATTACAGCCCTTGCATTTGACGCCATAAAAGACTCGTGCCCTGGGGGTTATGAAGAGCTGAAGGGTAAGAAAGATCCGCCCTGCTTTATAATTCAATCTCCCTCCGACCAATCAGAATGCTGGCACTCTTTTCTGTTCCCCCTTGCCCCTGCCTGGCTTTATTATTCCAATTTGGCGGGTCGTTGTTACATCACAGGAACCAGTAATGACCGCATATATTATATAACATAATTGAAAATGTCTTCAACATCGCATTTATGTTTTGAAATGACAGATGAACGAGATGATTAGAGGGGGCTTTGAAAAAAGTGGGGGGAGGGGGGAACCAGTAGCTAAGTGGGTGACAAGTTTAAACTTTGATGTACTCAGTGACTGAAATGGTGGACGCTTACAAACGGAATTTTTATTGCAAATCCGGAGTTGAAATGTGAACTTCAGATAGAGGGAGAAAAATGCGTTTGTTACAATCAGCGGTAATTTCATTATCAGTCTGTTCGTGGCTACCAACATTGCAGCAACATGCAGGCCCTCTTGTTTCCCACAACTCCCCCCCATTTCGGCACAGGATAAAGGAGCTTTAGCTAAATTCCAACAGCGTTATGTTGCATTAAACGTTCGAAGCATGAGTTTTCTTTTTGAAACATTGAATAGACCGTATAATTTGCACTGCTACCGTAATTTTAAGACTGGGGGTACGTATTACGGATTGCTAATTAACTGTCTGCTAGCAGAACCCAGTGGATCAACACCGCTAATGCCAAAGCCCGCCATTGCACACGATCCTGAGCCAGTTCCATCCACCTCCTATCCTCAAAATCTATTTTTAACTAATTAATAACCGCGTGGGATTTGTGGTAGACAAAGTGTCACTGGAACGATTTTCTCTCCCAGTACTTCAGTTTTCCCCAGTCAATCACTCCGCCAACGCTCCACACGCATTCATTCTTCTATCGCCGATAATCTTAGCAATTAAGAACGTCGTTAAATAACACCCTCCTCTTTCTCTCTCTCACCAAATCACAGCCCCCCCCCCCCCAGGTCACCATCGTAGCAACATCATAATTACCTCTAACATCGCGACACCGCTCCGTACGTTACACTGCACACCGCTCCGTACGTAACACTGCACACCGCTCCGTACGTAACACTGCACACCACTCCGTACGTTACACTGCACACCGCTCCGTACGTAACACTGCACACCGCTCCGTACGTAACACTGCACACCGCTCCGTACGTAACACTGCACACCGCTCCGTACGTAACACTGCACACCGCTCCGTACGTAACACTGCACACGCTCCGTACGTAACACTGCACACCGCTCCGTACGTAACATCGCGACACCGCTCCGTACGTAACATCGCGACACCGCTCCGTACGTAACATCGCGACACCGCTCCGTACGTAACACTGCACACCGCTCCGTACGTAACACTGCACACCGCTCCGTACGTAACACTGCACACCGTCCATATTTCCAGACAGTTGTCTTCACAAACCGCTCAGTGCCCGTTTGTACCTCACAGTAACACTTAGTCTGCCCCCCACATAAAACAGCGGGTGAAGTTTTAAAACCGAGCAGAAAATAAAATGCCTGAATTTCAAGGATTTATTGTGAATTCTGATTTTATTTTGCTTAAAATTTCACAATGAAAAAAAGTTTTTTTGTATCTTTGCCAATACATTTTAGTTTTGTTGCGTTTCTAAACAATTTGGCAGCCATTTAAGATATCGTATCGCAGTCCATCTCCCATTACATAACATTAAGATATCGTATCGCAGTCCATCTCCCATTACATAACATTAAGATATCGTATCGCAGTCCATCTCCCATTACGTAACATTAAGATATCGTATCGCAGTCCATCTCCCATTACGTAACATTAAGATATCGTATCGCAGTCCATCTCCCATTACGTAACATTAAGATATCGTATCGCAGTCCATCTCCCATTACATAACATTAAGATATCGTATCGCAGTCCATCTCCCATTACGTAACATTAAGATATCGTATCGCAGTCCATCTCCCATTACATAACATTAAGATATCGTATCGCAGTCCATCTCCCATTACGTAACATTAAGATATCGTATCGCAGTCCATCTCCCATTACATAACATTAAGATATCGTATCGCAGTCCATCTCCCATTACGTAACATTAAGATATCGTATCGCAGTCCATCTCCCATTACATAACATTAAGATATCGTATCGCAGTCCATCTCCCATTACATAACATTAAGATATCGTATCGCAGTCCATCTCCCATTACGTAACATTAAGATATCGTATCGCAGTCCATCTCCCATTACATAACATTAAGATATCGTATCGCAGTCCATCTCCCATTACGTAACATTAAGATATCGTATCGCAGTCCATCTCCCATTACGTAACATTAAGATATCGTATCGCAGTCCATCTCCCATTACATAACATTAAGATATCGTATCGCAGTCCATCTCCCATTACGTAACATTAAGATATCGTATCGCAGTCCATCTCCCATTACATAACATTAAGATATCGTATCGCAGTCCATCTCCCATTACGTAACATTAAGATATCGTATCGCAGTCCATCTCCCATTACATAACATTAAGATATCGTATCGCAGTCCATCTCCCATTACGTAACATTAAGATATCGTATCGCAGTCCATCTCCCATTACATAACATTAAGATATCGTATCGCAGTCCATCTCCCATTACATAACATTAAGATATCGTATCGCAGTCCATCTCCCATTACGTAACATTAAGATATCGTATCGCAGTCCATCTCCCATTACGTAACATTAACATCTTTCGTTTCATATTTTCGTACACCAGTATCTGTACAGGGCATACACAAAAGAATGGTGCGGTATCAAAAGTGAATAAAAAATGTACTTCTCACCTTACACGGGCACAACATACACCGTCAGCGGCGGCAACTGTCCAAGTTTCTCATTTGGTAATTACAATCCTTCAATGCGTGCACCCTGGGTCACACGACACACATCCACACGGTAATCAAACTCATCCCAGACCCGGTGTTGCATGTCCGCTGTAATGGCCTGCAGTGCATGCGTTATCCGATCACGAATTTCATGGATGGACGTGGGCAATGGTGGTACATAAACGCTGTCTTTAACGAACCCCCAAAGAAAGAAATCACACGGTGTAAGATCTGGCGAACGGGGTGGCCAAGGGAGAAGGTTCTTGTCTCCATTTGCAGCAGCACGTCCGATCCAGCGAAACTGGCCCCACGGCCACGCAGTAAGCATGAGAAGCGAACTGCTGGTAGTGCATGAGAAACTTGGACAGTTGCCGCCGCTGACGGTGAATGTTGTGCCCGTGTAATGTGAGACATACATTTTTTATTCACTTTTGAAACCGCACCATTCTTTTGTGTATACCGTGTATATAATTCGAATTTCGTTTCGTACTTCTTGTAAGAGTGTTCACGTTTCCGCCGTCAACAGGCACGATCCGTTACGCGTTCTCTCAGGTAGCAGTTGCTGCTGATTGTGTTGTCTACTGCATGCTGTGGATGGAAGGCCAATCCGCTATTTGGAGTCACGCGTTTTTGTGTCGTGTTGTGTTTATGTATGCCGATATCAGTGTCTCTGTCACGTACATATTCTAATTGTCCGTATCCTCTTTAGATTATACACGTCATATTTTACATGTTTCGACGCATTCCTTCTTCAGGCGTAGTTTCTGCGAACATCGGTATTGCAATGCGTTAATAAGAATAAACAGATGTAATGGCTGTATTTGACACAAGCTCTGATATTTTATACCCCTGCTTTCCTTGCCAATCTCTCGCTGTCGTCGTCAGCAAGAGAGTATCAGCCATTCGAGGCCTGTTCCGTCTTCATGGCTGTTGGTCTCTCCATCTTTTCCTTGGTCGACCAAAGTTTCGTCTGCTTGGTGGAATGTTTTCATACAGTGCCTTTGGAATGCGTGTGTCGTCTGTTCTTAACAGACGTTGTGTTCGCTTGCATATATAACACACATTTCGTTTAAATCATACAGATGTCATTCTTCTGTTATCTACTGATGTTTTGTGGTCATGTCGTGCTGCCGACCTCGTAACTGTCATGTCCGCAGTTTCATTAAGTCCAATTCCCACACCGCACAGCAGGGATGTTGCTGCCTGTACCACTGCATCTAGTAGTTGCAGTTCTAAGGCAGCAGTGACACACACATTAATGAGTTAAAGTTTGTACATGTCCAATACTACGACATTTTTTTCCTCAGATACAACTAGCAGCCTACATGAATGTCACGTTACGTCACAATTCGAAACTGTTACAACAGCGAGTGTGCTGACCAGAAGCTGTTGACTTGGCCATGCGTCTGGTACATTGAGTGAGGAAAATATTACACAACACGATGGAATGTCAGTGTGGTTATGTTTTTATTGTTTTTGCGTTGTTGGCTGCGTTACTTGTGGTGTGAACTGGCATACATGTATTAGCTGTACGGTAGAACCTCGGTTATCCGAACTTCGCTTAACCGAAACTCGGGTTAACGGAAACGCCTTTTTTTTTTTTTGTATGCGAGATGATGTTATCTAAATTAAATTGTTGAAAACTGTACGTATTGTTATGGAAATACAAATGGCAGTTTACAGCAGTGAGTTAGTTCTGAGAGGGACATTGCAGCCAAAAACCGTTGTGAAAAAAAAGTTCAAACTAAAATATCAGAATTTTTTTCGTACAAATTTGTACTACTGTATTGTACCTGTAAATATCGTACACTTTCTTGTGCCATCAATTTTATTAACATAAGACGTGTTTCTGAATAAATGTTATTTTTATTGCACCATATCACGTGAAGCCGAATTTCCGAATTATCCGAAAGTTTGCTTATCCGAAATCGGGTCCGCCCACCTTATTTTCGGGTAATCGAGGTTCTACTGTATTTGATTCGAAGGTACGCAATTTACACATGTAATTGAACAAACGGTATGATGCAGCGTTCGAAGCGCAGACAGACTCTCACAACGCTTGCATAGGCCCATTACTTTGTCAGCACTGTTTGACGTACATAGTGGCTAAATGCGGAGTGAATTTTATAATATATGTGCTGTTGCCTACGCGGTCCGCGTTGTGAAACAGGGAACATAAAAGCTACGTATATACACTACAGGTACATAAGATTGAGCGATGACAGCCTTATGTTAGATTTGACCATCTTCTGCGTAAGCTAATAGTATTGATGGGCGAGGATGTCTTACATCCTTTAACAAAAAAGTCTGCCATTATACATGGGACCCATGTTTAATGGCAATTACAAAGTGGTGGGGATATGATGGTGGGTATTGGTTACCTGTTAGGTGGGGGGTTGAACTAAGGGAGGGGGTGCCAGCAATACAAGGGTGCCTTCGAGGGGTTAAATGGACCTTCAGTGTGCTCCGTGCAGCGGTTAGGAACAGTTCAGTTTGCCACGTGGTTCCAGTGTTCGTCAAGAGATGTCACTGTGTGTTGCGTCGTTAGAGATACGAAACGGACATATTGTTGTAATGTCGGGCGTGTAATTAGTTGCTTTGTGTCGACAAGCGAACGAAAAGGGGGGAATAACCAGGTGGCCTTTAATGGTATGGGAGTCGTAATTGGAGAGGTTTATTTTTCGTGTATGAAGCTGCAGCGCGTTGTCAGCTGATGTCCTGCCTTAGTACAACGTGACAGCAGTTCCTTACGTTTGTATGTGCAGACTGTGAATGTTGCAGATATTGCCGGATGATAAGAAGGTTGTTTTGATTTGTTAACGTGTTTGCAGAAGCTGTGTCCGTCTCTCAGGAATATTTATTTTGCATTATGAAGGATCTTTTACGAATAATTTGTAACACATATTTGTCTCAAATAATGTGTAGAGAATTTGCTTAAGCATATTATGTCTCTGGACTGAGGGACAAGAAAGGAACTGCTGCGTAATTACAAATTTGGCTCGCGTGACGTTATAACATAACACTAACGTGCCGTGTAAACGTTTAAAAAACACTAAATAACAATTTATTAGAGGAAGGTGTTTGTGCGTGTTGTACATACACCATTATATGCTGATTGAACAGGAAACTTTCAACTATCAGAAAAAGCAGGCCTCAAATGTTTTGAAGTAAAAACTTCCCTGTTCTACTATCTGACAAGCTGATACTGTCGTCAAGGTAACGTACAGTGAAAGTTATGCGCAAGAATACAGTTACAGTTGATTTTAAGGCGTTATCGTGAACTGTCGTCGCCCAAGATTCGAACCTGGAAGCTTCTAATTACAATCCTGACACGACGAACATTTCAAGATGGCAGCACTGTAGACGCCAAGATGTCTCGGTCTTTCCTAGTGGATTCTCTCATCGGCAGTCCGTCGCCAGTGCCGACGAGACAATGCACCCAAGGAGCACCTCTGATGCCCCAAACGGGGTCTCCGCCCTTCAGCAGCTACCTGTTCTCTCTGGGTCTGCCCCGTCCACCAGTGTACGGGGCCCCAAAACTAGGACTCCCATCGGGGTACCCCCTATACTGCAATGTGACTAGCGTCGTCAGACCGATGCCAAGGCCACACGACGTCGCAGTGGCGACACACAACACTCCCACAGGTGGGTTGTCTTGCAGACTGTCTGTCACACGCTGTAAGTTGTTGTGTATTATTTGTATGAAAGTAATGCTTCGAGGGGTTAAGTCGTGTAAGCTGCGTTCCGTTTGTAGTTCGGAACAGTGCTGCAGTCTGCTTGAACAGACTGGTACAGCGTGATAGTTGGCAATTTGACTGCTGGACAGAAGCTTAGAAGCGAATATTGCGTCTGAATGACGAGGGTGACCTTCGTGCTTAAGACATGTGGGGAAGTGGAGGTACAGCTCCATGCATGCTTACCCTCAGTGCTAGAAGGAGGTGAGTGGTCGGTTTAATGCCCCGTCCGCTTTATCCCCGGAGAAAAGCCCTCTGTAGCCATTAGTTGGGTACCAGAGCCAGTCTGGACTTTTAGGTAAAGGTAAATTTCGCCTCATAACAGGCTATGAAGGCCCAGAGGGGGAGTAGGGGTATAGCTGTACTCTTTCTTTAACCCTGGCGCTAGATGGGGTGGTGGTCAACACCACGCCCGGCCGCTTTATCCCCGGGAATGACCCGGTACCCATTGTATAGGAGGATGGGTGGGCCCCAGGGCCGGTCTGGACGGGTGCGGAAAATTTCACCCCCAAAGGGAATCGATCCCGAACCGTCCAGGCCGTAGCTATCGCGGCTTGGACTTTCAGAGAAGGAATAAATGTGTTGTGCGTGCTGACACTCGTGCACTAGTCATGGCTGTGCAGTCAGTGCAGTGACTGAACTGGTCCGGATAGTGCAGTCACTGAACTGGTCCGGATAGTGCAGTCACTGCAGTCACTGAACTGGTCCGGATAGTGCAGTCACTGCAGTCACTGAACTGGTCCGGATAGTGCAGTCACTGCAGTCACTGAACTGGTCCGGATAGTGCAGTCACTGCAGTCACTGAACTGGTCCGGATAGTGCAGTCACTGAACTGGTCCGGATAGTGCAGTCACTGCAGTCACTGAACTGGTCCGGATAGTGCAGTCACTGCAGTCACTGAACTGGTCCGGATAGTGCAGTCACTGCAGTCACTGAACTGGTCCGGATAGTGCAGTCACTGCAGTCACTGAACTGGTCCGGATAGTGCAGTCACTGCAGTCACTGAACTGGTCCGGATAGTGCGAGAATAAATTAAAAAACTGCTACTTTGAGAAATCTCAGTTTGTAAAGAGTAAAAGTATTCATGTTTGTTTAACGACGCTGTCGGTAACAGGATATATGTGTTGAATGGCAGGATGATGAATGGCAGTATTGTTACAAGTTCGTCAGAAGTGTCTGACCTCAAAAACGTGAGCAGTCTTGGCAACATTATGCGAAGATACTGAACTTAGCAGACCAGCGCCTTGCACAAAGCGATACTGCTGTCTAGAGGATCTTTCGGCAAAAGTGCAAACTGTAATACCGATCGAGTCAAGCATACCGTACACTGCTACATTCGCAACTGTTTATAAGCTTACGTAACCACAGAGAAGCAACTTAACCCCTTGAAGGATCAAGTTCATGTAAATGATATAGGACAATTGTTTTATCTGACAATATCGTTTGTCGCTTCCTACCGACTCGCTGATCGTATTAGCGCAACTCATTTATCCTACTGCCCACACGCTCGGCTAAATAGCCGGTGGAGGTGACAAACGGTATTTGTCACGTGAAAGAAGGACCCTGTATAATATAAAACTTCTTGTCATACATCACAGAGAGCCCATTACGTGTCCATTATAAAGACTGGCCGGTGAATAATTGTCAGGCAAGTAACTGTTGCTACTTGTGAGAGTTATATGGAACATAACACACTGTGTGGGCAGATGCGCAGTGTGTTATGTTGCAGTAGTTGGCACTTATAGTTACCACTGGACTCAAGCGGCTAGCATGTTTTTCAACAGAGTGACTGGAAGGTAAACACGTGACCTTAAGTGGCTGTGTCTCCGAGACAGAACGCTATATTGCAGCATCTTAAAGCTTTACGCTATCATTTAGTGTCAGAGTTTAACACATGGCCCAGTGGTTTATTTATACCAACAAATGCACTAAGACAGTTTTTTCACTGTTTACTTTATTATTACGATGCCCCAGTACGCATTTCGGCAGTTATTCTGCCATCATCAGGGGGTATTTTAAGTGAGTTTTTTTACCACGCTGCCATTAATTAATAATTATACTATAGAGGATAGTATAATATACTACTTGATTTTATTGTAATTTTTATAAGTTTTAATAATTTAATAACTTTTAGCAGCTTAACAATACCACAAATTTTACAAAAATTTTTTACGATGTGTTAAATACTGACTCACTGTTATGATGTAACCAAAGAATTGGTCTATGTAAAAACTCACTTAAAATACCCCTGATGATGGCAGAATAACTGCCGAAATGCGTATTGGGGCATCGTAATAATAAAGAAAACAGTGAAAAAACTGTCTTAGTGCATTTGTTGGTACAAATAAATCAATTATAAAAAGATGCACGGTGAATATAAAGTGAAAAAAACATGGCCCAGTGTTGTGCACACACTTGGCAACCTGGAAAACACACTCGAGCATTTTGCCTTAATAAGTCAAGAATAACAGCGGCCAAAGTGTCTCGAATTTGTTGTTCAGGTCATACAGTTTTATTGGCTTTGATCGGTAGACTTCCTGTTTGGTCCAGTCCCACAACAAGAAATCATACGGAGTAACGTCGGGACCGTGCGGAGGCTATTCTGTTTGTCCTCCACGCCCAATCCACCGACCAGTAAAATAGTTGTCAAGCCACGCACGAACAGGAAACGCAAAGTGCGGTAGCGCTGATCTTGCGTGCAGTGCAGTTGCTAACTGTCAATGGGCAACACGAAGTTGTCAAGCACATTCAGGTTGTGGCGCTCGTTGTGTCGCGGCTTTACCTTACGGTCACTGTGTGTAAGGCCAGTGAAGTACTGACAGTGTGACCAGACATGTAGTACACATAGACAAGTATTCATCTTTCGCAGAGACTCGAGTGACGTCATGCTCGCCGATGAGCGGTGGCGCGACCACAAGCCGCAGTCCGAGCCCCGTGGTAGAGCGTCAGAAGACGAGCAGTGGCGGCTCGTGCAAACGTATCCGTACGGCCTTCACGAGCACGCAGCTTTTGGAACTGGAGAGAGAGTTCGCCGCTAACATGTACCTGTCTCGCCTGCGCAGAATTGAGATCGCATCGTGCCTCCGATTGTCAGAAAAACAGGTGTGTGTCGCACGTCTATGGTAAAGGTAAAGGTAAAGTTCTCCCTAGAACAGGCCATGAAGGCCCAGAGGGGAAGTAGAGGTATAGCTGTACTCTTTCTTTAACCCTGGCACTAGATGGGGGTGGGTGGTCAACGCCACGCCCCGGCCGCTTTACCCCCGGAATGACCCGGTACCCATTGTATAGGAGGCTGGGTGGGCCCCAGGCCCGGTCTAGAGGTTGCGAAAAATCTCGTCCCCACCGGGATTCGATCCCCGGACCGTCCAGCCCGTAGCGAGTCGCTATACCGACTGAGCTATCGCGGCCCACCACAAGTCTATGATAACACGGACATGACACCCGCTGTCAGGAGGTTAACACGCCTTCTCTTGGACCGGCTATTCTGAGGTATTTCGTGGTTTTAGTCAGTTCCAGGGAAATGCCTGAGTGCTACCTCAGATCAGACCACGACCGCCTCCTTCCACATCCTTACCAGTCCACTATCTTCTAACAGTCCTGCCACGCAACGCTTAGAGCAGTGGTTCCCAAACTTTTTCGGTCCACCGCCCCCTTGGTTCCATATACACACCCACAGCGCCCCCCTACCTTTCTTAAAAAACATAAATGCGCTTTTGTTTCCACTTTTATTTTATATTTAAAAAATCGTTTAAATAAAATTATAAGAGTTAAACTTAATGTATTATGTGTTAATTAATTAATTAAAATTTATTATATTTTTTATGATTAACAATAATTCATCTAGCAATAGTTTATTAAAATAATATGCTTGACTAAGATTCATAAATTAAAATACTAGGAAATTTAGTTCATTTTTTATTTTTAACACAAAAATTACTTTATTTGAATTTTATTATAAAAATAAATGCACTACTTGTCTACTAGCGCCCCCCTGTGATAATAACAGCGCTCCCTTCCACCTCTCGTACCTATTAGCGCCCACCTCGGTAATCCTACCGCCCCCCAGGGGACGGTGCCGCCCACTTTGGGACCCACCGGCTTAGAGTCTCAGCTGCAAGTGTCGCTGTTAGACTGTCTGTCAATAAATTACACTTCATTCTCTTTTAGGTCAAGATCTGGTTTCAAAACCGGCGAGTTAAATACAAGAAAGAAGAGGATGGTGGGGGCGGACAGGGCCCCCGATGTTGCTGTCTCAGAACTTGTTCTACCGCCAACAGGAGGCCGGCACCTCGGCACAGTCAGGGCGGCAGTTCGCACACTGACGATACGTGACGCGGAGTGACTGGGACGGAGCCTTGGAGTCTTTATAGGCCTTATTCAGACATTTGCGCCTTAAACAAGTGACATTTTGTTTATCTGTGTTTGTAACAAAGCACAGACGATCCGCGAACTAAAGTTGTCTGGTTTACGCTCGGTAGAGGGATTTCTTGACTGGAGTTCTGCATGGAGAGTCCATTTGACCGTCTGTGAACGTTTTGCGAGACATACAGCTGACAGCGTAGACGAATGTGAACGGAGGTGACGTAGCGAGTATCGGACAGCGCAGTTGATATCATTACCGGCTGGCAGATTGAATTGCATTTAAAGACTCAGTCCGTACCGCGCAGTAAACACACTCCGTCTCAGTTATACAAACCAGTCAGTTAATGCTGTACAGTGAAATAATCGCTGTTTGTTCTGAGATCCACACAAAACACATAAATACAGTCCGTACCGCGCAGTAAACACACTCCGTCTCAGTTATACAAACCAGTCAGTTAATGCTGTACAGTGAAATAATCGCTGTTTGTTCTGAGATCCACACAAAACACATAAATACAGTTCGTACCGCGCAGTAAACACACTCCGTCTCAGTTATACAAACCAGTCAGTTAATGCTGTACAGTGAAATAATCGCTGTTTGTTCTGAGATCCACACAAAACACATACATACAGTCCGTACCGCGCAGTAAACACACTCCGTCTCAGTTATACAAACCAGTCAGTTAATGCTGTACAGTGAAATAATCGCTGTTTGTTCTGAGATCCACACAAAACACATACATACAGTCCGTACCGCGCAGTAAACACACTCCGTCTCAGTTATACAAACCAGTCAGTTAATGCTGTACAGTGAAATAATCGCTGTTTGTTCTGAGATCCACACAAAACACATAAATACAGTCCGTACCGCGCAGTAAACACACTCCGTCTCAGTTATACAAACCAGTCAGTTAATGCTGTACAGTGAAATAATCGCTGTTTGTTCTGAGATCCACACAAAACACATAAATACACTGTGTGGGCAGAACGTAGAATTTGTGAATGTTAAACATGGTGGTACATATAGTAACCACTGGGCTTGGAAGGGTTAAGCAAACCGCTTGAAGAACATAAGGTTATAATCAGCTTAATTCCCGATTTTAGTGCAAAAAGAATGTGTGTTTGGCTTATATATTCTTTGCTGTTGGATTTGGTTACAAATAACAATACACCACGCCATGAAGGCGCGTGGGTGAGTGGAGGTGTAATCCCACACATTCTTGACCTCGGCGTGAATTTTCACCTTCGTTATCAGACAGCTTTATTCCCGGAAAAAGAGCCCCCGGTGCCCATTCTTTGGGAAGCTTTTTGGGCCCCTAATTTGGTGTGGAAGCCCTGACAGGTAATTTCAACTCCTGACTCATATTGTAGTGAAAATAATGTCAATACAATAATTTGTAGCAGTTGCGGACACACGAGTAGCTGTCAGAGAAGTTCCCGTAATTTCTTCGACTTGTATTTTTTCCCCCCAGAGGTTTATCAACATTGATTTATATAGGCCTATTCTTTTTGCACTAAACCTTTCAACTACAAACTCGGTGCACCGAATACGTATAAATGCAGTGAGTGAGATAAGGAGTTGTGAAACGCAATAATTTCCGTTTTATTTTTCCAGTGAGAGATATTGACAGTTGTGGCAACATTAGCCGTGCTCCACTGACACATTTCTGAACTAGACTCATTATGACAGACGACTGTCCTGTTACTAAGTGCGTCGTTTTCAGGGGCCTGCAATGCCGACAGGCGTTGCCATGACAACGTGTGCTTTATGGAAGTGCCATTTTGTTTATTTCTGTGTTACGTCGAACTGAGAGTCACGTGCCTTTTAACACCATTTTGCCTTTGTGACGTCAATGCCTTATTTTTGTACGTAGCAGCTGTAATTTTTTCTATTTATAAATAATCAAGGTTCTGCTCATTGAACTGTGTTGTTGTTTGTTTCGTGCATATACAAGTACAAGCATGGTGCCTGCTGCGTTTGCCCAGTGCAGTTAATTACGAAAGAATATAATACGAAACATAAACTTTTAAATGTTTTGACAAGTTCTGACTTTTAAGTATGGTTTATGTTAAATGAGGAATATCAGCAGCATTATCAAGAACGTTTTTCATGACCACAAAAATACTCAAAACATTACACTACGTAACGGAAGAAGTTTGCTTCCGAAACGTAGTGTAATGTTTTGAGTATTTTTGTGATGAAGGAAAAACTTATTGTAAATACTGCTGATATTATTACTCATGTACAACCATTGTCAGAAATCTATATGTCACAATAATTTGTTGTATTTTATTAAATTATGTTTGTTAAGGAATGAAATGAAAATCAGCATTGAATTGATTGGTATATTTAGTACATTAACCAACTTATATACTCAATAAAATACATTCAGAACTATCCGAAACATGTAGGATTATATACTTCTGAATGTATGTT
The DNA here is from genome assembly GCA_021186555.1 of Reticulitermes speratus. Taxonomy (NCBI): domain Eukaryota; kingdom Metazoa; phylum Arthropoda; class Insecta; order Blattodea; family Rhinotermitidae; genus Reticulitermes; species Reticulitermes speratus. The sequence goes on along the minus strand of JAJKFL010000012.1, from coordinate 3,299,347 downwards.
ATTAAGTATATAAGTTGGTTAATGTATTAATTATAATAATATGCACGGTGTGAATAGCAGAAAATATTGATGTACAGGGTATACACAAAAGAATGGTGCGGTTTCAATAGTGAATACTATTTAAACCGCACCATTATTTTGTGTATGCCCTGTATTTTTATTGGTGTTCAAATTCTGATTTTACGTACGTCGATGTGGTTTGGGAGGTGATTGACACCGAGTAAGTAAGGATTTGGAACGCAGGTAATGTCCTGGAGTACCTGAGTAAAACTGATAAACGCCTGAATCTAAATGGCTGGTAATCTGTTCGGGTATTGGAACGGGAAACCGCCCTAATAGATAAATATAGTGTTACCGTCACGCTAACCTGCTCGTATGAAACGGAAGCTAATAGAGATCACAGAGCTTTTGTTCTTTATAATATGAATAACTTGACAATACGGCCTTTACGCTCCGGTCGTCTTTATCTTGCGGTACGCGCTGGACATGGAACGTCGAAATGTCTTGCTCGGGATTCAACTCCGACGTCCTGTATTCAAGGTATCAACGTCTAAGCGCTGTCATGCGACGTCGTCTGATCCTGCACACGTTTGGTCTAATATTGTTGTGGTGTTGTTCAAGGTCAGATGAAGGAGGGACAGTGCTGAGTCTCGACACTTGTAGCCACGCTCGTCGGCTTGATAAGTGTAATGATTTTGTAGACCACGTGAACATCACGTGTACTGACATGTCATGTTAACGTTTGTAGTACTTTTGATCGTCTATGTTCATTAAAACATATCCAGCATGGTACACAATATAATGTAGAACACATCAGAACGGTGTTCATGTTTGTCCGTATATATGTCGGCCAAGTCTGGATATTGTATTTTATACTGTGTTGGATTTATACGATAAATGTATTGTGAAGATTCAGGTCTTCTGAGATGTGACGCTGTGTCGTTGGCTACATACTTCCCGAACTTTCGAAGCAGTGTTCAATAAACACCAACTAATGCACATAAACTTTTTCACAATAGTTTATTCTTAAAAGTTGATGTGCAATAGTTGGTGTTTATTGAACACATCTTAATTGAAAATGCACGGTAAATACAATGTTAAGTTTCGAAGCAATGTAGTGCCTTTTGTGGTGAAGGGCCCCGCAGCAGATGCTACGGACGCACCGCAGCCGTGAGGCTTATTGTGCGACCCTGTGATGATGATTAGTTTTTTTACGTTTTTTCGTGTAATGGAGCACCGGTGGAATGAAACTGACTAGGAGAAAACCGAAGTACTCGGGTAAAAACCTGTCCCAGTGCCACTTTGTCCACCACAAATCCCCCATGGACTGACCCGGGATCGAACCCGGGCCTCCGTCGTCTAAAGGGTTAAGCAGTGCAGTAACTTCTGAGTGATCAAAAGTAGCTCTATTTGAGGGGTCCACCAGAGTAGCTGCATTTCCCGATCCCTGTCACCTGAAGACGGCTTCTGAAACGCTATGGTCCAATTGTATATTAGACGGTGTATGAAGTCCACCATGAGAGCATTTGTGTGTGCGTTTTACAGTCCACGTTATCATAGAATGAGGAAATCGTGTGTTTGCCACTATGTTGAATTTTGTTACTCGTTTTCATATGCAGAATATTTCTTTTCAAAAGTTCTGAAGGTTTCTCTTGTCAAAGAAAACTTGAAACTCCTGAATACCGACGGCTCTCTTCGTGCAAAACTAGTGTTATGATGAATAACGCTAAGAAACATTCCCAGAATGCAGAATGATTTCTTCGCAAACTTCATTTCCTTGCTTATCACATTACATCAATAGGCCTATTAGCATCTGCGACTTGGCCGTGAACTGCAGTTACGGCGTTCTAATAACCATGCCTTTACTTGTAATTTGGTGGTCAATAATATCTGTGAATAAAATCGATAATCACAATCGATTATTAACGACTGCCAAAAAGAACGCACCCGAGTTGCTGCAGTGCCCGGCATCCATTTACATCATACGGTTGAGCTGAGTGAACTGTGTATTTACTGCCAATACTGTTGTGTTTGTGGGGCTTATGTTATTTTAACCATATGCTTTTGAATTCAGTTGCATACTGTGTTTTGTTATCGTACACAGCACCGATAGATTATTATTATTGTTTTGTTTTCTTTGTTTGAAATAAGCGGTCAAGGTAATAGGTTAAGTAGGAACGAATGTGTAACAGCGCCGATATGAAGACCATGACAGGTGTCTGTGCCGCCATTGTGAATTTTGATATTCGCCCTTTAGGTCAGAAAAGAGGGAGTTTGTTACTTGATGCCTGCAGTGTGTTAATTAGTTCAAAGAACATACAGTTTGGTTCTGGCTATATGGCTTATTTTACGAAGTTGTGTTTGAAGAGAGATGGCAAAGTGACGCAGTAGTGAATTGGCAGTAATGTGACACAGCTGTTGTGACCTGTTGTGACCTCTACTGTAAGGTATCCTGGCGTTAGCGATGTTGAGGAAAAATCGTGAAAAGTAAATGAGGGTGGTCTGGTGCGTAGCCAGTACGAAGCAGGTGTACCAACCGCTACACAACGCATTCGGTAAGTTTACTGATAATTACGTCATTTCAATTCAGTTGTTTACTAACTTGCTGACTCAACAGCCTGATGGTAAATTTTAGTATCAGTCCTAACGCAAGATTATAACACAAATATCATACAATAGTATACAGGGTACTAACCTATAATAGAGAGTTGAAGGATCCTCAACATATATAACACAAATATCAAGTAATAGTATACAGGGTACTTAATCTGTACTAGAGAGTTGAAGGATCAGTCCTAACTCAACATTATAACACAAATATCACATAATAGTATACAGGGTACTTAACCTATACTAGAGAGTTGAAGGATCAGTCCTAACTCAAGATTATAACACAAATATCACATAATAGTATACAGGGTACTTAACCTATACTAGAGAGTTGAAGGATCAGTCCTAACACAAGATTATAACACAAATATCACACAATAGTATACAGGGTACTAACCTATATAGAGAGTTGAAGGATCCTCAACATTTATAACACAAATATCAAGTAATAGTATACAGGGTACTTAATCTGTACTAGAGAGTTGAAGGATCAGTCCTAACTCAACATTATAACACAAATATCACATAATAGTATACAGGGTACTTAACCTATATAGAGAGTTGAAGGATCAGTCCTAACTCAAGATTATAACACAAATATCACATAATAGTATACAGGGTACTTAACCTATACTAGAGAGTTGAAGGATCAGTCCTAACACAAGATTATAACACAAATATCACATAATATTATACAGGGTACTTAACCTATACTAGAGAGTTGAAGGATCAGTCCTAACACAAGATTATAACACAAATATCACATAATATTATACAGGGTACTTAACCTATACTAGAGAGTTGAAGAATCAGTCCTAACACAAGATTATAACACAAATATCACATAATAGTATACAGGGTATTTAACCTATACTAGAGAGTTTAAGAATCAGTCCTAACACAAGATTATAACACAAATATCACATAATAGTATACAGGGTACTTAACCTATATTAGAGAGTTGAAGAATCAGTCCTAACACAAGATTATAACACAAATATCACATAATAGTATACAGGGTACTTAACCTATACTAGAGAGTTGAAGAATCAGTCCTAACACAAGATTATAACACAAATATCACATAATAGTATACAGGGTACTTAACCTATACTAGAGAGTTGAAGAGCAGTCCTAACACAAGATTATAACACAAATATCACATAATAGTATACAGGGTACTTAACCTATACTAGAGAGTTGAAGAATCAGTCCTAACACAATATTATAACACAAATATCACATAATAGTATACAGGGTACTTAACCTATACTAGAGAGTTGAAGAATCAGTCCTAACACAAGATTATAACACAAATATCACATAATATTATACAGGGTACTTAACCTATACTAGAGAGTTGAAGAATCAGTCCTAACACAAGATTATAACACAAATATCACATAATAGTATACAGGGTATTTAACCTATACTAGAGAGTTTAAGATCAGTCCTAACACAGATTATAACACAAATATCACATAATAGTATACAGGGTACTTAACCTATATTAGAGAGTTGAAGAATCAGTCCTAACACAAGATTATAACACAAATATCACATAATAGTATACAGGGTACTTAACCTATACTAGAGAGTTGAAGATCAGTCCTAACACAAGATTATAACACAAATATCACATAATAGTATACAGGGTATTTAACCTATACTAGAGAGTTTAAGAATCAGTCCTAACACAAGATTATAACACAAATATCACATAATAGTTTACAGGGTACTTAACCTATATTAGAGAGTTGAAGAATCAGTCCTAACACAAGATTATAACACAAATATCACATAATAGTATACAGGGTACTTAACCTATACTAGAGAGTTGAAGAATCAGTCCTAACACAAGATTATAACACAAATATCACATAATAGTATACAGGGTACTTAACCTATACTAGAGAGTTGAAGAAGCAGTCCTAACACAAGATTATAACACAAATATCACATAATAGTATACAGGGTACTTAACCTATACTAGAGAGTTGAAGAATCAGTCCTAACACAATATTATAACACAAATATCACATAATAGTATACAGGGTACTTAACCTATACTAGAGAGTTGAAGAATCAGTCCTAACACAAGATTATAACACAAATATCACATAATATTATACAGGGTACTTAACCTATACTAGAGAGTTGAAGAATCAGTCCTAACACAAGATTATAACACAAATATCACATAATAGTATACAGGGTATTTAACCTATACTAGAGAGTTTAAGAATCAGTCCTAACACAAGATTATAACACAAATATCACATAATAGTATACAGGGTACTTAACCTATATTAGAGAGTTGAAGAATCAGTCCTAACACAAGATTATAACACAAATATCACATAATAGTATACAGGGTACTTAACCTATACTAGAGAGTTGAAGAATCAGTCCTAACACAAGATTATAACACAAATATCACATAATAGTATACAGGGTATTTAACCTATACTAGAGAGTTTAAGAATCAGTCCTAACACAAGATTATAACACAAATATCACATAATAGTATACAGGGTACTTAACCTATATTAGAGAGTTTAAGAATCAGTCCTAACACAAGATTATAACACAAATATCACATAATAGTATACAGGGTACTTAACCTATATTAGAGTAGTTGAAGAATCAGTCCTAACACAAGATTATAACACAAATATCACATAATAGTATACAGGGTACTTAACCTATACTAGAGAGTTGAAGGATCAGTCCTAACACAAATTATAACACAAATATCACATAATAGTATACAGGGTACTTAACCTATATTAGAGAGTTGAAGAATCAGTCCTAACACAAGATTATAACACAAATATCACATAATACTATACAGGGTACTTAACCTATACTAGAGAGTTGAAGGATCAGTCCTAACACAAGATTATAACACAAATATCACATAATACTATACAGGGTACTTAACCTATACTAGAGAGTTGAAGGATCAGTCCTAACACAACATTATAACACAAATATCACATAATACTATACAGGGTACTTAACCTATACTAGAGAGTTGAAGGAAAACTAGATCCATTAATGAGCGTGGTGCAACTAGGAACAGCTAATGTAAAAACTGGTTCAGAGTATTAACTTGTTATCTAAATATATCATTTTTTCATACCAAACAATAATAATAATTAAACTGAAATTTAATTTATAATGCGAGAGATGTCAGCCCAATCACCACCACCACCAACTGAACAACTACCTGTAACATATTTACAGCTGCAAAGTGGATATTACTGTCGAGTTGTTGGCTCTGCGTGTTGTGGTTTGGAGATCCTGGGATTAGATCTCTTCCTGGAGACTATATAGTGACTGAGATTGTTTATGGCTTATCTGGTCCTCCATGTCCTCCCTACCTAAATGTAAAATAAAATTGGACCATGACCAATTCTAAATCGTTTACAGTTCGTTAGCCATTCGCCGTTTTTTGGAATGTGACGCCGTGTGATTTGGTGTGGTCATTTATATGCATGTAGTCGTAAAAACACTTGAATTCTTAATAATACAGAAGGCTGTGAATTACAATGATAATGTCTGTACACTACAGTATTGTATTAAACCCTCCATTGCTTGTTTACGGTGTTAGTTCCAACATGTTTCGGCCTGTGCTCAGCCATCTTCAGGGAAACAATTCATACGTAACATGGGAAATTAGCGTTGGTTTTACATTTGTTTTATACATTTGAACAATCTGATATTCCGTAGGTCTTATAAAGGCATTCAGTTGTTTCATGATTTTACTGTCGTTTTGGATGTGATGCCGTGTGGTCTGGTATATAGATTTAAACACGTATTTGAGAGAAATGTGGCAGGCAGTTGAGTTCGTCATTACACAGAAGGCTGTGAATCACTTTCGTAGCATTCACTTGTTTCACTGTTAGCTAACAGTTGTCTCAGTATAGACGCAGGAGGAAGTCTTCTTGTTGCTGTGTAATCTGTAAATTTCTGTCACCAAGAAAAGGAACCCTTGTTGTGTGTGACTGGGGGGGGGGGGGGGCGCCTTCGCGAAGCTGCCTGTGTCTTGGAGCAATGGTAGCTCCTGTTGTGTAGCTGGAGTATGAATTTTAACGAGACGATTCTTTTGCCAACACGGAGCATATCTGCCGTTGTAAGTAAGTACATTTTTAATATTATACATTGTCCGTGTATTTAATTACTGTTTATTAAACAGTAATTAAATACACGTTATATTTACCGTGCATTTTTGTACAATTGATCAACTCACACCAACAAATGCACCAAAACAAGTTTGTCACTGATTTCTTTATTAAAAGATTGCCCCAATACGAATTTCGGCACTTCTATATTGCCATCATCAGGGGGATCGTTGGAGTTGCAATATAGAAGTGCCGAAATGCGTATTGGGGTAAAATTTTAATAAAGAAATCAGTGACAGACTTGTTTTGGTGCATTTGTTGGTGTGTGTTAATTAATTAAATACAATTATTTGTTGCACACATTCTGTTGTACAATTTAAACAATACAATGTGTGGTATCAAATAAATGCATTTATTTTGTTTTTTAGTAGATAGTAATACATTTTTAAATTTGTATAACAATGCGATCCAAAATTGTAACATGTGATTTCGTTTAAGCATGACACTTAAATCCGCTGGGCAGTTTAACTGATTGTGAATTACTATCTGAATTGCTTCATATGTTTGCTTGTAAGTCATTGCGCGAGAAGGTACATGCTTATGGGTTTAATGAAGACATCTGCCTATAACATTTTAACATTGAACCAACGAATTATACACTCGTAATGCCTGAATTGCGTTCTGATATCTTCGGTGCTGGATACGAAGAGCGTAAGTTAAAGTACGTACAAAAAGTGTGTGTAAGTTCCGTTTTAATATTATCCTTTATAACTCGTGTTTTCCAAGTGCTTTATTAATTAGGCACTGTCGACATGTCAGCAGTAGAGCCGTTTACAAAGGTCGTCACCAACGCAGTCCTTTTAGCAGTACCAGTCAGCCCCTGGAATCAAACACGGTCCCTCGCCGTTACGGCGCTTTTTGCCCGTCAGCACAGCAAAAGCGGTTCCAAACAAGACCAGTACAAGGTATGGGGGAGAATCGGAGGGGTGAAACAGGGTAATAAACGTCAGCCAGAGGGATGAATCGCCTCGCATCTTGACAAGTATGAAATTGATGTGAAATATTTACTGCACAATGTAGCAGCCTCTATTGACAATTCATTATACACGGTACCCCTGACACTGCAGACGGCTCTGCCTGCACAAAGCCCTCGAGTGCCCCACGTCTTTACACTTCTGTAGCATCAAGTCGCAGAGAGGCTTTAAACATTGTAAAAGTGTTTATGGGGACACAGTGTTGCGCTCTTGAGCTTCCGAATTTAATTCTTTGAGAAATGTTTATTTGTGGGAACCGCGGTAGCTCACTCGGTATAGGGACTGGGCCCCGGTTTGATTCCCGACAGGCCAGAGAATTTCGTCTTCACAACCGAGTCCAGACGGGCTCTGGAGTCCACCCAGGACCCTGTGCAGTGGTACCGGTGGTAAAGTGGCTGGAGCGTGAAGCTGGTCATCCACCTTACTCTGGTACTGAGGTTACGAATGCATGCAGGCACACCTCCATGCCTCATTCGTGTTAATGGTGAGGTGTTTAACCCTTTAAAGAATACGATTAACATGAATCGTATAGAAAGATGCAGCTCGTACCGCGCAGTAAACACTCCGTCTCACCTTGATATCAGGCTTCCGCCGCGATGTTAAAGAGATCTGCGCTCTTCTGGGATATTACGCGGCGTCGTGTGGTGATTGTTTACCGACGATTCGGGACAACGTATCTGTCTCATCTTCACGGGTCAAGAGTCTTAGTAGGACCGCTTAATATCCCAGAAGAGCGCAGACACTCCGTCTCGGTTATACAAACCAGTCAGTTAATGTTGTACAGTGAAATAATGGCTGTTTGTTCTGAGATCCACACAAAACACATAAATACAGTCCGTACCGCGCAGTAAACACACTCCGTCTCAGTTATACAAACCAGTCAGTTAATGCTTGTACAGTGAAATAATAGCTGTTTGTTCTGAGATCCACACAAAACACATAAATACAGTCCGTACCGCGCAGTAAACACACTCCGTCTCAGTTATACAAACCAGTCAGTTAATGCTGTACAGTGAAATAATGGCTGTTTGTTCTGAGATCCACACAAAACACATAAATACAGTCCGTACCGCGCAGTAAACACACTCCGTCTCAGTTATACAAACCAGTCAGTTAATGTTGTACAGTGAAATAATCGCTGTTTGTTCTGAGATCCACACAAAACACATAAATACAGTCCGTACCGCGCAGTAAACACACTCCGTCTCAGTTATACAAACCAGTCAGTTAATGCTGTACAGTGAAATAATAGCTGTTGTTCTGGTCCACACAAAACACAATACAGTCCGTACGCGCAGTAAACACACTACGTCTCAGTTATACAAATCAGTCAGTAATGCTGTACAGTGAAATATCGTGTTTGTTCTGAGATCACACAAACACATAATACAGTCCGTACCGCGCAGTAAACACACTCCGTCTCAGTTATACAAACCAGTCAGTTAATGCTGTACAGTGAAATAATCGCTGTTTGTTCTGAGATCCACACAAAACACATAAATACAGTCCGTACCGCGCAGTAAACACACTCCGTCTCAGTTATACAAACCAGTCAGTTAATGCTGTACAGTGAAATAATCGCTGTTTGTTCTGAGATCCACACAAAACACATAAATACAGTCCGTACCGCGCAGTAAACACACTCCGTCTCGGTTACACAAACCAGTCAGTTGCCTAATTTATGTATTTATTTCTAGCCTTTCTTTCTTGTGTTCGTCTTACCTCTTGTCTGCCTGTCATCCTGGACACGTTCAGCACACCAAGTGGAGCCGTGCTCCTCGTATTCAGTTTACATCCATACAACAGCAGGTGTTGACCTATGTGTTTGGGTCACGGGTTCGAATACTGTGCGGAAAATTTCTGTTAGAGAAACGACTTCCCAACTCGTAGGCAGGTGTGGCAAGTTTCCTAGCGATGACTTGCCGAAATTGTGAGATGCGTGCAGCAGTTGCACAAGTGACAGTGTCGGAACGTTGTGTTGTTCGTTTGCGTCAGATTAATGACGTCACGACACGCTTCTGTTCAGTTCACTGGGATAAATGCAGAATCTGTGGGCTGTGGAAATGTTGAATTGTTTTGGAAAAATGGTTAACAGTGATGTGAGTCTTCGTGTTGAAATATAGGAGCATAGCAAACACGAGAAATTTTTGAATTATTTGTACCAACAAATGTACTAAGACAGTTTTTTCACTGTTTTCTTTATTATTACGATGGGGCATCGTAATAATAAAGAAAACTGTGAAAAAACTGTCTTAGTGCATTTGTTGGTACAAATAATTCAATTATAAAAAGATGCACGGTGAATATAAAGTGAAATGAGAAATGTGTTTTATAGTGCGATTCGCTAACACGAATTAAAGTATGTAACATTCTTAGCTGTTTGGAGCTCTGTATGGGTACAGAACGTGGTCTCGTACATATTGTATTGCAGTATCTTGTACATTGTTCGCAAAGTTTTAATTCATAGAAAGTTTGTATAATTGACTTTAAAGCCATAAATGAAACTGCAGGTGCAATTTTTGTCCTATAAAACAAGTCGTGACAAACGTAGGCCTATATATAACAGATATCGGTAAGTTAGTTGCAAATAATGTAACATTACATATGTGGATATGACGATCCCAATGGCCGCGCGGTCTAAGGCGTGGGTCCTGGGGCCCACTGAGCCTCCAATTCAGTGGGTAACGGGTTATCCCGGGGCTTTAACCACCCACTCAATCTAGTGTCGAGGTTAAAGAAAGAGTAGAGATACCTCTACTAATCCTCTCTGGCTTCATGGCCTGCTATGGGGTGAACTTTACCTTCTGTTGCTGCATCTTTCGTAAGCCCAAATAGCTTTCTCAGACACCCCTTATTCTATTAACAGTGAGTTTTTCTGAGATGGTCTGGTGAATGATTAGCTACCATTTCCGGGATGTGACGCCGTGTAGTCTAGTAGATAGTCACGAAAACGCATAGCAGAAGACCAGAGGCTTAAATTCCCCGCGGTGGTAACCTCTTGAAATCCCAGGCACTTTCTGTTGCGGGAGACCAAGTTACCATTCATACAATACAATAGGTGAAATGTAGCAATGTATGTTTGCGGGAGACAAGTTACCGTCCATACAATACAATAGGTGAAATGTAGCAATGTATGTTGCGGGAGACAAGTTACCGTCCATACAATACAATAGGTGAAATGTAGCAATGTATGTTGCGGGAGACAAGTTACCGTCCATACAATACAATAGGTGAAATTAGCAATGTATGTTGCGGGAGACAAGTTACCGTCCATACAATACAATAGGTGAAATGTAGCAATGTATGTTGCGGGAGACAAGTTACCGTCCATACAATACAATAGGTGAAATGTAGCAATGTATGTTGCGGGAGACAAGTTACGTCCATACAATACAATAGGTGAAATGTAGCAATGTATGTTGCGGGAGACAAGTTACCGTCCATACAATACAATAGGTGAAATGTAGCAATGTATGTTGCGGGAGACAAGTTACCGTCCATACAATACAATAGGTGAAATGTAGCAATGTATGTTGCGGGAGACAAGTTACCGTCCATACAATACAATAGGTGAAATGTAGCAATGTATGTTGCGGGAGACAAGTTACCGTCCATACAATACAATAGGTGAAATGTAGCAATGTATGTTGCGGGAGACAAGTTACCGTCCATACAATACAATAGGTGAAATGTAGCAATGTATGTTGCGGGAGACAAGTTACCGTCCATACAATACAATAGGTGAAATGTAGCAATGTATGTTGCGGGAGACAAGTTACCGTCCATACAATACAATAGGTGAAATGTAGCAATGTATGTTGCGGGAGACAAGTTACCGTCCATACAATACAATAGGTGAAATGTAGCAATGTATGTTGCGGGAGACAAGTTACCGTCCATACAATACAATAGGTGAAATGTAGCAATGTATGTTGCGGGAGACAAGTTACCGTCCATACAATACAATAGGTGAAATGTAGCAATGTGTGGGGAGACATTACCGTACTGGCGAAGGCAGATTTGCGGGAGAAAGTTACCGTCCATACAATACAATAGGTGAAATGTAGCAATGTATGTTGCGGGAGACAAGTTACCGTCCATACAATACAATAGGTGAAATGTAGCAATGTATGTTGCGGGAGACAAGTTACCGTCCATACAATACAATAGGTGAAATGTAGCAATGTATGTTGCGGGAGACAAGTTACCGTCCATACAATACAATAGGCGAAATGTAGCAATGCTCAGTTTAATATTTGCGTTTTTACATACGAAATTGGGAGATCTGATTGCATCGTGGTGTGAGGGAGATCATTACAACTGCTGATGACTGGAGACGAACGCCTCTTGCTTGGACGTAACTTAAGCCGTTGTTGCATACAGTTCGGCTTTTAAGAAGCTCCCCTTCTCGCAACTTAATTGCCTTCCCCCCTCCACCGGTGACGTAATTACAGCGCCTCGTAACGGCTCCAAAATGAATTATCAAGCAGCAAGATTGACAGCACAAAGCAGCGATGAGTAGCAATACTGGGTATTGAAAGGTTAGCAACTAATGGTCGTGGGAATAATTTATGCTAATGTTGCTCGCTAGGTACCGCTAGCGTCGCTTTCATGAATTGTAATGTCTCAGAAGCGATGGAGGAAACCGGAAACTGGGAAATTTGTCAATATAGAAAGATGTATGTGATGCTGAAGATGGTTATGACTTCCATGTTAGTCTGTAATCCTTTGCCTTGTGTGTCTTCTGTGACTTAGGAATGTGGAAGAAGACGAGAGACAGGATTAGGGGAAAAGTAGCCTATATCACAGAAATGTAGCGGTTTAGTGCGGTAATGCTTTATAACGGTACATATTGCGAATCACGGTGTTCTGTACAGAGTGTCCGTTTTATCGTGTCCCTGAGGACGGCTGCTTTGTCGCATAGTAAGTCTGCACTGCCGGGAAATCCCGTGACACTTCCCATGCTCAGGGACACGACAAAGGAGACGAAGCTCTAATCAGCGCCTTACAGTGGGCTACCTGCAACAACTGCCAGTCCATTTATACAAACTTCTGATTAATCGCGTGCATTTTTGCTTTAAAATTCCTGTCACTGAAACTGTGTGTAGGAAAGCTACTGAAAATTGCGCGTCAGTGAAATGTATTTTTAGAATTTGAATTATAATCAGCATTAATAGTTATTTTAGTGAAATTATTTGTCCCACCAATGAGTCCTTGCGCACCTGTGCTGTGTCAAGTAGTCTTGTCAGATATCACCCCTTCACTCATACATATGCGTATAAATAATGAAGAAACTGCATGGAGCACAGTCCTTTTTGAACAGCTAGTGGTTCTTCCAACTAGTCAAGAAATTACCCGCATTTTCTGGAACCCGGGATTTCTTTACCTTTTTCAAATCGCCAGCACTGGCCCTTATCTTGAGGTAGATAAATCCAGTTCCACACCGTCCCATCGTATTTCTTTAACTTACGTTTTAATATTATCCTACCACGTGGTTTCTTTTCTTCGTGTTTCTTTTTAACCAAAACCCTGTACGCATTTCTGCTTCCCTTATGCAGTTCGCACGTCCTGCCTGCCTCATTCTCCTGTACCTGATCACCCTAATTACATTTGCGGAGCAGTACAAATCACGAAGTTCCTCATTATGCAATTTTCTCCAGTCTCCTGTCACTTTCTCCCTCGTAGGCCCAAATGTCTTCCTCAGCACCCTATTCTCGAACACCCTCCACCTATGTTCTTCCCTTAATGTGAGAGACCAAATTCCAAACCGAACAAAACAACAGGCAAAATTACACTTAATCTTTATATTTTTAGATGGTAAACGTGTAGTAATTAAATATTGCATAGAAATGTTCCTACTGAAAAATATGTTTGTACGAGTTGACCTAGGTTTGTTTTTGTTTTTTTTTAAGTTCTTTCTTTATTTCTCTGTACAATTACATAGTCAGTTACACAGTAATCTAAATACAATTGTTCCTTTAACCAATTGCAATGACGCGTTGTTACAGAATTTCCTTCCATCCTGGTTTTTTACTGGGATGTCCCACCTCGTAATAGTAGTGAAAAGTGACCAAAGAAAAACACTACCTATGTACCTTGGTTAATTATAACAGTGCATGTTTGGGTCTTTTATGGCTGTACCGTTTGTACATAGTATGTAAGTCGGACAGATCATATCGTCCGATGTTCGCAACGAGGGGATTATTGTGTGCTTCACATTTCGGTTTGGTTCTGTTCGGTTCACATAATGCGTGTGTATGTGTGTAGAGACACACATACACACAATTTATTTTGCGTTTAGCTGTGTTTACTAACACAGCTTCATCCTTTTTCACACTGACATTTCATAACATAATTAGATATGTAGACAGATTGCAGACAGTTTAATGTAAATAGTATAGCATATTATGGTGCGGTGTCATGACCTTATGCTTGTGTTCAACGCACTGGTCCTTCGACGATGGCTTGCAACTTCCACCTCTTTCGTTCGGATGGATTTGAAAGCCACGATTGTTAATTGCATTACCTCCTATTCCCGAACTTACATTTGTTAGTCAACAATGAACAATGCCGGCTGTGCATAGCCACACACAGGCCTGTGATTGTCAACTGTTGTAGGCAGTACACAGTTGATTGACGCACGCGAAAAAATTGTATTACCTACTGGCCTCTTGCGTGATCCTCCAAGACGTCGAGATTGGCAGGCCATTGAAGATTCAAGTGGCCGTGCCGTAATCTGCATGTCTAATGCGGACGGCATATTCTGTAGCAGAGAGGTCTCCTTAAGGGGAGTCAAGGTGCATTAATTTGCCACTGAAGTGTGCGTCATACCGATCTAAGAACGGACGTTTTTAATTTTTTTTTTCTTTAAAATTAAACATGCTTTAAATTAACATAGAACTTAGCGTGGTTTCTTTATGGAATTAAAAGCTAACTTCCGGAAATTGTTAACACCAGTGTCTTGACATCTATTCCAATATTAAATTAATTATTCCTAAAATTGTCCTATAAGTGACAATGGCATTCAGTCACATTTCCACGCCTAAACCTCATTTCCCTTGTTAAATTAAGGCAATTGCGAAGGAAGGTACGTTAAAACGTGTGGATGTGGTGCACAACATGACCCGCATACTTCGAAACTGTGTATTGCGATTTGTTTTGGCTAAGACCATGTCATATTAATGACAGACCTTTTGAAGCAAAGCCCCGTTATGGTTAATTCTAACAACACACAACAATGTCGCTAGCTCTGTACAGAGACGCATGACAAAAGAATAAAGAAACAGCGCACTCTTACACGTCAAAGATGACGAGTGCCACAGACAGCAAGAATAGAAATACTCTCTGCCCACTCCAGTGACAACAGAATACACTCGATATTCTTTTGTTTGTTTGTATGCCGGTCTTTCTGGTACCAGATTACAATGAGACAGGTTTTTTTTTCTGTACACTTCTGAATGCGAACAAATTTAGTCACGGCCTTATGGGTGATTTGAAGGAGTGATACAATCAGATGTAGCAGCCAGATCTCATTAACAATGTGTCAACTCTTACTTAAACGCGTATGTTCTTTTGAACTGGATGAGAGCCAGCTAAATGTTTCAGCACACGATTTGCATAAGGGCTTGGCTAATGATGCTTCATTCAACTAATGCGGCGTACGAATGTAAATCAAACGTCTCACAATTAAAAACAATTAACACGGCTAGGACCCTGTTCGTTAGCACGGCTTGTTTGATCACTGTCCCTGGAACTGCTACCTGGCAAGTAATTTAGCGATTCGCCACGCGTAAGACGTTCCAAGAGGCCGTGATTTGCATGTGACGTGACAGATAGCAGTTCCCAAACAAATGAAGCCTCTGCTGCGTCCGTTGCGTCTCTCTTATTCCGTTACAGAGAGAGAGAGAGAGAGAGACCATTTGCTTTACACGGAGATACGGCCGAACGCGTGACGTAACTAACAAGAAGGTTCGACATTACTTTCCTCTGTGATGTGATGCTCTGTACGAAAATTGTAAAATGTGCAATAAGCAAGGTTACCTGGTTTACGAAAATTAATTAAAAAGTAATTAAAACGATAAATGTAGCTCATTTATGCCAGTGAAGTGTCGTTATTTTTCAGCATAATCCCCAAGCGCACTGATGTGTTTGTCCCATCTTGGCACGAGTTTGAAAATTCCATCGCGGTAGAAGTTGGGCTTTTGCATTCGCAGCTATTCGCGAACAGCCATTTACACTTCCTCATTATTGTGCAACCGGCGACCTTCAAAGCACTGCTTCAGCATTTTAGCTTGGTTTGTTTAAGGGGTGAAATGGTGCACACTGTAATGTACGTAGCTAATTTTGCGCTCCAGGCCAGAGAATAAAATTACCTCGCCCCGTACTTGCTTAGTACTTATTGTGGTAAAAGGGTAAGCTCATAAATAATTAGAATAATGATAATAGAACGTCTATTTTAGGCTTGAGTTGTGCGTATACAGTCAACTGACGCACAAGTGAGCATTCAACGTAAAGGTAAAGGTAAAGGTCATCCTAGAACAGACTATGAAGGCCCAGAGGGGGAGTAGAGGTATAGCTCTATTCTTTCTTTAACCCTGGCACTAGATAGGGGTGTGTGGTCAACTCCACGCCCCGGCCGCTTTACCCCCAGGAAAGAGACCCGGTACCCATTGTATAGGAGGCTGGGTAGGCCCCATGGCCTGGTCTGGGCGGCTGCGAAAAATCTCGCCCCCACCGGGATTCGATCCCCGGACCGTCCAGCCCGTAGCGAGTCGCTATACCAAATGAGCTGTCCCGGCCCTGATCATTCAACGTTCATTCATTCTGTAGTCTGTCTTACGACAGGTCCGTAGCCTCTTCCAAAGCGAGTTCTCCACAGGGTGCGATCTAGTGCTTCCTCTTCAATTCAATTCAACGTACCGTTTAAAAATACAAAATACAATTTTTGCTGCGCGGCTGAGAGAAATGCCTCACTTACCTCGCACTTTCTATAGCTCTGGAGCCACGCGTTTCTCGTCGCCTGTGAACAGGCCGATTTCTGCGGCGACGGAATATTTAAACTCGTGCCGAAATATGACAAATGCTTCAATATACTCGGGGATTATTTTTGTATGTACTTAACAGTCGCTCTGTATTCAGTGAGTGCAGCTTCACATCCAGTGTCGTTATGTGACTGGAGGCGCGGTACTTGACGCACGGACTGTAGCTGCCTGTGTACCTCAAGCCCCTTTAAGACAGCGTTCTAGCCTACAACGCACGGTTCGTGAGCAGCATGTGGCCGGCCGAAAGGACTGTGTAGTTTGTCCCGCGATTGAATTAGAGGATGACAACTGAAAGTATCGTGATTGATAACTAAAAAGGATTCAGTTTACGAGTAAAAGTTATAGGAGCTGTAAACTCGTAATTTGTGTAAGAGGCCTTGCTTCAGTAGGAATTGTAAAGCGTGGCATCAGAATACACAAAACGTTTTCTTTTTAAATTAACGCCTCTCATGCTGCCTATCTTTTCCTATTACTCCTTTAAAGCCCGGTAATTACTATATGTACCGCCATGTTTAACATTAAAGCAATGCTGCGTTCTGCCCACACAGTGTATTTATGTGTTTTGTGTGGATCTCAGAACAAACAGCGATTATTTCACTGTACAGCATTAACTGACTGGTTTGTATAACTGAGACGGAGTGTGTTTACTGCGCGGTACGGACTGTATTTATGTGTTTTGTGTGGATCTCAGAACAAACAGCGATTATTTCACTGTACAGCATTAACTGACTGGTTTGTATAACTGAGACGGAGTGTGTTTACTGCGCGGTACGGACTGTATTATGTGTTTTTGTGGATCTCAGAACAAACAGCGATTATTTCACTGTACAGCATTAACTGACTGGTTTGTATAACTGAGACGGAGTGTGTTTACTGAGCGGTACGGACTGTATTTATGTGTTTTGTGTGGATCTCAGAACAAACAGCGATTATTTCACTGTACAGCATTAACTGACTGGTTTGTGTAACTGAGACGGAGTGTGTTTACTGCGCGGTACGGACTGTATTTATGTGTTTTGTGTGGATCTCAGAAACAACAGCGATTATTTCACTGTACAACATTAACTGACTGGTTTGTATAACTGAGACGGAGTGTGTTTACTGCGCGGTACGGACTGTATTTATGTGTTTTGTGTGGATCTCAGAACAAACAGCGATTATTTCACTGTACAACATTAACTGACTGGTTTGTATAACTGAGACGGAGTGTGTTTACTGCGCGGTACGGACTGTATTTATGTGTTTTGTGTGGATCTCAGAACAAACAGCGATTATTTCACTGTACAGCATTAACTGACTGGTTTGTATAACTGAGACGGAGTGTGTTTACTGCGCGGTACGAACTGAATATTTATATATAATTCAGGTTAATGTTAGTCTGTGGTTACTATATGTACCATCATGTTTAACATTCACAAATTCTACGTTCTGCCCACACAGTGTATTTATGTGTTTTGTGTGGATCTCAGAACAAACAGAGATTATTTCCCTATATAACATTAACTGATGTGTTTTTATAACTGAAATAATAATAATAATAATAATAATAATAATAATAACAACAGCACGAGCTCTGCAGACACGCAACATCGCCTCCTGCGGTCCCCTGCAGTGCAAACCTCCCATCTCTCTGACAGCGACTGTTGTGACGGTCACCCGATCCGGCCTGGCATCCAGTTGCAATGAGATCGTTTTAATGCGCCCGTATCCGGTTACGCGAGGGGCGAAACCCCGTCGCCGCGTCTTCAGTCCCGAGAGACGAGTTATCAGGGGGTTGTAAAGGTCAAGGCAAGTTAATTCGCAATATGGAGCAGCAGATGTGAGGGCCGGTATTTAAAACAAATCACAAATCTTGCAATGTGTGTGGAGGGTCGGTGCGAGGTATCAGTCGGCGTTCAGTTATTGTGTAGGTAGATGGACGTTTCGGAAGACTGTGCTGTGTCCTAGGTAGTCATGCACATTCCTTCAAAACGGTATTTGTATACCAAACAACACGGTGTCGTGTCCCAGAGGACTGTAATCTTCGCAGTCAATGCCGTGAGAACCTCTGTATTTAGTGTGAAATTCGCCGATGGTCTTAGCCGAAATTACCCACCGTGCCCCATCAAAAACAATAGAAGTCTTCACTGTGTTTAGAATGCTTATAAGACACTAACTTTCAGTGCCCCAATCTGTTAGAGTCCGGCTTTGAAGCATATATGAAGCACGTGCTATGTACATATGTGCTTGTCAGCACTGAATCCGTGCTGTTTATGGTTTATACATATACTAAGTAAATGGCTTTACCTGGCAGTTTTAATTAGTAACTAACAGTGATTACTTACATGTGAGCTTATGACTGTGTGTTATAAGACAGCGTCAGCACAGAAGCAAAACTTCTCACTGTATACGTCATGAAGGCGTATGACGGAGCAGGATTATAGCTCCCCTCATTAACCTCGGTAGTGGATGGAGGTGAGTGGTTAGATTCACGCCCCGGCCGCTTTACCGCCAGTATCCATTGAATAGTGTGTGCCGGGATAGCGACTCGCTACGGGCTGGAGGGTACAGGGATCGAATTCCGGTGGGGGGCGAAATTTTCCGCGCCCGTCCAGACCGGCCCTGGGGCCCACCCAGCCTCCTGTATAATGGGTACCGGGTCTCTTTCCCGGGGGTAAAGCTGCCGGGGCGTGGCGTTGACCACCAACCCCCATCTAGCGCCGAGGTTAAAGAAAGATTGGAGCTATACCTCTGCTCCCCCTCTGGGCCTTCATGGCAGGTTATAGGGTCAACTTTACCTTTTACCCGTTGCATAGGAGACTGAATGGACTCCAGAGTCGGTATGGACGGTTTGGAGAGATGTATATGATACTCTTGTCAGGAATCGAACCGTGGTTCCTTCGTCGTCCAGCCCGTAGTGTAGTCACTATGCAGACTGAGCTACCCCGGCTCCCAGAGTGTCATATAGTACTGATAATATATTTCAATGAAACTTTGCTTGCACAGAACGTCTGAACGTGAAGGCCCCTTTTGAAGTGTACTTGAACGATCGTCTCCCTACTATTACATCCTCAGTGTCCCCCATGCTGTACCTTTCGCATGACAACGGCCGCGTTCCATTCACTGCTGCTGCTGACTCAGGGCTGGGCTATGTGATGACGTGGAGTGTGTAATTGTGACGCGTCAGTCAGAGTGGGCCATGATGAACGAGCGACTTTGCAATGTCGCAGCAAAGAACGGATCGCACTGACCTCCGTGTGTCGGGTCAAGTGTGTGATGTGCTGTGCGGATCTGAAGCGCGGTCAGTACAGGTCTGCGCAAAGTTCCTTGAAGCGAGTGTTTGTGTCAGCTGCCGAGAGTGCTGGCGATCGATACCAGACACAGGTGTTCGTCGCTTGACCGCGTGTCAGTGTAAATGAAACTGAAAATTAACTAACGCAGAGGAAGAGAGCCCTTTTTGAAAAGATGATAGTGCTTCACCTGGTCCAGAAATTCAGTCCTTTACGTAACCGGATGGTTTATTACAGTGTTTACAACGTCCCCGTCCCCCCAATCACTGGAGCCTGTTCACACTCTCCCACATTATTTCTTTAGAATGTGTTTTAACATTACCTGCCCATGTTATCTACGATTTGGTTTTCATCTTTTCCAGCCAAAAATTTATACGCATATGTCATTTCGTATATACAAGCTACATGCCCCCATCTCACTGAGAAATAAATAATTCGCTTAAATTTTGAAAATGGAGTTTGGCTAATCGATTAACTTGGTTTCCCCTCAGCAGTCTCTAATTTTTCCCTCCGTAGGCTTCAACTGTTCCTACAGTGATTCAGAATTTTGTTGCAGCGTGGCATGACAGAGGGTCCTGTCACCGCCCTCTGCTAATTCATTACGCTGGTCGTGGCCTCCTTTATTGCTTCGGAGTGCGAATGAATGGAAGGCGACAGTAGCGCCACAAAGAAACCCCGAACAAATGACTCGCGTCGCCCGCACAAACACCTGCCCCAACAAAACGCAGCCAGTGATTCGTGTATATTCGAAATGAAAATGAGAAGCAATGAGCAAGCTTTATGATCCGTAAAACCTTTTACTCTAAATTAGGTTTTTTTTGTATGTTTTTCATCTCATCAATTACATGTGAAGTGGACTCGTTGACAAATGAATGCGGAATAGCGCTAAATTTCGTCTGTACCGAATGCACAGTAATCGGCAAACAGTGGGGCGCTATACGTGTAGAAACGACGTCTTTTGCACGTATATTGCAACAGATGTTTTATACTCTTTAAATTATTGGCTGTTTTAGAATGGCGAGCTGGGAACTTTTACATTTCATTCTAACTGTTGGATCCGAAGGAATGGGGAACTGTCTGGGGGGGGGGGGGAGGGGCACTGACGACTGACTGATGTGAACTCCACGTAATAATGTGGTGTTACATTTCATTGATACTGACGTCATAGTGCTGCCCGAGAGCCTTTGGTAAAGACCGTTGATACCAAATTTTGTAGTTTTACATCCAGTAGTGTTGCAGGTGATGTGTGTGAGAATAGACACAAGACATCTCTCCATTTTATCTTAATTACATGGACATCAAACAACGGATACTAACCCTGTCAAGCTTGGAATATATCTGTATTATATTTGAAGACTCAGTTCCTACCTCGCAGTAAACACGATGCGTCGCCATTGTAAAGGCCAACCAGTTAACGTTGTAGAAGGAAATACTGTTTATTGTGAGAATCGTGTGAAACACGTAGATACAGCGCGTGGACAAAGTACAGTTGTAAATGTTAATGTCAGTGGTGCAGTGCAGCCACTGTCCTTTGGAGTTTTAAACGGAAATGTGACGTAAAGCATTAGACCTGCTGCTGGTTGTGTCTGGTTAGAACAGTGGTATTCAACCTGGGGTACGCGAAGACATCTTAGGGGGTACGTAAAATTAAATATATATATATATATATATTATTTCATGATAAACACTGAATAATCAGGGCCACATTTAGGGTTAGTCATAAGAGACCCGGACGTAAGGACATGCGATTTGAGAGCGCCATTTTTTCCTGTATCTCTCTCTCTCTCCTTTATGTGATTCTTATCTGGGCGGCTAGTTTCATTTTATTCCACATAGTGCATATAATATATTTGTTATATAATAGCTTGACTCTCCTTTTTCTCATTTAAAACTTATTATTTAATACATTATTTTGGATGTAATTTATTTCACTTATTTTAGATGTAGATATAGACTATGTATAACTTGAATTATGCACCAACAACTTTGGGGGTACAAAGTTGAAGAGAAATTATATGTGGGGGTACGCGAACAAAAAAGGTTGAATACCACTGGGTTAGAACATGCTGAGACCGTGTTGCCCATCGCTGGGATGTATTAGCTCCCGATAGGCCGGTCCGCTTCATGTTACTACATTGAGGACAGGAAACGTTGGGGGCCATGTCCGCCACTCTTATATAACCATTTAAGTACCTGACTTTCCCCCCGCCATTTCTTTACCTCCTGTGTGCCGCTGATCTCTATCACGGATTCCCAGATGCCCCAGCAGAAACCTCTGCCATTGTTCCATGGCCCCCTATGACACGGAAGGTAGTGACAGGCCGTGAATACCGCTACATCGGTGACGAGCAACCAAATTGACTTGAAAAGAAGAAGATCGGATTAATACGTTAATTGGCCATGCGAACGCCATGTCTTTAGGGCAACAAGGACTTAACGTGTGTCGCCTAGGAAGAAGAATTATGTAGAACATAAGTACACAATCTTTATGTGAGAACTTGAAGATGCAGAGATCGCTTGTGGTTGATCGGTGTGGATTGGAAGATAACATTCACGTGGATCTTAGATGAACTGGTTTAGTCTGTTTGTAGTGTTGTGTTGAACGACGCTGTCAGCTAAGATTGTGTGAGCTCGGTGGTAGATGAATGAAATGTGTGTGTGGAGCGGAGGAGGAACACTACTGGGAGAACGAACCGAAGCACTCGGAAACATTCTGTCCCTGTGCGACTTTATCCACCGCATATTCCACAGGAACTGGCTTGGGATCGAACCCGGGTTGTCGCTGTGAGAGTGGAGTGAGTATAACTTGCTGAATATAGGGTCAGTGGCTGACGTTTGTAATTAAGTTAGTGGACCTGGGGGTTTTACGGAATCGGCGAATTTCTTGACCAGCTGGAAACTTTCAACATAGACGCGTACCGTGTTGAATTTGCGATTTGTAACGACGCTGTTCGTGTTCGTGCACATTCAGTGATATCAATACAGCATGCTGTTGTGATGTGTCGTGGTTTGATCAGCAACTGACGGTAATTGGTACGACGAAGTTCGTGTTCGTGCACTGTCAGTGATATCAATACAGCATGCTGTTGTGATGTGTCGGGTTTGATCAGCAACTGACGGTAATTGGTACGACGAAGTTCGTGTTCGTGCACTGTCAGTGATATCAATACAGCATGCTGTTGTGATGTGTCGTGGTTTGATCAGCAACTGACGGTAATTGGTACGACGAAGTTCGTGTTCGTGCACTGTCAGTGATATCAATACAGCATGCTGTTGTGATGTGTCGTGGTTTGATCAGCAACTGACGGTAATTGGTACGACGAAGTTCGTGTTCGTGCACTGTCAGTGATATCAATACAGCATGCTGTTGTGATGTGTCGGGTTGATCAGCAACTGACGGTAATTGGTACGACGAAGTTCGTGTTCGTGCACAATCAGTGATATCAATACAGCATGCTGTTGTGATGTGTCGGGGTTTGATCAGCAACTGACGGTAATTGGTACGACGAAGTTCCCTCTGAGCGTCGCGATGTAGGCCCAGGTTAGGTACTGAAACAAGCTGTCTTACTTTTTGAGGTTCGGAGTGACACCTTTCGAAGTGTAACTTGTTGTGTAAGGAAGCTGTCTGTAATGGTAAAGCAATACTATTACAGGCCTGGACAGGCCCTTAGGGTTCCAGGAGGTTGAGGCTCACTGATTTCTAGACAATCGGCACATGAAGGTGGTAAGGTTGTCAGCCATACGCGCCGGCCGCCGTCCACAGTAAACTCTTGTTAGCAACCACGACAGCAACAACAAGTCACGTCACCCAGCTGATCAAACAATTCCTGCGTTTTGTTTCAGTTATACTATTTTATTTGACGACGCTATCCTTAACTCAAAATGTGCGTCTCTTGCATCGATTCTAACATTGCGAGATGTGAGGTTCTCACAGCAGTGTTGCAGAAGGTATAGCCTTTGGGATGTTACGCTCTGTCGCTAGACAAGTAGTCCCAGACGTTTTGAAGGATGGTAGTGCTAGTGCATTCGTCTTCAGGGTCAAGCAGTCTGAAGATGGAGGCACTACGATCCTTCGAAACATTGGTATCTTTTCACCAGTCGACATGACGTAGCATTCTAGAACACTTGAATATTCCAGTCTTTATTTGGAACCGGAACGTTAGGTCTACGTCGTTGAAAGCACTGGACAGTGGGTCATGTCCTGAACCGGAACGTTAGGTCTACGTCGTTGAAAGGCACCGGGCAGTGGGTCCTGTACTGAACCGGAACGTTAGGTCTACGTCGTTGAAGGGCACCGGGCAGTGGGTCCTGTCCTGAACCGGAACGTTAGGTCTACGTCGTTGAAAGGCACCGGGCAGCGGGTCCTGTCCTGAACCGCAGTCCTGTCCGTATCTCCACACCCTAACTCTTGAAGATTCATTTGAACACTCTCCTCCCATCTACTCCTAGGTCTTCCAAGTAATCTCAGTAATAATTTCTGATAAATAATAGTACTCTATAGACACGTCACTTATGTCGTTCTTGTATAAGTTTCATTCACGTTTTGTCGTGTTGACCCTTGACACTTGAGCCCGTTTTGCACTTGCAGTGTCTTCCTACCGGTAGGTCTTGTTGAATGTAACAAAGCGACAGTAGCCGTGGTGAGGACTGCTCGCTATTGTAGCCAGAGGACGCACAGCCATTGTGCTCCCTAACCACCAATTGCTATCAACAAGTGATAAGAAACTACTGCTCTCTGCCGTGCATTGTGCACGATTTTCAGACGTCAGTCAGATTCATGTAACTGTGATATAACAGGCTGTGAAATCCGCAAGACAGCAGCGCTTTGTGAATAGTTTCTGGAACAACGGCCTCCCTCGTCCCCCGACCTCACTGCCTGTGTCATGCGCATTGTGATTCACTTGTGTGATTTCGGCCTTTTGCCAATCCTTCCTGTTTCGCGGGTCTTCTTTGAAATGTTCTAGTTGCTATGGGCGTAATTCATGGACCCCCGAAACGGGAGAGACGGAAGAGTTTACTGTTAAATTTACAACAAGAATTAGTGATGTGGGTTTTTTTATATTATCTTCACCGTGCATTTTTTAACAGCTCACGAATTACACACCAACGAAATGCACTGTATTTTTCACTTTTTATTCTTTAACCCCTACAAATGTTTCAGCCTTTACAAGGCCATCTTCAGCAGACATAAGCAATGGATGTAAAGTAAATGTAGATTACTAGCCCCCTGAAGATGGCCTTGTAAAGGCTAAAACATATGTAGGGGTTAAAGAATAAAAGTGAAAATATAGTGCATTTGGTTGGTGTGTAATTTGTGAGTAGTGATGTGGTGTTTCACCGTATGACGCCGTGTAGTTTAATTGATAGCTACCAGCATTTTGGAGGAACCTGATACCTACTGCTGTGGGATCCTGATGGTTTTACATGCCTTATTTTACAGGATTTACTGTGTAGCGGAAATACGGGGCTTCACGTTTTTACAGTACGCAGTGCTGTACTAAGCTTATCACAGTGGTGCTGTCTGAGGATTCAATCCTTCTGGTTTTTGTGTCTTTGGGATCCCGACGTTTCGAATGATTGTGTTTCCTTCTTCGTCAAGGGTAATACTCTTCTAGAACGGTTTGACCCTGAAGATAAACACAACACAATCTTTCGAAACGTCGGGAACCGCTCATCACATCCCCGGTGCCTTACCACTTGACAGATGCATTGCTTGCTCTCAACTACCAAGTAGTAATATGGCGGTTTTATGGACGCCGTTTAGTCTGGTAGATGTGTATCTACGTTTGGAAGTACCTTCTGCCTCCGTAGGTGTAGCCACTGAAGATGGTATGCAGGTTCTTCCGAAACGGTGGTACATATGTACCATAATACACAGCGTCATAGCCCAGAAAAAGTCAATCGTAATAGTCTTACTGACCGCTGCGAGAGCCTCAAAACTCAAGTAACAGCAAATTCGCAAATAGCTTAAACTTTACGTTTTAACTACTTGCCGTACCTGAACATAACTATGGAGTTTTATGCTGTTGAGCCATGTATATGATGTCCGTATAATATTATCATATTATAATATTCACGCGCTACTCCACGGCTTCTTACAATCGTTTCTTAATTCTTAGAAAAACCAAGCGTTCATTTTGTCTATCAAATTGCTTCCATATAGTTGTGCTCTGTTGTGTTATGTGATCAATGCTCAACTGTTTCTTCATCCTCAGCTCACACCTGACAGAGAATACACTCTGTCAGAATTATAAAAACTGTTTCTTCGGCCTCACCGCGTACGTAACAGAGAACATATTCTGTCGTAACAATGGAAACTGTAGTCTGACGACACTGGTAACTATGGCAATTGGGGTGTGACTCACTCATTCACATTCTAATTCAGTCGCATCAAGCACATTATGTAAGGGAGGTAAAACTCTCCAAACTTCCTGTTCCTCTCCCCTCTGGTTTTTCAGTTCCGGCTATGAACTGAAAGAAGAATAGCATGTTTGGCGTGGTCGCCAAGTTATTTTCCTTGTTTGGACAAAACGTTAACACCAAGAAAGTTGAGCACTTTTGAAAGGAAACAGCTTGAGAGCTTAATTTAACGATGCTATTAATGCTTCCACTTTGTGGCCTGGTACATCCGCCATGTTGGTTTGTTAATAATAAGAAAGCGAAACATGTAGCCGTTGGCTGATGTTTAGCGTAGTATTATTCGCATAGAGTGTCTTCAGTATTGTAGTTGGCTGTTGTTTAGCGTAGTAGTATTCGCATAGTGTGTTCAGTATTGTAGTTGGCTGTTCTTTAGCGTAGTAGTATTCGCATAGTGTCTTCAATATTGTAGTTGGCTGTTCTTTAGCGTAGTAGTATTCGCATAGTGTCTTCAATATTGTAGTTGGCTGTTCTTTAGCGTAGTAGTATTCGCATAGTGTGCTTCAGTATTGTAGTTGGCTGTTCTTTAGCGTAGTAGTATTCACATAGTGTGTTCAGTATTGTAGTTGGCTGTTCTTTAGCGTAGTAGTATTCGCATAGTGTGTTCAGTATTGTAGTTGGCTGTTCTTTAGCGTAGTAGTATTCACATAGTGTGTTCAGTATTGTAGTTGGCTGTTCTTTAGCGTAGTAGTATTCGCATAGTGTGTTTCAGTATTAGTAGTTGGCTGTTCTGTTAGCGTAGTAGTATTCGCATAGTGTGTTCAGTATTGTAGTTGGCTGTTCTTTAGCGTAGTAGTATTCGCATAGTGTGTTCAGTATTGTAGTTGGCTGTTCTTTAGCGTAGTAGTATTCGCATAGTGTGTTCAGTATTGTAGTTGGCTGTTCTTTAGCGTAGTAGTATTCGCATAGTGTGTTCAGTATTGTAGTTCTTGTAACGTTATTATCGAGGAAGACTCAGTGTGATGCCGTAGGATTAGCTTTCATCTTGAATTACGACATATGCACTGAAGTGTCCTAATTGCTAAACTAACTGTGCTCCGATATGCTGAACGGATTATTTTCTGGTTGAATAATGTTGTTCTTCGCGTTATTTTCACCGTGCATTTTGATTCAATTAGCAGTATTATAACCAACAAATGCACTTTTTGTATTTCTGTTACACTTTTACCCTACACATGTTTCGGCTGTGGTCCAGCCATCATCACGGTACACCAGTAGGTTCACTTCACACACACACACACACACACACAACCTGCATTTGAAAGTGAACAACAGCTACAAGAACATTGTAATGACGTGTGATAATACCAAATGAACCGGTGCCAGTGAAGTGAACCTACTAGTGTACCGTGATGATGGCTGGACCACAGCCGAAACATGTGTAGGGTAAAAGTGTAACAGAAATACAAAAAGTGTATTTGTTGGTTATAATACTGCTAATTGTTGTTCTTATTTTGTAGATGATTTGAATCAACCATATAGGATTTGAGATCTTAATTATGAAAATAAGCCTGTTAAGATTGAGGTATTGAGGGGTGTGACGCCTTAGCGGCGTTTTGGAGCAACGTTAGGGTCTGGGTAGTCTGAAACGTCGATATCCACCTACAAGAAACTTAGCCGCTGTATCAACCACAACAACTACTGTCGAACCAGAGTTTAAAAATAATTTAATTATTTATATAGAGAGTTTAAGTTAAACTCTTTAAGGCTTCGGTTTAATGTAAGAATTACATTTGTGGGAAAAGGACTACACTGTGCTTGTTTTAATTCAGTGGATGGGAACTTACCTTGGAGAGTTCAATGCTTTAGTAAGGCATGAAATTTGCATGGAGATTTGAATGCTAGTGTAGATCAGTAGACTGAGGTAATTATAGATGTTAATGCTGGTTTAAGGCAGAAACACATCGTGACGGTAAGCTGTGTGTTAATGCTGGTTTAAGGCAGAAACACATCGTGACGGTAAGCTGTGTGTTAATGCTGGTTTAAGGCAGAAACACATCGTGACGGTAAGCTGTGTGTTAATGCTGGTTTAAGGCAGAAACACATCGTGACGGTAAGCTGTGTGTTAATGCTGGTTTAAGGCAGAAACACATCGTGCCGGTAAGCTGTGTGTTAATGCTGGTTTAAGGCAGAAACACATCGTGACGGTAAGCTGTGTGTTAATGCTGGTTTAAGGCAGAAACACATCGTGACGGTAAGCTGTGTGTTAATGCTGGTTTAAGGCAGAAACACATCGTGACGGTAAGCTGTGTGTTAATGCTGGTTTAAGGCAGAAACACATCGTGACGGTAAGCTGTGTGTTAATGCTGGTTTAAGGCAGAAACACATCGTGACGGTAAGCTGTGTGTTAATGCTAGTTTAAGGCAGAAACACATCGTGACGGTAAGCTGTGTGTTAATGCTGGTTTAAGGCAGAAACACATCGTGACGGTAAGCTGTGTGTTAATGCTAGTTTAAGGCAGAAA
The DNA here is from genome assembly GCA_021186555.1 of Reticulitermes speratus. Lineage (NCBI taxonomy): Eukaryota > Metazoa > Arthropoda > Insecta > Blattodea > Rhinotermitidae > Reticulitermes > Reticulitermes speratus. Next base: position 3,270,385 of record JAJKFL010000012.1, on the reverse strand, counting down.
CACATCGTGACGGTAAGCTGTGTGTTAATGTGGTTTAAGGCAGAAACACATCGTGACGGTAAGCTGTGTGTTAATGCTGGTTTAAGGCAGAAACACATCGTGACGGTAAGCTGTGTGTTAATGTGGTTTAAGGCAGAAAAACATCGTGACGGTAAGCTGTGTGTTAATGCTGGTTTAAGGCAGAAACACATCGTGACGGTAAGCTGTGTGTTAATGCTGGTTTAAGGCAGAAACACATCGTGACGGTAAGCTGTGTGTTTTCAACGCTTCCTCGTGAACCAAGAACCTAATTTCGCGTTACTGAGATGCAGAACCGTCTTTAGATATTTGATTGGCCGGGCACGAAAACAGTTTGGTGTGCTGAATTGTAACAAGTCAAGGGTGTGACAGATCAAGTGTTCTGGGTTGTTACGTCGCGTCGATCGGTAAATAGTAGGCGCAGTTTTGGATGATCGAGCACGTCCGTCTTCAGGCAGAAGCAGTGCAAGCACACCGCAACAACACCGCTGTGAGAACCTCAAGTGTCGCAGTTCTGCAAGACGTTTCGGTGCCTACTGCTTGCAGCTGCAGTGAGGGACGTGCAAGACCTGCAGCTGACTGACGTGACGGGAGTTAGGACTGATGTACAGAGCTGAAGGTGCTGGTGTGAAGTCATCTGTGAGATTTGGGGTTCTCACTGCTCTGACTATGAAGTTGACCGCCTTGTGGTTCTGTAGATAGATACTGACGTTTCGGAGTAACCTGTTGCTCTTAAGCTGTTTCCTCAGAAACGTCGTTACTTTACCAGGAAACACAGCAGTAATCATTTTATTTGGTGTAAATTGTGATATTTGAATCAAAGTTTACGATTGGATAGTGTAATTGGATAGTGTAATTGGATGTGTAAATAGTGTAATTGGATAGTGTATTGGATAGTGTATTGGATAGTGTAATTGGATAGTGTAATTGGATAGTGTAATTGGATAGTGTAATTGGATAGTGTAATTGGATAGTGTAATTGGATAGTGTAATTGGATAGTGTAATTGGATAGTGTAATTGGATAGTGTAATTGGATAGTGTAATTGGATAGTGTAATTGATAGTGTAATTGGATAGTGTAATTGGATAGTGTAATTCGAAAGGCAAAAAATAAATTCGTATAGGCCCTACATTTTTGGTGGAAAATTTTTCTTAAAGACTGCAGTGCGTGAAAATAATCGTCGTTCATTTTTGACGCAACCGCGGCGAAAAGTGGCGAAGATTCGCCTGTAAGCTTCGCCATGTCTATCTGTCTGACTGTCTGTCCGTCCTTCTGTACGCACGTGCGGACTGTACAGTCGGTACGCGATATTCACAAAACATTATATTAGGACATTCACTGAAGTCTGTCGACATATTCCACTTCTGGTTAACGTCGGTAAGAATAGACTCACACGAGTTTCTGCTCGCACGTCGACCGTAACTGCTGTGTCAGGCGCTAAACAGTTCGCGGCGCACAAAATGCTCGAAGGGCACAATTGCTACGTCACGCGTGTGCCCCTAGTCTGTCTGTTGTTGGTTCTCTGTCACGACGGCACGGTGAGACCGGTTGTAGATATGGAGGGTAGCGGCGAATGTATTGAATAATAGTCACGGACAGCCGACAGGAGGTGGTCCTACATCTTGTGGGTTGTGCGAGGTGCTCAGTAATCCTCACCGTAAAAACTCTTACGTTATGTTAAAATAGAATTGGGGGGGGGGGGGTGCAATAATCTGGCTGAGGACAGGGACAAGTAGCGGGCTGTTGTGAACACGGTAATGAACCTTCGGGTTACGTAAAATGTGGGGAATTTCTTGACTAATTGGGGAACTAGTAGCTTGTCAAAAAAGACTCTGCCCGATGGATTTAGTTCCTAAACGATTCATGACTTCTTTCTGCCTCGTTACTCTTCTCTCGTATTGTATATTTATTGACGTAGATGCCAGTGCAGTGTCGTATAGCTTCTTATTTTTTTCCCCCCAATGGCTCGACAGCCCCTTGGGGGCCTAGGCCGCCTCATTTTTCGAGGCTTCACGATCACACACTTTTTTAGACACACCACACTCGGTAGGTCTCCTCTGGACGAGTGACCAGCTCGTCGCAGAGACCTCTACCTGACAACACACAACACTCACAACAGACAAACATCCATGCCCCCGGTGGGATTCAAACCCACAATCCTAGTAAGCGAGCGACCGAAGACCCACGCCTTAGACCGCTCGGCCACTGGGATCGGCATAGCTTCTTAATTACGAATCTAAAATCAAACACAACCGTCTGATCGACCACAAGTTAGAATCTCCCACCCAATATTCAACCCATATTCGCTAATCAAGTTCATTACGTAATGAGCCAGCATTTAACTCGAAGGGATCCAGAAGACCGTGTATCGATCTGGGAACCCCCCTGGGAACCCCATCATAGCCGGCAGGGACATATGTTAGGTACACGCGGCCGTATGCGCCATTATCCTCCCACTTGAAGAGGTCACGTGGCGGGACGTAGTCCCCTAGAAACGCCGTCTCGCTGCTGTCGAACAAGATGGTCTCTATTTGCAAATGTTTGCGGAGAGATTAATTGTTTGATTGGAAACCAACGGCCAGAAGATGGAGGCTTTGTGGCGATGTTCTCCAATGGGCAGTGATGCGATCGAGAGGTTTCCATGGCCGCCTCAAGAGGCAGCACTGTTTGTGGAGCTAACAAGTGGAAACATAGGGTTAGAGTGGGCCATGCTTTATATGCTAATGCACATTAATGGTTGATGAGCTGAGCAGATGGCAGCAGTAGCAGCAGTAATGCATAAATCATTTGTTTTATTCGAGAGGTAACATTATTTGTCCATTACATTGAGGTGCGTTGATTTAATGGAAACCAAAATAGCTTGTTATTGTACCGTAAGATGCTGAAAACGCTGGGCTAGCCATATAGCTAGTGTGGGAAGGAATTTTAAATACGTACAGAGTTTTGACTTGTGAAATTCTTGTTAGGGCGATCATTTGAGGTACCGAAACGTGGATGAACTGTAATGTTAAGACATTTACTGACATAAACGACAGTTTACGCTGAAGCCACTGCTTGTAACGTAGCAGGTGGTTCTTAATGTTTTGTCGTCTTTATATCTGTGGGTTTTCATGACACCTTCGTAGAATATAAAACAGGCTCTCAGGAATCAGAATATGTATCGAGTTTGAATTTGCAGAATGTACCTACCCAGTTTCGTGATAGGAGCTATCTATGGAGAGCTGTTAAAACAGGCTGTGGAACATATACCTGATTTTGGGGGGAATTTAGAGGGTCGTACCAGGAAAATGAGGTTATGTCACGAATTGTGTTAGTGTGCTGTATTCGAGGGATGGGGTTTTGTGACTTCTTTGTCATCACTGTCAATGTCTAGACTGTGTGCCTCTCCGGCAGATGATGAATATGAATATAATTCGTGGAATAATAAGTGATAGAAGAAAACTGAAGTACCTGGGGAAACCCCTCTCAGTGGCAGGTTGTCGTCCACAAAGCCCACATGGAATGCCCGGGGACTGAACTGAGACCTCCGCGGTAAGAAGCTAGCGACTAACTCCCTAAGAGGGAAAAGAGATACTTCTGCTCGACACGACGTGTCATCGCGTTCAGGCCCGCCGATTTACGTCGTCAGTTTTGACCGGTGACACTGGTCACTAGTCACGCTAAAGTCGATGTCACGGACGGGAGCTGGACCGGTGTGGGGTGATTTCTAACAGCGAAATTTCGGCACGTGAAGGTTTAAATGTTCGCGTCTCCGAAATAACAAAACTACTTTAAAAGGTTCCTATTGTTAGAATGTAATCAGAGAAGAAGTGTATCGGGATGAAAGGACAAACATTATACCTTATTCTTATCTTTGTCACGGATTAAGGAATTCGATCGTTGTACCCGACATTCCAGCTGCTCCAGTCTTTCGCTCTTACTGTTCGCCATGTGGGTGTACAATTTTTGGGCTGTCTTCAGGTCTTATATCTGTAGTTCTCTCTCAATTTTTCGTTTCGACGTTAAGTTTCTGACGTGCGTTAGTAGATTTTGTCTTAACCATTATATTTAAGCTGAGTCTTAAAAATGTTCACATGCCTAACTACGTTTTTGGAAAATATTATTGTCTATTGCTGCTTTGTAATAATGTTCTTATATTATATCAAATTTGTAACCCTCAACGCCAGATGAATCGTTGCGGATTGAGATACGTGATTTGTAAAAGGGAAAGGTTTAAGAAAGGTTTTGTAAAACACAAGTTTCATCCTTGACCTGCGGCCCACGGGTTGTGAGATTAATGACCAGAAGGGGACTACGACTGCCGTTGGAAGTACGTAAATAATACGGTGACTGAAATTCACTGGATGGCCGTGAAAATTGAAGCTCGTACATTTTATATTGAAAGTGTTGCTACCGTGCGGGGTAGTCAAAGGGGGGGGGGGGGGAGCCGGGCTTATTGAAAGTTGGGAGCGGAGCGAAATTAGGACGTTACACGTTGTAATCAACATTCTTTGTTGTTCAGACAAAATGAAAAACGAAAGGAATTCAATTGAGAGGGTTTTACGTGACATGTAATCGGCTGATAAAATTTAGTGTTTTATTATTCAAATGTTGGCAACATCTGTTGAGGGCGGTTTGACAAGACGCTGTCTGTTGGATCTGTTTCAGAGCGCTGACAAAGCGAGGCTAATTACCGGGAGGCCTTGTTAAGATTAAAGGGGTCCATATGTTCGTGTCATTATGCAATCGGAACTGCGGATCGCGCTAATAGAAAAGCAATACGTGACTTATCCACACTCGAGTCTTCAATTGTTTTCAAATGAAACTCGTGCCCGTTAGAATGAGCCGCCGAACTTCCGGTTTCTTCACGCTGTTTGTCTTCCATTGTAGCCAGAATTTAGAGCACGTGTCTTGGGCTCGCTTTCAATAGACCTTTAATAAATAATTAATAATAAAGTCGAACTATAGAAACTATATCAATACCTCGCTAGTTTCTTAGACTCCTTGGTTGAGTTTTTTTTATGGAAATCCTGCTTTGTCTCCGTGTAACCTAACCGAATTTCGTCCGAAAAAATGGGGTGTGGCTGTGTCGGGGACACGGCCGTGTGTTTAACGTGAATACGTGTACGTTAACGGGTAATATTTTGTTTAAGCGTATTATATGTATGTCATAATCATTGCTTAACAGTAAGAAGTCCTTCGTATCTGCATGTTTTATGATGATGGCAACATGTTCCTTTAGTCGGGTTCAGGAAACAATTGAAGTAAACAAATCATTAGTGTGTTATAATGTTATTAATGATAGGTCTGTGATACGAAAAGTACGATACAAATGGCATGCAGGATACATCGAGATTACTAAGCAGCGTTAAGTGTTTTCCCTTTGGTGGCTTCAAGGAGCGCAGAAACCATAGACGGTCACACACGTTACACTTATGTCCGAATGGATTGTTGACAAACGTTGTAGTGAAACGTGCACTAGCTGCTGCCGAATGTGTCGTCATAATCGGCGATCGCACACAACCGATGTCTATACAGCCCGGCGTTGATACACAAGCGATTACATCATCGACTTGCATAGGCCCGGCCGCCCCAGCGTCAGATGTACCTGCGCAGTCGTTGATCCGCTCGGACGCCCTCATTGTTTTACGTTCCCGGCACCGCCTCACTGTATGATATAGTGTTTTATGGGTATCACTGGATAGCTGTTGAGAAGCCTTTTCCAACCGTATACGATTTATATATTTCGAATTGGCTTTTTGACGAGTATAGGCCGACATTGTATTCATTTTTTTAAATTTTTAACTTTAACACCATATACATTCACCATAATTATTCCACACTCATGTTTTGTGTACGCAATAGATAAATATTGAGGAGAGCTGTAAATTGAAACTGAAACGAGCGTCGTAGCTTCTCCGAGTCAAAATGTATACTAAACCGAAAGTATGTGACGCGACGAAACGACCTGAAAATGGCGGCGCCTCCCCTCCGCCGCGCGCGAGGCGTCACAGTCCCCACTCAACGTTATGAATTCTTTGATCCTTTAACTATCGAGTGGTGTAATTACATTTTGGATGTAGACGATAGATATGTAGCTGCAATGCCAAACTGTATCCCCCAATTTTGTTATCATCAGTTTTCTGAATTGGCTCCCACTACGGAAGCAAATTTAAAGACGTATTCACGTCAAAAATTTAGAAATTCGTGGGGGATTCATATGCCAGCAAAATTCGAGTCTCTGTGATGTTAAAGCTGCTGGTACGTGTATTTTTCACCGCTCTTCGAAGCGTTAAGAGATACTGCTTTGCCCGGTTGTTGATCAGACGTGGAATTGTAGTTCATTGTGGAGTGTCTGTTAAGTGAAAACTAGGAGTTTTCCTTCGGGCTTGTTTCTTGTAGCATTCAGTAATGAAAGAGGCCAAAACACTATTTTATTTAATATTTCCTGAATTAATTATTAACCGCCATTAAAATATACCAGAATATAAAAGCCCAGCTGATAATAATCGTCTCTAAATGACTTAACTTTTTCGAACCCATTCGCTTCAAACGGAAGTTGCGCTTAAAATTGTAATGGACTAATTTAGCAACGCGGCCGGCAGTAATGGCAGATGTCAAGCAACTATTGTGTTAGCAATTCCTTTGTCATCTTTCAATTATTTTCGATTTCGAATGGAGAAGTTTGTATTTATACAAAGTATTGTTTGATTTTTATGCAGCATCACTGCGGTGAGTAGAGAGACCACGAAACAATCGAACAGCTGAGCATCGCGCGCCATTATTGCGCAGCTGGCTCGCCAATTAACTCTGAACAAAATGGAAGCTTTGTCTGATGCTTACATTAACACACTGTGAAATGAGTTTGTACCAGTCATTTCGAGAGGTCGCGATGTATTGCCCTCTGATATCAATAATATTGTGAACAACACAAGAACTCAATGACTGCGCTAATTCAAATAATTGTTTGTCAGTGTCGCCAACTGTTGAGACTTCAAGTATTTAGTAGGATATTTGGCAGGAATGAACTGCTGAAGTCAAAAGCAACAGACATATTCAGGAAAATGTGAAATAAAATGCCGAGGAGAATATGTGACCCAGTGGAAGGAGGAACCGGGGGGTAGAAAAGACGAGGAGGTTTATAGTTGAACTTGAAAGTTGATTTTGTGGTACTCTTCACTATGTATAATTAGGGGTTATTAAATCATTATCCGATCCCAGTGGTCGCGCGGTCTAAGGTGTGGGTCTGCGGCCGTTCGCTTGCTGGGATTGTGGGTTCGAATCCCGCCTAGGGCATCGATGTCTGTCTCTTGTGAGTGTTGTGTGTTGTCAGGTAGAGGTCTCTGCGACGGGCTGATCACTCGTCCAGAGGAGTCCTACCGAGTGTGATGTGTCTGAAAAGTGTGTGATCGTGAAGCCTCGAACAATGAGGCGGCCTAGGCCCCCAAGGGGCTGTCGAGCCATTGGGGAAAAAAAAATTAAATCAAGAAGAGTGCAATGAACTGTTCATACAGGAAGCAAAAGGGAAATGAAAGCATCCAGAATTTCAGTTGGAACACCTTAAAAAGAGAAATCACTTCGTAGGTTGGTGAGATAATATTAAAGTGGAGTTTGAGGAATAGAAGTGAGCGTGTAGAGTGGATTGAACTGGCTTAGGACAGGATATAATGGCTGGCTTATTTGGTCACGGCAGTGAAGTTTCGGGCTCCGTAAAGACAGGGAATTTATGGACCAAATCTGCAGGTTTAACCTTGATTACTTTGTTTGTTAGTTGAAAGTAATAGGAGAAAATGTTGGTTTCTGTTTATTCTATTTTCACCGTGCATTTTTCGAGTATAGACAGTGTTTTTCACCAACTAAATGCACTTGTTATAAAACACTAAAATATTCTAAAACTGTTTGATAAAAAGCCCCGACATGTTTCGGCTCAATGAGCCATCCTCAGGGGGTCACAACTGTCTGTTCTCAAAACACGTACGTATGTTAATCCTCTGTAGAGGTATATGGTCAACGTCTTATCTCACCAATCTTACGTTATCACTTCGCAAGCCGATATGTTTTTTTAAAACACTCCCTATAGATTACGCACTATATTATTGTGTCACACACTATTGTTTGTAGTGTATATTGGTTGCTGTGGAAACGTAGATATTTTTATATATGGTCACCTGTTTTCACTTATGTCTGTGTTGACATTGTTCGTCCTTTTTGAATTCTTGAGTTGCTACGTAGATTGCTGGGCGTCATGTTGAATGTGAGGACAGTATGCGGATGTTTATGAGCGCATGTTCACCAGAGGAGCCTGGTATTGTAGTACTTACAACGTGGGTTTTCGTTCTTGAGTACACTGAACGTGTAGTGTGTGCGTCGTGGTTGAGTATGTAGTTGGTTTTTGTGTTTGTAAATAATTTACCTTGCTGCTTCTTCAGTAGTTCAGAACAGCTGTGTCGGACCCACCCCCTTAGGTGCCTCCCCATCCTTTCACCTGAGGAAGGAAACAGAAACGGGTTCCGAAACTTTGTGTTGTTTTCGGAATACCAGATGACGGACAAGGCCCAGAAACCAAGTACTCCAACGGACGTGAAATATGCCTCCACCAGAATTGTTTAGAACTGGCTTGCAGAATTTTGGTTTTGACATCTCGTGCAGAAGACTTGGATGGGAGGACGAGGGCTAAATGCCCAAGCAACTGATATGTATGTTCCCAGTTCTTTGTACATTGCGATGACCGCTAGTCTGAATTCTACAGCCTGCTCGACATGGGTCGTTCTTCCATCGCGCCTGTCATTGTGGTTACACCAACAATCGTACGGTTCGCTGCCTCGTCCTAATCCGTCGCCTTGAGCAACCGCGCGATTGTCGTTTGTCTCGTTATTTATGATCGGATTAGCGGCCTGTTTGTTTTGCAATGACAACTCTACTCCACTGTCGTGGCCTGCCCCCTGCCTTTCCTTGTATCGGTGTCGCCCTGAAGCTATAACAGGGGCTTGGGATTCTTTGTCTAACTTGTTCTTGAACAAAATTTACTGCGAGTTTTGTGGGTCGGAAGTAAATATTTGATTTAAATAGAGGGACTGGGTTAAGGGACGCAAATTTTTTTTTGGTATCTTATTTCGGATGTGGCATAAGAAGATTTAAAGTCAACGTGAATTATTTTGATGAAGTATATTACTAAAACGGATTTGAGACAAATAGGATACGAGGATTTGAACCTGGCTGAGGAGGTTCAGAGCATGTTTCAATTATGTCTGTTGTGCACACGGTAATGAATATCTGGCTATGAAAGGAGTCTGATTGAGTCGGTGTAGCTCAGTCAGTATAGTGACTAGGCTACAGGATGGACCAGCGAGGACCTGATGTTCAGTTTCCAGTAGGGACAGCAGATTTTATGTCCTAAACTTCCAGGCCAGCCCTGGGGCACACCAAGTCTATTGTTGAATGGATATCGGAGGCTCTTCTTCGGGGGTAAAGTGGCCGGGGCGTGAAGTTGACCACTCATCTCCATGCATTTCCGAGGTTTAAAATGGGTGGAGCTGTACCTCGACTTCACCACGTGCTCTCATGGCGTACGCAGGGGACATATTCACCTTTACCTGCTATCTTGACTGCTTGATTAAGTACCGTCATAGCAGGGGAAGACAGCGCTGCGCCGCGCAGGCAACAAACTTCGTGGCACGAAATTTGACTGTCAGTTGGCTGTTAATTAACCAAGTGGTCAAGATATTCCCCATACCATAATTACCCCGTTGTTTAAATTTAAATCCAGTTCACACTTTAAAATTTGTGCATCACTGTTTGTTCTTGTGTTGAATTCCGGTGCGCTTATCTGCTAGTTTCTTTGGTAGAAGTAAGTCCGGTGCGCTGTATCTGCTAGTTTCTTTGGTAGAAGTAAGTCCGGTTCGCTGTATCTGCTAGTTTCTTTGGTAGAAGTAAGTCCGGTCGCTGTATCTGCTAGTTTCTTTGGTAGAAGTAAGTCCGGTCGCTGTATCTGCTAGTTTCTTTGGTAGAAGTAAGTCCGGTTCGCTGTATCTGCTAGTTTCTTTGGTAGAAGTAAGTCCAGGTTCGCTGTATCTGCTAGTTTCTTTGGTAGAAGTAAGTCCGGTTCGCTGTATCTGCTAGTTTCTTTGGTAGAAGTAAGTCCGTTCGCTGTATCTGCTAGTTTCTTTGGTAGAAGTAAGTCCAGTTCGCTGTATCTGCTAGTTTCTTTGGTAGAAGTAAGTCCGTTCGCTGTATCTGCTAGTTTTTTGGTAGAAGTAAGTCCAGTTCGCTGTATCTGCTAGTTTCTTTGGTAGAAGTAAGTCCGGTTCGCTGTATCTGCTAGTTTCTTTGGTAGAAGTAAGTCCGGTTGCGCTGTATCTGCTAGTTTCTTTGGTAGAAGTAAGTCCGGTTCGCTGTATCTGCTAGTTTCTTTGGTAGAAGTAAGTCCGGTGCGCTGTATCTGCTAGTTTCTTTGGTAGAAGTAAGTCCGGTGCGCTGTATCTGCTAGTTTCTTTGGTAGAAGTAAGTCCGGTGCGCTGTATCTGCTAGTTTCTTTGGTAGAAGTAAGTCCGGTTCGCTGTATCTGCTAGTTTCTTTGGTAGAAGTAAGTCCGGTGCGCTGTATCTGCTAGTTTCTTTGGTAGAAGTAAGTCCGGTGCGCTGTATCTGCTAGTTTCTTTGGTAGAAGTAAGTCCAGTTCGCTGTATCTGCTAGTTTCTTTGGTAGAAGTAAGTCCAGTCGCTGTATCTGCTAGTTTCTTTGGTAGAAGTAAGTCCGGTCGCTTATCTGCTAGTTTCTTTGGTAGAAGTAAGTCCGGTGCGCTGTATCTGCTAGTTTCTTTGGTAGAAGTAAGTCCGGTTCGCTGTATCTGCTAGTTTCTTTGGTAGAAGTAAGTCCGGTGCGCTGTATCTGCTAGTTTCTTTGGTAGAAGTAAGTCCGGTGCGCTGTATCTGCTAGTTTCTTTGGTAGAAGTAAGTCCGGTGCGCTGTATCTGCTAGTTTCTTTGGTAGAAGTAAGTCCGGTGCGCTGTATCTGCTAGTTTCTTTGGTAGAAGTAAGTCCGGTGCGCTGTATCTGCTAGTTTCTTTGGTAGAAGTAAGTCCGGTTCGCTGTATCTGCTAGTTTCTTTGGTAGAAGTAAGTCCGGTGCGCTGTATCTGCTAGTTTCTTTGGTAGAAGTAAGTCCGGTGCGCTGTATCTGCTAGTTTCTTTGGTAGAAGTAAGTCCGGTGCGCTGTATCTGCTAGTTTCTTTGGTAGAAGTAAGTCCGGTTCGCTGTATCTGCTAGTTTGTTTGGTAGAAGTAAGTCCGGTTGCGCTGTACAGTTAAAACATTAAATTCCATGCAGTTCAGCAGTACGTTGAGAAGACGAATTTCTTCGGTGGGTGGGTGGAGGAAATTAGTAACGAAACTTAGCTAGGTAGCTGGCTGACTGACTGACTGACTGACTGGAACTAACTAACTAACAAGTAACTGTATGGAGCAGAGACGACCTTCTTTGTAAGCAATAGTTTCTCAGCTAGTCAAAATATTCCTCACATCTTATTGAAAGGAGAGGTTCATTACCGTGTTCACAAGAGCTAGCCACTTGCCCTTACCCTCAGCCAGATGAATCCAATCCACTTTCTTCTAGCCTATTTTTAAAGATCGATTTTGATATGTTCCCATCTGCCATTAGATCTTCCAAATGGACTCGTTCCTTCAGGTTTTCCAACCAAACCCCAGTATATATTTCCATTTTCCCCCGTACCTGCTACAGTCCCACCCATCTCATTCATTTTGATTTGATCACCCGAATGATGTTTGTTCAACTGTTCGAACCATGAAGCTGCTCACTGTACAATCATATCCATTCCGCTGTAACGTACTAACTAACTAACTAACTCCATGGAGCACAGTCCTTCTTGAGAAGCTAACAGGTCGTCAGCTAGTCAAGAAATTCCCCGCGTTTTATGGAACCCGAAGGTTCATTACCGCACTCACAACAGCCCGCCACCTGTCCCTATCCTGAGCCATATCAATCCAGTCCATGCCCCCCCCCCATCCCACTTCTTGAAGATCCATTTTAATATTATCCTCCCATCTACGCCTGGGTCTTCCAAGTGGTCTCCTTCCCTCAGGTCTCCCCACCAAAACCCTGTATGCACCTCTCCCCTCACCCATACGTGCTACATGCCCCGCCCACCTCATTCTTCTCGAATGATCACCCGAATAATATTTGGTGATGAGTACAGATCATTACGTTCCTCGTTATGTAGTCTTAAACTCAGATAGCTTCTTAAAAGTGTAACAAACCAACATATGCACTGCATTCTTACAAGTAAGTCAAGTACAGTACAGCCAGTACAGATCACACACTGGACACACAGCAACATAATACAGGGTACACTCAACCTACATTGGATAACCCGTATACAAAAACAGGACTGTCATTAATTTTAAACCAATATACAGGGCATACAAAAAAGAATGGTGCGGTTTCAATAGCATTCACTATTGAAACCGCACCATTCTTTTGTGTATACCCTGTATATGTAATTTGAAGGAAACTTTTAACCTTTTATACATATAACATGAAAGACTAGTAAAACATTGCCTGGATTTTACATAATTCGACAGCTGAAATGGTGATACCATAATGCATTGGGAATTAAGATTTTGTATTATGTTGATGTACGAGGCGTTTAAAATTTAACTAATGGATGTCAAGCATATGTAGAACTTTGACCCCCTGAGGATGACTTCTTGAAGCCGAAACATATGTAGGGGTAATTGACTTACTTGTAAGAATACAGTTCATATGTTGGTTCTTAAACTTAATTTGTTATCAAGATGCACGGTGAATACAACGTGAAAAAATCAGATAACCTTCCTTGGCATCCTGTGATCGAACACCCTCAGCCTGTTTTCTTCCCTTATGGTGACAGGCCAAGCATCTAAGTGGCTTTGAGGAACGGTGGCCTTCAGTTCTGCACACGCGGCCTGCAGCCAATTTTACGAACGGACTGCATTTCGTTTTTGGCGCAGGTACTGAAGCCATAGGGCGCGCGTGTGGACACTGCCGCACTAGGCAGGTATGGCGACGCCGTGAGAGAGTTTGGCAACAAAAGAGGGTAGCTTTATTAAGGAGCAGCTTAATTCTGAAGCCATGTTTGTTTGCACACGGCCCCACTGCTACTGTCTAACAATGGAATCCTTGTATCTGTCAGCACTGATATTTGCTGTGCTCCATTATTACATGGCATCCCTAATCTAACCTGGTTACATACAGTTAGGGGTGTCTCGATATTGATACGCCCCTAATTGGGGTACAGCTGCGAGATTCTGATTTCATTTGTTTAACGACGCTTTTTTTTTCGACCTGAGGGGAAAATAGTATCGATAACAGAATTGAGTATAAGAGAAATATGTCGATGAAACACTTGTCCATTTGAGCTCTAAGCTGTGCGTTCTTGTGAAATGGGCCATTATTTTGGACACTGCCCACCGTCTTGTTTTTTTTTTCAAACACAAAGTTTCGGAAACCGGATTTGATCCCTTCATCAGGTATAAAGTTTCCTAGACTGTTGGAAAGAGCTATTGGACCCCTTAAAGTAGATAGTTTCTTTAAGTAAACACCGAATAAGTTCTTAACCAAAGTGTAGGCTTTTATACACCGAATATTTGAGTCTTGTGGCATGTGACGCCGTGTCGTTGGGCAAATAGTTTCTGAAGTTTCGAGGGACCGTAATGCATTCATCTGCAGGGGAGAAGCCGTCAGAGAAGTAGGCGTGTGTGACGTTAAAGTTAGCAGTAATTATCAGGTGGTGGCGTTGTTCTATTCTGTTATTTGAAGTAACGATATGACTTATTTACTTATTTATATACCTATGTATATATACACTTTTATTATATATATATATATATATATAGACACACACTCTTGTTAAAGCTTATTTTGGTGTCCAGAGTTTGAGACAACTGAATAGCGATCTGTATACCTGATGAAGGAAGCAGATCCAGTCCCCGAAACGCTGTGTTTGAAGAAGCCCAATACGATGTACAGTATCCACAGTAGGTCGTGTTTAGTGTAACACGCCGTCATCAGAGACGTCTAGATTCTCTGCCCTTGTTGATGTCTAGGTGCTCTGCCCTTGTTGATGTCTAGGTGATCTGCCTTGTGAGTCAGGTGATCTGCCTTGTTGATGTCTAGGTGATCTGCCCTTGTTGATGTCTAGGTGATCTGCCCTTGTTGACGTCTAGATTCTCTGCCCTTGTTGACGTCTAGGTGCTCTGCCCTTGTTGATGTCTAGGTGATCTGCCCTTGTTGACGTCTAGATGCTCTGCCCTTGTTGACGTCTAGATGCTCTGCCCTTGTTGACGTCTAGATGCTCTGCCCTTGTTGACGTCTAGATGCCTGCCCTTGTTGATGTCTAGTGATCTGCCCTTGTTGACGTCTAGATGCACTGCCCTTGTTGATGTCTAGGTGATCTGCCCTTGTTGACGTCTAGATGCACTGCCCTTGTTGATGTCTAGGTGCTCTGCCCTTGTTGACGTCTAGATGACTGCCCTTGTTGATGTCTAGGTGATCTGCCCTTGTTGACGTCTAGGTGCTCTGCCCTTGTTGACGTCTAGGTGACTCTGCCCTTGTTGACGTCTAGGTGATCTGCCTTGTTGACGTCTAGGTGCTCTGCCCTTGTTGACGTCTAGATGATCTGCCCTTGTTGACGTCTAGGTGCTCTGCCCTTGTTGACGTCTAGTGCTCTGCCCTTGTTGACGTCTAGGTGCTCTGCCCTTGTTGACGTCTAGGTGCTCTGCCCTTGTTGACGTCTAGGTGCTCTGCCCTTGTTGACGTCTAGATGCTCTGCCCTTGTTGACGTCTAGTGCTCTGCCCTTGTTGACGTCTAGGTGCTCTGCCCTTGTTGACGTCTAGGTGCTCTGCCCTTGTTGACGTCTAGGTGCTGTGCCCTTGTTGACGTCTAGGATGCTGTGCCCTTGTTGACGTCTAGATGCTCTGCCCTTGTTGACGTCTAGATGCTCTGCCCTTGTTGACGTCTAGATGCTCTGCCCTTGTTGACGTCTAGGATGCTCTGCCCTTGTTGACGTCTAGATGCTCTGCCCTTGTTGACGTCTAGATGCTCTGCCCTTGTTGACGTCTAGATGCTCTGCCCTTGTTGACGTCTAGATGCTCTGCCCTTGTTGACGTCTAGATGCTCTGCCCTTGTTGACGTCTAGGTGCTCTGCCCTTGTTGACGTCTAGATGCTCTGCCCTTGTTGACGTGTAGATGCTCTGCCCTTGTTGACGTCTAGATGCTCTGCCCTTGTTGACGTCTAGGTGCTCTGCCCTTGTTGACGTCTAGATGCTCTGCCCTTGTTGACGTCTAATGGTGTTGCTCTGACCCTTGTTGACGTCTAGATGCTCTGCCCTTGTTGACGTCTAGTGCTCTGCCCTTGTTGACGTCTAGGTGCTCTGCCCTTGTTGACGTCTAGATGCTCTGCCCTTGTTGACGTCTAGATGCTCTGCCCTTGTTGACGTCTAGATGCTCTGCCCTTGTTGACGTCTAGATGCTCTGCCCTTGTTGACGTCTAGGTGCTCTGCCCTTGTTGACGTCTAGATGCTCTGCCCTTGTTGACGTCTAGATGCTCTGCCCTTGTTGACGTCTAGATGCTCTGACCTTGTTGACGTCTAGATGCTCTGCCCTAGTTCTGTCGCATGTTGGCGCACTGGACACAAGTCATGTCGCCGCCATTTCAAATACACCTGCTGCCCGTGTCTTCTTGTGGCTGTGTTTCAGTTAGTTTAGCAGTGCGCCGTGGTGTCACTACTTAAGGTTATAATATCTTCTTTGTTTCCTGAAGGCCCCAGTACTAGTTTCCATCGGGGGTTGAAGATTGGTAATGCTGGGTTTTCGTCAGTCCGGTCGTGCAAATAGGGTAGCACCGTGACTTCTCAACGCAACCGTTTCCTCGGACATCCTTCTCACATTTATAAACACCTTGTACTGACTTCTTCTCACATTTATAAGCATCCGGTACTGAGCTATTGTCACATTCATAAACACCCTCTTTCTTATATTCGTAAACACGCTGTAGTGGGCTCCTCTCACATTCGTAAACACCCTGTACTGTGCTCGTTTCTTATTCATAAACACTCTGTACTGAGGTCCTCCCACATTCATGAACACTCTGTAGTGTGCTCCTCTTATATTCGTAAACACGCTGTACTGTGTTCGTTTCATATTCATAAACACCCTGTACTGAGGTCTTCCCACATTCATGAACACCCTGTACTGAGCTCCTTTTCCCAAATTTAGCACCCCTCCTTTTTGTTGGCGAGGTTCCGGCTTCAAATCTCGGGCACGCGATGAAGGATCCTGAGTTTCGTGGAGTTCTTCAGTCTGCAGGTACATACCGGCACAGCACCTCAGGCTAGGCCACGCCCGCTTCCTTCCACATCCCTTCGAATTCATTATTCAGCAATCATCCTGTCTTGCACGTTATATCGTACATTCTGGACCACTGACAGCGTCTCTTATAAACCGCACGTTTGGTCTAGCGGTAACGAGGTGCGCAGTTGCAATCCTGACCAGCGTGTCGTTTTCTAGGCAGGTGGATGGGAGAACACTGGCTTGGTAAGACAGTGATGCTGCAGTGCCCTGTACACCCCTGCTTCCCCTCAATGCCCATGGCCCCCTTTATCAGTAAATAGACTGAATGTAACCACCTCTGGTCCCTTTCGTTTTCTAAAGCGTCCTATGAATAGCGCAGAAATCGGCGATGAAATATTAGCAAACATTTGTCTGTGAGTGGCTGCCATGTTGGTTTCGTCACGGCCTGCTTTACTGGAAACCAATTAATAACCTCTGTGCAGTTTGAGAGTACTCTTAACGGCTGAATGTCGGAAAACCTGTTGTTGTGCGGAAAGTGTAAAAGATAGAACATGAAGCGAATGGACGTGCAACATCGTATTGTAAAGTTACGGACTAATGTTCTCTCAGAAGTATATCCGAAGGTCTTTGGCACTTTTGGAAACATTTTGTGCGTCGTAAGAAGGGCTTAAGTCAGATATTGTCAGTTTTGACTTATACCAGAATACATATAGCCTACGTAACATGAAAAACTGACACTTCCCCCCCCCCCCCTTGTATTTTTACAATCAACAGCGATTATTGTCCTAAGCATTGACTGTTTCGCCTTTGTAATGGGAACGTAGCCTTTTCTGTGAGGTATAAACTATATATTGTGTCTTATTTAGATGCCTCAGTGTACAAAAGTAAATTACACAACGACGTTCTAAACCCTTTAAAGCCCAATGGTCACTATATGTACCGCCATGTTTAACATTCACAAATTCTACGTTCTGCCCACACAGTGTATTTATGTGTTTTGTGTGGATCTCAGAACAAACAGCGATTATTTCACTGTACAGCATTAACTGACTGGTTTGTATAACTGAGACGGAGTGTGTTTACTGCGCGGTACGGACTGTGTCTTTATATATGATTCAGGTTAATGTTAGTCTGTGGTTACTATATGTACCGCCATGTTTAACATTCATCAATTCTACGTTCTGCCCACACAGTGTATTTATGTGTTTTGTGTGGATCTCAGAACAAACAGCGATTATTTCACTGTACAACATTAACTGACTGGTTTGTATAACTGAGACGGAGTGTGTTTACTGCGCGGTACGGACTGTGTCTTTATATATGATTCAGGTTAATGTTCGTCTGTGGTTACTATATGTACCGCCATGTTTAACATTCAACAATTCTACGTTCTGCCCACACAGTGTATTTATGTGTTTTGTGTGGATCTCATAACAAACAGCGATTATTTCACTGTACAACATTAACTGACTGGTTTGTATAACTGAGACGGAGTGTGTTTACTGCGCGGTACGGACTGGGTCTTTATATATTACGGGTTAATTGAAGTTGTTAATGCTTGTCGTTATTAAATTTACACAAGCCATCTTCACTGTCATTTTGTAAGTACAATGAAATGAACTGGTACAGGATGCGAGGTCAGCAGCGACGTACAGCGTTTCGGTGCAGAACTACCACATCAATTAAAATTTCGGCAATTGAACGGCAGTTCAACAATCGCGTGCGCATGTCTGTCCCGCAACCTCGCAATTTCCTCGCACGTATGATACAAGCCGAACGTAATGACTCCGTATTATTGGTTTAATGTGGTTCTGGAACTATCCATTTATTGGAAGCATTCTATCTCTGTCTTCTTCCCATCCGGAAGTTACGTCAGCTGCCGTGACACGTGCTGGTCACGTGCAAATGTCTGTAACGACACGCGCGGAGGCAAATTAAGTGTCAGTAAATAGGATTCCCGCCAGATCGCGCAAATTGCACATGAAAACATCGGCGTGAATGGATTGTAATTTATTAAACGAACGTCACACTTTGAAAAATAAGCTACAATTTAAATCGCTTGGAACGGTAATGGCGACTGACATCTGTTCTTGCGTTACATCCGCCCGCTGAAATGAAAGTAGCAGTGTGATACAAGTTATTGTGCTTTGGCCTTTCACATCGAGGCTCTTCGCGAGGCCGCATTCAGTTTTAGATAAGGTTTTAATGTGGACGTTAAAATGTGTATAAAGGAGTTTAAATGACTGGATGTGAAGGCGAAGAAGTGAGGTTTAAAGTCTCCCTATACTCGGCAGTGAAGATATGACTCCACGCATTCTTGTCCTCGGCACTAGATAAAGGTGGATGGTCAGATTTACGCTTCGGCCGCTTTGTTTCCGGGAAAAAAGCCCCTGTTACTTTTGGCACACGAGGCTGGGTGGGCCCCAGGAGCTGGTCTGGACGCTTGAGACAAGCGGATAGTTGCCAGTTAGGAAAAGCGACACAGAGTAGGAGGAAGGGGAGTGGGGCTGTTCCGAAACCCCATTTTTCTTTCTTATGTGTTTTTTTTTCTCCAGTGTAGTGTTTACCTTTACAAAAGCAGCACTGATTAGGGCCACTGGTACCTCTTGGTTAGCTCACGGCCTCAGGCTGTTCCTTCCTTACATGCCCCACACTCTGCGTGGCTCTTTTACTGTGAAGTTGGACACAGAAAAGCAAAACACATTTTATGTTCAATAACTTTTATTCCAAAAATCGTGCCGTTTATGAGATAATGTGGAAAAATATGGTAAGCCAGACAGGCCACAGATGACAATATAATACGGCGCATGCGCTTTGCATGCTGGATAACTAAGGCTACAGACACACACTCAGAATATGTAATACTTATTGCTTTTCCACGGCAACAATGGTTACGCGAACGCGCCTCATTGTTACATTGTACGTACATTGCCTGTTTTGTAATGTTATTATGTCTTTGTCTTCCAAGCGGCACTTCTCTGAATTTTCTTCTGAGTGTTGTAACCTTACATGCGTTTCTTCGTCTCTCATTCGTGCTACTTGCACATCCCGTCGTAAATTCCGCTATTTCCCCTTCGATTTACATGAAATGCGAGGAATTTTTCGACTAGCTTATGAAATATTCGCTTTCCAAAAAGGATACACGTCCATGGAGTTAGACCAATTTGTGACATTAGTGCCTTCCAATTCATTCTGCAGACAGCCTTGCCTTATTACCACACATTCACGTAAATATGTAGGTGGCCACAGCGACCACTGGCAGATGCGAGCAAACAAATAAATGCACACTAAAAGCATTGATACGGCCTTCTATAGGCGACGCACTTGAGGCACAGAAGATAACAAACCCAGGTGGGAGGACCGTAACAAAGGGCAGATGACACTCGCTGGAGAGGCCGATGCGAGTACAAGAAAGGAAAAAGTCACATCGTCACTGCTGCTGCCATCTAGCCGCCAATTGTTATGTTAATAATACTCGAAGCGTATTTTACGCTTGAGTGCTTTGGAGAGGCATAATCCAACTTTTATACTCGTATGGTCTGTTCGTAATGATTCGGCTTTCTTAATGGACAAGGGCGATCAGCAGTAGGTGTGACTACACCAACACCAAACACACATATATATGCATATAGGAACTGACAGGACACAGAGAAAATTACGTAGTTAGAAGCTTTATAATTTGTAGGCCTAGTTCACCGTATGTTATTACAGTGATAAAGTAGGATGGCATAGGCGTGTAGCATGCCTAAGGAAGATGAGAATTACTTGCAACCTTTAACGAAAAGATAAGAAATTATTTGGATGTAGATGAGAAGATAATATTAAAATGGACCTTAAAGAAAATGTGTATGAATGTGTGGACGTTTTGGTCAAGATACAGACCAGTGATCATGTGAACACGCAAGATACAGACCAGTGATCATGTGAACACGCAAGATACAGACCAGTGATCATGTGAACACGCAAGATACAGACCAGTGATCATGTGAACACGCAAGATACAGACCAGTGATCATGTGAACACGCAAGATACAGACCAGTGATCATGTGAACACGCAAGATACAGACCAGTGATCATGTGAACACGCAAGATACAGACCAGTGATCATGTGAACACGCAAGATACAGACCAGTGATCATGTGAACACGCAAGATACAGACCAGTGATCATGTGAACACGCAAGATACAGACCAGTGATCATGTGAACACGCAAGATACAGACCAGTGATCATGTGAACACGGTACTAAATTTTCGGCTTCTATAAAGGAGGGGCTTCATAAGTAACTGAGGACGCATTAGCTCTTCAAGCTCATAAACAGCCAGCAAGCGACACATTACATACGTTTGCAGATATCCGTTTGTGTCACCGCTGGCTGTACGTGCACAAACATTGTTAACAGCAAGGCGTGCTTCCACAGTAATGAAATAACCCGCCAGGTGCGCTGCTGTCACGGCTTTCCTTATAACTCTCATTACACCAACAATGCTTCACGCTAGACCTCTTTTCTTGCCTGCCATGACCTTCTTTAATTCAGCGTCAAATTCTTATTTCCTTGCAAACAAGCACGACCATAGATACTTGTAGCTATTGTAGGTCCATACCGCAGCTCCTTTTTTGGTTATGTTTCCTCTCTGCCTCTGCTTTCCATATTATACACCCATGCTTCACATATTCCTTTCATATTACACTTAGGTGAATCGTAATGCTTTCGTAACAAAAAGGGGCGGTCTCTGGTGGTAAATCCTGGAACTTGACTGAAAACAGCTGCCTGTCTCGCGAGCATAAATATCTAACGTGACGTCGTGTGCTACGCTGATCGGATTAAACTGTCCCTTGTACGGATTTTTTTCCATAAATGGGGAAAAATAACACGGTGACAAAGGACTGTAGAATAATGGGAAATGAGGTAATAAAGACATTGTTGATGCCGTATCACTGCCACCTGGATAATGCAAGTGGCTTGTGCGACTCTGTTTTGGGAGAAAGCGAGGCTTTTACAAAAGAGGATTAAAGACTAGGCATAATTTTCCCATAATGCACCGCGTGAGGGAATAATGGGTTTATGAGGGCGTATTCTATTTGAGAATCGGAAAGTACCAAATGTGGTTTTAACAAAGAGCTGCCTGTGATGGGGCTGTCTTAACTTTCTTGGCGGAAGTTGCTCGACTTAATTGGACAGTTTCCTGCTCCCAGTTCGTGGTCGTCGTCATCATCATCATTATCATTAGCATTATCATTAGAATTTACATCTGAATTAAATTTTCGATGAAGTCTAGAATATTTGGCTAGCTCTCTGAGTTAAGTCAATTTTGATCACTTTTAGTCAGCGTCCCTATCTCACGTCTGCACGTAACAAGACAAGCAGCTTATAATTAACGGGGTTTAACGTTTTGACCCAGTTCATAAGTTAGACAGAAATGCTGTTTAGATATTTCTCCACAAGACAAACCAACCCCCTTCCCCCACTTTTAGAGTCACATAACATGCAGACGTAATGTCGTGTCCCTTATATTGCATATTTTTGTTTCAGTGGTTCGACAGCCCCTTGGGGGCCTAGGCCGACTCATTATCAATGCTTCACGATCACACTCAGACACACCACACTCGGTAGGACTCCTCTGGACGAGTGACCAGCCCGTCGCACAGACCTCTACCTGACATCACACAACACTCACAAGAGACACATCGATGCCCCCGGCGGGATTCGAACCCACAATCCCAGTAAGCGAGCGGCCGTAGACCTACACCTTAGACCGCGCGGCCACTGGGATCGGCTATATTGCATCATATGTATACAAAGTATATAGGGCGTGGGAGGCGGGTTGCAGACGGAGTTCGTCAGGGTGACGATAGGGACCAGTGGCTGGCGTGTGTGAACACGGTAATGAGTCGTCAGGGTCCTTAAGATGTGAAGCATTTCTTGACTAAGTGACGAACTGTCAGCTTCTCAACAAAGACTGTGCTGCACCCTGTTAGTCGCTACTGTTTGACGCCTGTAGGGGTAAAAGCAAAGTGGATAGCGGGAGGAAACATTAAGTAACTAATTAGAAGGTGTTTCACTTGTCACTGATGAGCAGAGGAGTTGTTTATTGATAATTAGTTTGTTTGCCATATATGAACATGTTTAATTTTGAAAGCTCGCTGTGATGTTCGTACAGACAGACAGACGGCACTGCAGTTGCTGTTGTGATTACTGGCGCGTTGCTTTGCATCTTCAGAGGAATGTCTGTATGTTGCGGGGCATTTATGTTTAATGTCATCATTTTGCAACGTAGACCTAAGTTAATGAATGTTTAGTGTTCTCATAATACTTTAAGGAAAATCGAGACGTTTTCAGAAACCTCTATTAAAATCCTGGGACATTTGGGAGGGAAAAAGGGGACACATTTTAATAATCGGATTTCCCACAGACGAACTGCCACTCGTACACACGCAAGTGCTTAAGACCACTGCATAAGGCCCTTTTTGAAACTGTGCATTCGTTATATTTTGATCAAAACTGAACGGATGCAAAGTAAAGTTATGCCTTTGCAAAGCAATGTTAGATGGTATTTGGAAGGCAGGCTGTGTGGCACACACCAGCAGTGGCTAGTTGTCTCACAAATGTTGCTGTTTACCACCACTTATATGCTACAATTTCACAGCATTGCCAACATTACCAAGCAAATGCCTAATCGATTGTCACGAACACACGTAAGAAACAAAACAAGTAACATTTAACTCGCTAACTATTGGTGTAGTGTACGTACAAATTGCATTTTTGCAATGTTGCGAATGAAAAATCTATTAAATGAAAAAGCGGGACATCTGGGCATCCCCAATAATGTTCTCGGACACAGGGACATCTCTTTTAAAAACGAGACAGTCCCGGGAAAAATGGATTCAATGGGAACCCGATGAATGTTTAAAAAAATAGTTCGTGCTTGAATGTTACGCAAGTACATATACCACAGAGTGTGTGTATGACATGACGAACTGCGTGCTGAAGGGTTTTGCTTGAGAAGCAGGTACGTAAATATGCTGCTTGGGACTGCTGTTCGTGTATACACTTGGTTTATGTAAAGCACTGCCAGTAACTCAGATTGCATATAGCGTGGAATGACTGGATCGTTAGTGATAAACGAACTCAAAAGGATGTGGAAGCAAGCTGTCGAATTCTGCTGTGACGTACTACAGAACATTCGCCAGCAGCAACTGAGGAAAACCACAAAATTCTCTGGATAATCAGTCTCCTCTCCACAATACAAATAATAGATTCTGACCTGTTGACGCTGAGATCCATAATTACAGTGGCTCACAGCTGAGGACGAACCGTTTGAGATGTGTGACGTAGTAGCCTTAGTGGAAGTTCGCCCTGGGTTGGAGGGGCAGTGTTTTGTGACTCTGCGTTGTTCGTACGACGGCACGGCAAGTGCTGAAGGAACAGGTGTCTGTACGTGGTGCTCATGCTGAACAGGGCAAGTGGGTTGAAGCAAGTGTTGCAGAAAAACAAACAGAAAGACATAAAGCTAAGGGCAAATGTGACCTGTGAATCATGTTCTATCACTGACCACACAAACAAGACCCTAAGGAGGAAGTTGGGGACGTAACTGACACAGAACACAGTGGTAAGAACCACGACCATGTTGGCAACCCTCTTCCGGCCCTCAGCCTGGACAGTTGTGTGGTTTTCTCCAGGCATGTTACGAACGCTTTGTTTCAGGTGATGGGCTGTCCTTAGGTTGAAGAAGCATATGACAAAGACAGGAATGACGCAGAACACAAGAAGCTGAATGGTCCAGGTCCTTCTGATGTACTCATCGTCAGGGGCAGTGTAGAGGCACCTGGTGTCCACGGTGGCTGTCAGGAAGGCGGGCAGCGCGAACCCCAATGCAAGTGCCCACACCGCCAGAATGAACAGGGCTGTTGTCGTACCCTCAGAGAGACCGCAGAGCCCCCGGTTCCTCTGGAACGACCGCGCTGCTATGCTGTAGCGCTGCGCACTCAGTGCCACGACTGAGAACACTGTGACTCCAACTGTGAGGTCTTTGGCAGCCATGAACACTTTGCACATCCATACTCCCATTTGCCAGGACACGTTCAGGATGTCCCAGTAGCTGAGTGGTAGATTGACCAGGAGGCATAAGCAGTCGCCGATTGACAAGTTCAGGATACACGCGTTTGGTCCTGTGCGCATCTCTGGGTGATGTATGAAGATACAAAGGAGAAAACCATTTCCAAGAGAACCAGTCAGTAGGATAAATCCCAGGATGATTGGTTCCACGTATTGCTTGAAGAAATGTAGATTGTCTGGAATGTGTGTGTCATGGTGGTACATTGCAACAGATGTGTTACACTCCAGGCCGGGCAATACGTCAATCCATGTGCCTTCCACGTCATCGCAAGGCTTGTCAAGAATGTTCTCATCAGTTCCAATATCATTAACGATGATCCAGTTCCAAGCGTCCTTGAGATTGCAGTCACACACCAAAGGGTTACCGGCCAAAGACAGAATTTCTAAATCTCCGAGTTGTTTTAGTAAATCCACATGTATAGACTCTAGTCTGTTGTAATATACATCCAATGCCAGTAGATCTGGAATACACTTGAAATACTCTGTTGGGAGTTCACTTATGTTACATTCGGATATGTCCAGTTTCCATAAAGATGGAATATATAGGAAATTGGTTTCAAGGCTGAAAATTGAATTTCCCCTCAAGAGTAAATATCTTAGGTGGATGTTGTGTATAAATGTGTTTGGGTGTATGTAATTGATCTTGTTGGAAGTCAGATCTAGGTGTCGTAGTTTTGTGAGTGCGTGGGACATGTTGCAGGTTGAATTATGTTGCCAAGCCGTCAGATCACGTGACATCTCTGTTACATATCTACATGGACTGTCGATGTACTCCGCACACAAAGGTCCGAACACTCCTTCGCTGAGTGTGGCTATGTCGTTGAACATGAGATTCAGAACATCTAAATTTGTGAGCCCTTCAAATACGCCTGTTTGTAGAGACTGGATCTTGTTAACACCGAGATGTAGCTCAGTCAAGTCGTGAAGGTGCCTAAATGACCCAGGAAGTATCTTCCTCACCTTGCTTTCTGTGATGACGAGGATGCTTAGTGTAGACAAACCCACGAACGTGTCAGGCTGTATCAAACGAATGTCGTTATAAGACAAATCGAGGCTCAAAAGATCCAAACCCTTGAAAATTCCGGGTCGTAGTGCGTTATTTATTCCAGTGATTCTCAATTCCTGTGCTATTTGACCATCCTGCAGTAACTCCCCAAAAACATTTCTGTCAACTGCAGTAAGGTTTGCCCCTTGTCTTAAATTCAGGCCTATTATCTTCAACACCTGCACATTTTGTAATGCTCCGGGTAATATAACCAGTTCGTTATTTCTACCCAGATTCAGGTAGTCCAGTCTGTCCAAGCTGTCGAAGGTTCCGTTGCTTATTATGTTTATATTGTTCTGTGACAGTTCAAGGAACTTTAGTAAACCGAGACCTCTGAAAGCATATTCCTCCACGGTATGTATATTATTTTCCGATAATAAGAGGGTTTTGAGGTTTATAAGGTCTTTAAATATGTCACGTGTTAGGATGTTGATCTTGTTGTCATGGAGGTCAAGGTCTTTGAGTTGTGACAGGCCATTAAACGCCCCTGGTCTTACTGTGTGTATTCTGTTTGCATACATTGTCAGTTGCTGCAGGCTCTCGAGCCCTCGAAACGTATTATTTGACAACATTTGGATCTTATTCAGTGCCAAATCAAGATTATTGAGCTTTGAGATTTCTTGAAATGTGTCAAGATCCAGCGTCTTGATCTTGTTTGAAGAGAGGTCAAGCTTTCTCAGAGCCACGAGGCCGCGAAATATCCCAGAACTCAAATTTTGGAATTCGTTGCCGGACAGGTTAAGGTCCGTGAGGAACTTCAGTTTATTGAACACACCTTCTTCTACGACGCGAATATCAAAATAAGCGAGATCCAAGTGGGTGAGTTTCACAATTCCGTCTAGTATTCCGACGTGTAGAACTTCAATGCTGTTGTTAAGGGCGTACAAGTCGTCAGTGTGAAGGCTGGTCAAGTAAGACAGTTCATTGAATGAGCCGGTTGCTATGGTGCGCAGGTAATTCGCCCCTAAGTCCAGACTTCTTAGTCCCCTTAGCCCTCGAAACGTGTCTGAATACAGAACACTCAAATTATTGTTGCTCAAATCCAGATCTGTGAACACGCAAAGGCCAATGAATGTTCCTGGTTCTATGTATGCGATAAAGTTGGATGAGAGATCAAGGTAGGTGTGAGGCTGTGGCAGGGTTGTGTCATGGGCAGTATTGGCTCGCAGCTATTGGCCTGTCTCATGCCGTTAAACATACCACGTGACAGTTTTTCAATTTGGTTTTTGCTTAAGTCTAAATCTGTCAAGATGGTCAGTCCTTCAAATGCCCCAGTGGGAACCGCGTATATGTAATTGTTTGCTAAACTTAAATGTGTCAGCATGTGTAAACCGAGGAATGTGCCCGGCTGCAATGTGTCAATCAGGTTGTTTGATATTGTCAGAGAGTGTATGTGCTTAATTCTTTCAAACGCGTTCTTCCCTATATTACATATTTGCGTGTGGTCGAACACCAGCGTGTGTAGCCTGTGTAGCTTTGTGCCATCAAACAGTCCTTGTGCTAGTTCGGTGACGTTGTCCCACTCTATCACCACTTCTTCTGTTGTGTCCCTAATTTGTGGCGGCAGTCCGCGAACATTCGCGTTTGAACATTTTGTCCAGTATCTGCCACAGTAGCAGTTTCTTGGACACAGAGCAATGACTTGAGGTAAAAGGACCAACGTAGCGATTAGCACGTGCGCCATCTCCTGCAACAAACGAAGAACTAGTTAATTATGTGGCAGTAATTAACATTGTTCCGGTATTAGTAATTATTAAGCACGGTAACTAAGTTATCCTGAACGAAAGAGGACATTTGGAAGACCTAGGGGTAGATGAGAGGATAATGTTAAAACAAATCTTAAATAAATAGTGTGGCAGGGCGTGGACTGGATCGATGTAGTTCAGGATACGGAGAAGGGGCAGCCTTTTGTGAACACTGTAATGAACATTCTGGTTTCATAATATCCGGGGAATTTGTTGACTACCAGAGGAACCAGTAGCTTCTGGTTTATACGGCGGGGATGGCCCAGACCTGCAGAGTACTGACGTTTGTTGTGGATTCTTTCGGACTGGAGTTCTTCTTCTGACAGAAGGGGCAGTGCTTTCGATCGCTGTTGTGAGGTCTCAGAGTATCTTCTTTGATAAATGTACGGGGCCCCCAACTATCGAGTCGCGGGGAGGCACCCGACCGGTTATCTACGTCACTGCACTCACCGTGCTGTTAAAGAAGGCGCTGGAATTTTTCCTTCGGCTCCCAGACAGACGTCACATCTGACAAACTGCTTCATGCACGCCGCTGTGTTATAAATTGAGCGAGGCGACAGGAAGTGACTGGCGACAGTTGTCAGATAAAATGATGTCCCTCGAGTTAAATAATTTAAGTTAGTAAATTGAAGAATGGTATTCCTTCTTAAAAGTATAAACACATAGATCGCCGTTTAGTGTTTTATTTCACGATGCTGTCTCGATCGCGTAGGTTATTGTAGAGTGGCTAACAGGAGGAGGATGCGGAAAGAAACGTTCTTGGCCTAATGTGACGGACTACCCTACACGACCTGCACAGTGAGTAAAAGCCACAAAACTCTGTCAAGAAAACCGGTTTAAAGCGACGAGAATCAAACCTGTGTCTCCTGAACACAAGACAGGTATGCTGAACTGTACACAGCGACACACAGTGTCACGGTCCTCCCTCGTGTTGGGGCGGTCCCCGCCTTCACGGCTCCTCCCTGAGACTGGTTATTGAGGCTAACATTATTCGTGGTTTTTCTCAGACCTTCCACGAAAACATCTGCGTAGTACTTCAAATTAGGTCGTGACGGCTTCCTTCTACATCTTGTACAAATCATTATTCACTAATTACACTAGCACTGGACACTGTGCAGTCTGAGGTACAGCGTCAGTAAATAGAATTTGGATAAAGGATAGAGCATCTCGTGGCATGGCAGTGGCATGTTGAGTAAGTAGGGTTCTGCGCTCTGCCGGCTGTCTGTGATAGGTAAACAAGACACGAAATTTTGTAATACTTTTTACAGTGTAAGCCATCAAATAATGCAAATGGTATCCCTGAAGATTACCGAGAAGGCCGAAACATGTAGAGGAGATTAACCTTTTAAAGCCTAATGGTTACTCTATGTACCGCCATGTTTAACATTCACAAATTCTACGTTCTGCCCACACAGTGTATTTATGTGTTTTGTATGGATCTCAGAACAAACAGCGACTTTTGCCCTATACAGCATTAACTGACTGGTTTGTATAACTGAGACGGAGTGTGTTTACTGCGCGGTACGGATTGTATTTTACTGCGCTGTGTAACGGACTGTATTTTACGTGTTTTGTGTGGATCTCAGAACAAACAGCGATTATTTCACTGTACAGCATTAACTGACTGGTTTGTATAACTGAGACGGAGTGTGTTTACTGCGCGGTACGAGCTGGATGTTCAAATAAAAGAGTTCACGCTTCGTCTTTAAAGGGTTAGATAATAAATGTATTTGTGATCCATGTGTCGCATTATTTGGTAAGATAGGAAGTTGACATATAACGTAACATTGAGGCGTGTTTAGATCTTTGAGGCCTGGATTCTGCTCGCACTGTCATGCTATTTAATCAACTAATGTCACACTTTTGTTCATTGCCCGCAATTGTAGATTGCTGTCATTAGAGAGTGCTATTGTTTGTTGTCATATTTGTTGATAAAATTGTTTATACGTCTGCCTTGATTTTGTTCGTGTTAAATTTAAGTAAGAACTTGAGTATTAAATTTTGTGAAAATCCGTCCAGTGGGAGCGGAGTAGTTCCATGCAGACAGACACACAGATGGACAGACATGTAGAAGCTAATAGTCCCTTTTCACAGTTTCTTTCAAACATGCCTAAGAATTGAAAATAGTACTTAGAACTGAACTTACCTAAGCAACTAAGTTCAGAAAGCAGTGTCCTTGAGCTGCTCGGCCCCGAAGATGAGCCACTCACCCAGTGACACAGGATCACATCCCAGAACACTTGACTCGTCAGCAAATTCCTTCTTCAGAAATTAATAGTCACTTGGCTAGTCAAGAAATTCCCCACTTTTGTGGCATGCAGTCAGTCATCACAGTGTTCACAACAGTCCACCACTAATCCCTGTTCTAGTAGTCACACACGATATTTGTGTGTCGGACACAAGATACTGGCACAAAGTAATTAAATGATTGTAACCTTTGACTCATGTGTGTCTTGCAATCATGTCAGGATGTCATTTAACACAGTTCTTCTTAGAAGTAACATACACACTTGAAGTCCAAAGCTGTGCCGTGTCGTATGTACGTAACGGACGTAGTTGCTTCTAACCTGACACATAGCAGCTCTGAATATACATAATTTTAAGGAAGCTGTGGTTTGCCACATCCTGTTGTAATCGGCACAGCCATGTTGTTTATAAAACAGTTTTCCTTTTACAGGGCATAAATCTGATCTGATACATTCATGGTTACAGAGACACTGGAAGATATGAGTCTTGCAACATCAGGAACATGCTGTATTGATTAACATATTAATGTATTGTATTAGTGGCTAATAAAAGACACTTTCTTGACAGTGTTCCTTAGATTCCAAAGTGTTGTTTGTAAAGGAGATTCATGGTTAAAGGTACTTCAGTGTTTACTATTCACTGAGTAGGAGGCCTCAACTGATATGCAGCCAGCCTGAGTTTGGCAATGAAAAGTAAAATGGGATTGGTGGTCATAGACTGTATTTATCTGGCTCAGGATAGGGACAAGTGGAGGACTCTTGTGAGCACATTAATGAACATGCAGGTTCCAGAAAATTCTGGGAATTTCTTGACTAGGTAAGGAACTGTTAGCTTTTCAAGAAGGTCTTCGCTCCATCGAGTTGGTTAAGTAAACTCGCCGCTGCTTGTGGGGTGGCAGTCCTGTCATCCAGCCCATGGCCAGTCACTGACTCACTGAGCTACCTTCACGTGTGAGGGCAGTCTGAAAAGCAAGATATAACAGTCATTTGGCACAGAAGCATTTGGAAGTGTTGGAGCACTCACCCTGCAGCTCAGACCTGGCCCCGTCATGCTTCCATGTGTTAGGCCATCTACAGCAGCATCTTGCTGCAAGTTACACGGACACAGATGCTTGAGTCCACGACTATTGCAACAGTAAAGACAATGTCTCAATAGACAAGACACAAATATGCACCTCAGTATGGTGTATGATTGTCTGCAGCAGTATATATGCCAACAACAGCACTGTAGTTAGATACAATAATATACAAACATGTGGTAAACCTCTTACATGTTTTGGCAAAAAAAAAAATACAATAATTGCTAGTTATGTCATAGATGTGCAAAAATAGAGTTAAAATACAAGTATTAAAATTGTATTTTAACTCTATTATTGCACATATGTGATGTAACTAGCCATTATTGTATTCTGTTATAATAACTTGTCTTATTATTGATATGTGCGTTGCCATGCTGACTATTGCATCATCATCAGTGTTGTGTGTTGTATTATTTTCTGTAATTGTTTTCATGCTTTTTACTGTTGTACTCACTGCTTGTTATTGTCGAGTTACGTAGGTATATTGCTGTGTAATTTCTTTCATTGTAATTCATTCCTATAAGATTCCTCTGTTCACTTGTTACTTATCCCATCGCGGTTGTCTGTATGATGCAATTGTTAGCATCGAAATGTGCCTGTCAATAAACGACACAAATAAGTGTGTGTGGGTATATACCACATAGCACGAAAAGTGGAAATAATAGGTGACGTTTCTATCGGCGGATCTACCACCGCTTTGGCCTTGATGTGTTAGTACCGAGTTTGGACATAGGGTTCGCAAGTGTCGCGTTATCGTGTATTTAGTACGGCAGGTCCACATAGATGGCAGGAATTGGCTAAAGTACATCATTGAATTTCTAATCGTGCCATTTATGATTTGTGAAGGTATCCGTTTTGAGTGTTGAAGGAGTGGGTTGTCAGGTTTTGTGAATTGAAAATGCTGAAATTGGGGCCATCGTGTGTTTAGAATCACAGTAATGATTTAGGAAGAATCAGGACTTTACAGTTTGCAGGTAAGACTGAAGTTTCGCTTGTTACGGTAATATTTGGGAATCCTAAAATGTATACGACAGTAGATTGTGTGTGTTGTGGTATTCAGCCGGTTCTGGGGAACGGAACGAACCTTATATCTTGAGAAAGAAAACTATATAGAAAACTGTATAACATAGGGCGTAAGTCCATTTACGATGATTCCGTTGATAAAGCCGAATTATTAGGTCGGTGGTTGATGTCAGGGTAGTGTTCTTTAATCTTCTAGCATCATGGTCGGTATGTGATTTTGGGAATGTACAACGTCAACACTTATGAAATTGCAAAGTGTAGTATAGTTTTGGCCCCTTTTTCATAATTGCACAGTAACATTCCAGGTAGGTTTCTTACTCCACAGAGCCCCATGTTGATTACAGTAGGTTATTCTTTGGGTTATTTAACTGAGGCAAACTCATACTGTATGCTGCACCTTTCTATTTCAGATTTCCCATCTGCCACTCATAACAGCATTATAGCAAGTCATCTCATTCCATCAACAAAATCCTGTACCAGAATTTCACTGTACTACCTAGCATCCTGCATGTCCTACATTCTCTCCCAAGTTCCCATTCTGCAGCTCCATTTGCTGTGCTCCTTGGACTTTGTAGGACTTTCTTGCAAATTCTCTCCTCACAATTGTATCAGTGATAGCCCATGTCCATTAACCCTGCGTATTTCAACCCTGTCTCGACTCACACACTATTTAATATATATTTCCTAATACTTTTACGTTTATATTGGGTACTCATTAAACATTTGTCAGTTGCTCGTAATGTCTGTATGCCTCTCAGTTTCATCATTTCTTTCTGTCTCTCCCTTCTCCTGAACTTCCTAGCTTTACCCCAAAATAAGTAAATTCTTTTACTGCCACCAGTCTTTTGACAGCACACGTATCAACATTCTCTGTCTTTCAGTTTTTCTCATTTGTTTAATGCTGTTACTTTAGTTTCATTAAGGTTGCATTTTACATTCCACTGATTAAAATATTTCATCATCTGTTCCATCCGCTTTAGTAAAGCATAGATGGAAAATGATCCAGTTGCCCAATCGTCATCAGGCAACAATGCCAACATAATTTGCTTTTCTGTTGCTTTTATGTGTGGGTTTTCTTCACCAATATAGGCTGTAATGCCATCTGTACATATATTAAAACAATAAGGACCAAGACTGCAGCCTTGTCTGACACCAGTCTCCAGTTTCACCTCCATAACAACCCAGCATACAAAGTTTTGAATGTATGGCAGATGTACTGTACTGGGGGGGGGATGACAGAGGAAAAAACTTTGTGTGCCTGTCCATACCATGAAGGCATACAAGGGGCATAGAGGTGTAGCTGCACCCATTCTTCACCTCAGCATGAGGTGTAGGTGAATGGTCAACTTTATGCCCCACCCAATTTTCCCCTCGGAAGAAACCCCTGACACTCATTGAATAGGAGGCTGCGTGGGCCTCAGAGCTGGTCTGGGGGGGAAGAGAAAAATCTGTTGCCTGTGCCGGGATTCCAGCCCTGGATCCTCCAGGCTGTAGCCTAGTCACTGTGCCAACTGCACTATCCTGGCTTATACTAGAAACGTACATTTAGCAAGAAATTTGTGTGGTCTTTAGGGAGTGAAAATAAAGAGGAGCTTAGAGAAGGTTGAATAAGGAGAGGTTTCAATATTGATTTTATGCAAGAATGAAGCCTCTCCTCCTCCCCCTCCTCCCCTACACAATCTCTGTTTGACACTCCATAAACATGCACTGTGCTGCATGCTTTGACTCCATGTCATCCTTGAACACAACATACAAAATGTTAGTCACCCTGGTTTTTTACATTAGAATTCATAATTTGCACTGTTTGCCAGATATCACTGCCAGACTTAATTAAGTCAAACAGGATTACGTGTAGGTGTGTGAGATGAGAAATGCACATGAAATTTTAGTTGGAATACCTGAAGGGGACAGACCACTTCAGAGGCCTGGGTATAAACTGGAGGATGAGGTTAAAAGTCACCTTCAGGAAATGGAGTATTGCAGTGTGGCATGTGGTGGCACTGTATTGTTGAAACAGGCAGTTTTGTAGTATGCTGTGACAGGTCACGTCTAGAAGACTGATACAAATGGAGTATTGCAGTGTGGTGGCACTGTATTGTTGAAACAGGCAGTTTTGTAGTGTGCTGTGACAGGTCACATCTAGAAGACTGATACAAATGGAGTATTGCAGTGTGGTGTGGTGGCACTGTATTTGTTGAAACAGGCAGTTGTTGTAGTATGCTGTGAAGGTCACGTCTAGAAGACTGATACAAATGGAGTATTGCAGTGTGGTGGCACTGTATTGTTGAAACAGGCAGTTTTGTAGTGTGCTGTGACAGGTCACGTCTAGAAGACTGATACAAATGGAGTATTGCAGTGTGGCGTGTGTGCACTGTATTGTTGAAACAGGCAGTTTTGTAGTGTGCTGTGACAGGTCACGTCTAGAAGACTGATACAAATGGAGTATTGCAGTGTGGCGTGTGGTGGCACTGTATTGTTGAAACAGGCAGTTTTGTAGTATGCTGTGACAGGTCACGTGTAGAAGACTGA
The DNA here is from genome assembly GCA_021186555.1 of Reticulitermes speratus. Taxonomy (NCBI): domain Eukaryota; kingdom Metazoa; phylum Arthropoda; class Insecta; order Blattodea; family Rhinotermitidae; genus Reticulitermes; species Reticulitermes speratus. The sequence goes on along the minus strand of JAJKFL010000012.1, from coordinate 3,236,262 downwards.
TACAAATGGAGTATTGCAGTGTGGCGTGTGGTGGCACTGTATTGTTGAAACAGGCAGTTTTGTAGTGTGCTGTGACAGGTCACGTCTAGAAGACTGATACAAATGGAGTATTGCAGTGTGGCGTGTGGTGGCACTGTATTGTTGAAACAGGCAGTTTTGTAGTGTGCTGTGACAGGTCACGTCTAGAAGACTGATACAAATGGAGTATTGCAGTGTGGCGTGTGGTGGCACTGTGTTGTTGAAACAGGCAGTTTTGTAGTGTGCTGTGACAGGTCACGTCTAGAAGACTGATACAAATGGCTGGTACCTTCTTGGCAACAGTGTTCCTAGGATAGGCCCAGTGAATCATTGTGACTTGACCACATATCATATCTTTGGCATGTGGACCATCCAGTGACCAATGACCAAGATTCAGATTGGCAGCCTTTTACTGAGAGCACATTTGGATCCCAATTTGGTAAGATCATTGGTTTTGTTTGACTACTTTTGGAGGTTAAAGCAAACACACAGGATTAGAGTGTTCTGGCACAGACTTTGGCTGTGTCATGGCTGCAAGATATCCTTTAGAAAGTGCAGGCAAAGCATGTTTACAGATTAGGGCCCAAGGATTTTTGTGGGAATTCCTCAATTTGGTAGCTTAAGGTTTAGCATGTCTTGTTTTAGGGGCTGATTTTTTCCTGAAGATGGGTTTTCTGTTGAATGTACCAACCTTTAGTTCTGAATTCCAGTTTGTACCTGATGTTTACACTGTTCTGTCTTTGATGTGAGTGTTGAAATTTGCTTTACAACCACCAGAGGCATTGCCTTGGACTATTTGTCCACCCTTCAGCATGGTTGGTTGTTCAAGATGATGAAGTTTTATCTGGTCCAGAGTTTATATTGTTTTCAGCTGTTACCACTGTTGGTTTTGGAGTTTGTGGATGTGCCTTATATTTTTCCTGTTGGCTTCCTTTTCTTCCTCATGATACATTAGTTACAGGCATGTTTAGTGTTTCCCCTTTTCTTACCATTCTTGCGTGACCTCCAGCACAGTTTCACCAAGGAACCTGTCACCCCTTGGTACCAACTCTGATGAAGCTCATTGCATTTTCAGTCACCAGGTTTCCTATTGGCCATCTTGGGGAACTTTACAGTCATACTCATCTACCACCAGATCTGCATGGGGCAGCAATAGTTAACACCCTTCTTTGTTAGGAGGCCCTCTGCAGCATATTGCCCTCAGATGTGTGAGACGAGACATTTAAATGGACAGACTGTTGATAGATGCACGTATGATTGGCAGTTGCTCTGTGCCTTGTGGGGTATGATACTGGATTTACAAGCTCCTACATTAATTTTTGCCTTGCCCTTTGGCTTTGGGGCTGGAGGGGTTAAGTGTCTTTTGCTCAGGATATTGGATTTGGCTTGCCTGGTAATACCTAGCAGCCCACCTTTATTTTGGAAAAGAGGAATTATTTTGTTACTGATGGATGCAGTTGGTTCGTCATACAAGGAACTGCATTTAATTCGGCAGTTGCATACTTCTTCGTGTCCTGAGCATCCTGAAATCATTCCCTTTGAGGGCAGTTTTCACTTCAGGAACAGAAGAAAGTTGGCTGGCACAAGGTCAAGTGACTAAGGCGGGTGGCTATTGTCCACCTTGCCATGCTGAAGCTTGCACAATTGTGACTCTTTGCTCCTGCTTATATGTGAGACTATATAGAATGACTTGGTGTAGATGTTCCTCTTTTTCCCAGTCTCCATGAAGAATCTGATGGATTATATCCGTCTTAATGTTGCAGTTGATTCACCATTAATTTTCGGGTCATTTGATGGCCTCTGGTCACCAGCCCACAAAATTTTGCAACTGTTCCCAGATTTTGAGCAATTGATGGCTACCCACTACTTCAATCATCTTCAAGGCCCTCACATTGCTCTCTGTATCTTTTAAACCATTTGAAAACATGCATGAGATAGAGCTTTATGTCCATAAAGTTTCACGCATTTTGTGTGCTTCTGTAGCTGCTTTCCCCAAGTTTAAAACAAAACTTGATGTTCAGTTGCTGCTTCATGACAACAGAAAAACATGGCTTATGAATAGGGCTGCTGTGGGATGCAGTGACTGAGCTAGAACTTTCTTTTCCCTAATCCTTGGCTGTCATAACATGAAGTGACAAACTGGCTACAATTGTATTTAATATTGTATTCACCGTTTAATTTTAATTTTAATTTAATGGCTACAATTGGTTTATGCGCCACATACTTGCTGATAGCGTCGGTCCTGTAGTTTTATTGTTTGGCCACATACAGCTGGCAACACACTTAACACACACTGGCTGCTAAGGCAGACAGCATTCAGCACTGATATGAGAGAATATCAAATTGCAGTTTTTCTGTACTACTTTGCGTTTCTTATTGTTATGCTGAGCACTGCAGCTGTGCTGGATGTGGCAGTAAAAGTGACAGTTACATGTTTGTTGACAGTGGATGGACTGCAATGCAAGTGGTAGTGCTTTTCTACTGCAGTGTGTTCTTAGTGTTCAGGCAGTTCATCCCTTGTCACACCAAATGTGAGCAGTCTGTTTATTAACCATATGTGTCTGGGCTGATTGCAGATAAGAATGTTGTGTTCAATTCCGTACCAATTTTGTAACATACGAGTATTTTCATTAATTCATTTCATTTTGATGAATTATGTAACAATACAAATCATTGCAGTAGCTTCAAATGGTGTAAGGCTTGATGTAATTTTTTTTTTTATGGTGGTGGAAATAAATGTCAGGTATCTTACTGTTTCAGCTGATGATGGACAACGTGAATTTCATACTGAAGGGGAATCCAGGACATTCCTGTACCTCCCTGCTCACAAGGATGGGAGTTCTGTAGAATAAAGGCATGTACCATGGCACATGGTAATTATGGAGTGTGTTTGGAAATTTCAAGATTGTTTCTCTTTTAATGAGCTTTGTTCTGCATGTGGTGAATGGCTGTAGGTGGATTCATTTGACAGATATGTGTGCTTTTATGCCGTGTTTGTATCCATCTGTTGACAGTCATGAAGTGGTACTGGCGAGTTGCTGTTCCAGGTGCCATAGGGTATTGCGAGCTTCAGACAGGAAAGAGGCCCCAAGAAGTTGGCCTGGGACACTGCATGCTACCAACTAGGATTCACTATAACAGGTGTGTGTTGTGCTAGGTGCAAGTTCTTACGATGTTTGGAGGCTGAAATCCAGAGTGACATCTTGAATTTATCACAATCATTTTACAGTGCATGACACAGTGTTTCCAGTATTTGTTGCAGAATTTCAGGTTTGCAGCTGTCATTAGTCTTGTGACTACTTGGGGCATCCGTAGTCTTGTGTTAAATGTTGTTATTCTGTGACGTCACAGGGAAAGTTGCATATGTTTCAGGTATCCTACCTTTTTATTTTTTCTGGTTTTATGTCAGAATTTATTGAATATTTATTTTGGACATCCTAAACCTTCTCAACACTTTTGATTCAGCGTAATAAATTACATGACAGGGCAAAAACTATGCCACCCTGGAAATTGCAGCTGAGCTGCATGACAGGTTAAACAAATTGGACAACCTGAATGAAAACAACAGGAGTCTGCAAATCTTCCAAAGATGTAGGTGGTACATCAAAAATTTGGACACTGAAAGGGCGACATGAAGCAAGTTATGTTCTGAAGATTCACAAGTATTAGGTGCGACTGTACAAAATTAATTCAGTCACCTGGGATTTGTGCACCTTGGAAAAGAATATCGGTGCATTTGAACTTTAGTTACCTACACTCACCTTTGTAATGTTTCAGTACTGTTTTATTGTGCCACTCAGAGTTTTTATATTCAGTAGGTCTGAAGCATACAAATATGAAACTTACATAACTGACTGTTGAGTCACTTATATAAAAGGCCCAGATATCACACTTGAAATTGAAATGCACGGGTTACTTTGTACATAAAATATCCAGGCCTGGAGTGATACTGGGACAGTAATGTGGTGCTGTCTGGGTGACTTATTGCGACGTAATGGCTGTCGGGGTGACTCTGTTTACGAGTTGGAGAAAGGAGGGGTGGTTAATCCTCTGAATTCTGAAATTAATGTAAGTAATATGTAATAACTGGGTCCTTACCTTCCATAAAACACAGTTTTTCATTACAAAGGCCAAGCAAATGATGCAATGTAGGGAATTGAGTGCTGTTTGTTGTAAGAATTATATGAAACAAATAAAATACACTTGGGGGGGGGGGGGGGCAGATTCTGTTCCGTGTTAAACCAGGTGGGACATACAGTTAACCACTGCATAAAAGGATTGAGCTACCCTGATTGATACAGAAGTAAAAACAACAGTTACTAGATCCACAAATTGATAGTTGTCCAAGTTGAGAGTCGTGTGTCATCTAATAGTAGATTCGTATAAATATCGTACTAGTTTTTTTGTCATAACTATTTGGTTGCCATCAATCAGGTAGGCTTGTTGTTTCCTGTCATTCGAATACTTACATTCAGTTGTCGATATTCAAGTATTTCTATACAGTTGTTGCTACTTGAATATTTTCATCCCTATTTCTGTTTGAATAATATACATAGTTCAAGTGACAAACAAATAAAAATCTCATTTATTTTATAGTTACATTCTGCTATTGAATAAGTATTCAGTAGTGCCTTTTGCTAGTCAGCTGTGCTGGTTATATGGGTAAATAATATCTAATACATTCATATAAACTCCTCAGTACTTCAAATGTTTTTTGACTGCGTGGTTTAGATAAAATGCCAGAAGCTGTCAGATATAGCAGTTTATGTAAGGTTGAAATTTTTGTACACTTGGCAGTGTAGGAGTCATACAGCCTGTTTGGTTCTTTGTGAGATACAACAGTGTTCGGAGGTACAATCTGCCTGTCAGACATCCTGACACATAGGAACACGTTTTAGGCGAGGAATACTAAACAGAAGGTGCAAACGGAACTATGTATTCTTTATCCCACGCTGTTGGAGAGGCAGAGTAAACAGTTACACCTTCCCTCATTGACACCTGACAGGACTATACACATGCTTGTCATGTTACTGCTAGTTGTGGGAGCTTGAATATTGTTGAATGCTAGTGGCCTGTGAAAATGTAATTTAGTAATTAACAGACAGACAAATAACGATCTGGAGGATCTGAGTCACTCTATAGTCACCACCTTCACCGTACTGCGTGTACCGCTTGATATGCATTGCCACCGTGATGTCTCATGCAAGTTGAACTGTTAGTAGCAACAACAGTGGGGAACAAAAGGAGCAAAGACATTCCAACAAGTTACATGCTTCCTGTGTTGGCTGGATATTTTAAAATATTTATTTATGAATAAATTTCCCTTTGTTTACAGTAAACAAGAATGATTTTTATCTATTATTCTTGTTTATAAGAAAATAATTAGATCAAAAGCATTTGTGGAGTTTTTTTATTTTAATTGATACATGTTTCTGTTGAATCCAATGTATGTCCCTCTTCAAGCTGTTTACTCTCTCCCTCTCTCATAACGCTCAGGGTTGGAGAATAACATGGGGTTGTGTTTGAACACACATGCCCAACAAAGGAGAAAATTTTAGTGTGCATGTTTGCAGCTGGTAACAGAGACCTTGTGTAAATGCTAATTACAGAAACATGTTTTGTGAAATTGCTTGAGTGTCTTTATTCTCAGTTTGGCAGTTACTTATCTCTGCTAGTCAGTCAGAAGTGGATGCAGCATTGTTTGTTTGTATTTAAGTTTTCCACAGAAAACTAAAATATCCGTATCCAAACTCAGTAAAGTTAAATGCAATAGAAGGATTTCTTAATTAAAAGTCACTTGCTTTGTTCTGTTAAAACTGCCATTGCTTATGAAATATTTTTATTATGGGGTGTGAGCCCAAAGTTTCTGGACTGACTGCGTGGAGCACCAACTGGATATGATGCAGTCATGCCTGCTAGGTGCTGTCAAGTTAATTTATTGTGACACAAGAGCCCAACTGGATATGATGTCATGCCCTGCTAGGTGCTGTCAAGTTAATTTATTGTGACACAAGAGCCAACTGGATATGATGCAGTCATGCCTGCTAGGTGCTGTCAAGTTAATTTATTGTGACACAAGAGCACCAACTGGATATGATGCAGTCATGCCTGCTAGGTGCTGTCAAGTTAATTTATGTGTGACACAAGAGCACAACTGGATATGATGCAGTCATGCCTGCTAGGTGCTGTCAAGTTAATTTATTGTGACACAAGAGCCCATGGATTATGTGCAGTCATGCCTTAGGCATAAAGTGCCCTGTCAAGGGTTAATTTATTGTGACACAAGAGCCAACTGGATATGATGCAGTCATGCCCTGCTAGGTGCTGTCAAGTTAATTTATTGTGACACAGAGCCCAACTGGATATGATGCAGTCATGCCTGCTAGGTGCTGTCAAGTTAATTTATTGTGACACAAGAGCACAACTGGATATGATGCAGTCATGCCCTGCTAGGTGCTGTCAAGTTAAATTTATTGATGACACCAAGAGCCCAATCCTCGGAGATGTGCCAGGCCCGAGTCCTGATTTGTTGAGGTTTTTAGATCACACACAGGCACACTCACCCGTAGGACTCCTCTGAACGAGTGATCAGCTAAACGCAAAGGCTGCTACCTACACAACAAACACAAGAGATGAACATCCATGCTCTCACTGGGATTCAAACTTGTGATCCCAGCAATTGAGCATATGCAGGCCTATGCCTTAAACTGCACGGCCACCGGGATCGGCTTATTGTGAATTAGGGTGGTGGTATCACTGTAACAGAATGTTGCATTTTGTGCAACTAACGCTTAAGTGTGTTTGTGTTGAGTGCAGTCTCTGATCATTGCAACCCAGTGAAATGGGAGACCGTAAGGCACAGGGAACTTGCATGAAGTTTTTCTTTAACCTTCAGAAACTAGCTTCTGAGACAAAATGCATTAAATAGCCTTTCATGATGATGCCACAGGTAGAACACAAACCTTCAAATAGTATTCGTGTTTCAGAAGTGGTCAAACTGCAGTTGAGGATTTTGAAGGTTCAGGTTGCCCATCATGAAGTCGGTCTGATGAAAATGTGGATAAGGTGCCTCAAGTGATCCATGAGGACAGACGACGACAATTAATGGTGTTTGTACCATTCTAGGCCTATCATATAGTACACACAGAGGCAAAATTTGTGCACTGTCTGCTGAATGATGAAGAGAAACAAAAGTGGCTTTCTGTATGCAAGGGCATGGAAGATAAGGCCAAAAGGACAGAAATTTTCTTCCTAAGGTATCCTGTTTCCAAAGATGAAAATACAGTCAACCTTTAGGAGATGGATTTAAATGTCAGTCATATCTCTTGACAGCCTGAATGTTTCTGGTTTAGCGTGGACATTTAAATTGCTACAGAGTAAACACACAGAGACCAGCATGTGGCATGCTAGACCATTTTCCAGTACAGTTTAGAGACCAGCATATCTCATAAGATGATTGAGGTTGAAGGGGATGATTCAGTGAGAATGTTGCAGAGATTCAAGCTCCATCACACGCGGTGCTGGACAGCACATGGTTACAGAAACGGCAGAGGTGCTGGGCCTGGTGTATAAACTCCAAAGTGTACAGTAATGACCTGTAACTAAGGTAGGCCTAAAATCGTTCCACCCCAGTCCAGAAACTTTTGGCTCACACCTTATATGTCAAATAATTGCACATGCCTCATGTGTCTGGCATCCAACTTTGTATCTGTGAACGTTTGATTTTCAGCTTACATTGAATACTTGTATACGGAAGTCTGATGCTTGCTGTTCGTTCATTATGTATGTTAGCTGTTACAGAACATACAGCTGCCATCTGCTGATGAAAAGGCTGAATACTAGCAGACTTGCAGGACTGACATCAAAACCTCTTGGTTACTAGTGAAAACAAACCAGCACTGTAACTGTCTCTGATTATTTTAAAATGACGGGTTTAATCATTTTGATCAGAATATTTGACAAATTTGTGAAGGTATTAGAGTGAGCTCCAAACTTAGCAGGTTGCATGTTCACTACCTTGTATTTAACCCTTAAATAACCTACGTTTGCATATGCAAACGCACTTTAAAAGAAAACACCCATAGAAACTCATTTTGTATATTTAGGCAACAAGGAAATTTACTGCATTTTTAAGACATGCTGCATAATCTCTGTTTTATTTTCACAAAATGTCATTTATTTCATAATTTTATCTTTTTCTGTTCAAGTATATGTTTTTTTAGAAACAGTGCGCTAAAATTGAAATAGCCCAGTCGTTTAAAGGTTAATTATGTCAAAAACTGTAAGACTCACAGAACAAGTATATTGGACAAAAGGTGTGATTCATTTTCTGTATAGATTGTATTTGTAACATTTTTCACTCTGATGAAGACTTCGTGAATTACAGCTCTGCATGTGTGTAGATATGCTTGCTGGTCTGCATGTGTGTAGATATGCTTGCTGGTCTGCATGTGTGTAGATATGCTTGCTGGTCTGCATGTGTGTAGATATGCTTGCTGGTCTGCATGTGTGTAGATATGCTTGCTGGTCTGCATGTGTGTAGATATGCTTGCTGGTCTGCATGATGTGTCATATTGTTTCTGGTCTGCATAAATGTGTGGTTGCATGATTTTATGCTGCTGCGATGTGAGAATCTGCATGATCTGTGTTCATTGGTTTTTGACTAGTTTTTTGCAACACACAACAAAGCTGATGGGTGCACAAAAGGACACACACACACACACAGTGATTGCTTAAAATTACTTAAGCATTGTGTTAATGAACTTAATTTCTAGGCGCATTTCGCGAAATTGCAGAAGTGACTGTTAGCTTTGTCATGTCTGTCTGCCTGTCCACATGGAACACTCAGCTCCCTCTGGACAGATTTACATGAAATTTGATATTTCACTATTTTTCAAAAGAATATTGTTGATCATTTTCATGGAATTTTTTGAACATAGTAATGATCAGGTTTGACAGTCATATATCTGATTGGAAAGAAGCATACAAAAATGTCTGCTTTTATCTGCATTTTGAATGCCCTTGGAGTCATTACCAACTGATTTCAGTAATTTTTATGCCTTTTACTGCTGCAGGAGTGACAATCTGCTTCCTTCTGTCAGTCAGTCAGTCAATGATCCAAGTACTGGAATATGTGAAATTGTCTGCACCTTCCAATGCCACAGCCAATCTTATGGCACTGTCCCTCTGACAACAGCATTTTTGTATGTGGCTGTTTTGAACAAAATATCTAGTTCTTCATGTAATCGGGGTCATTTCATGTTTTTTGTTATTTGCAAAATTGATCACATTGAGCAAAACACTTCTCAATATTCTCCCCGTATTCCAGAATTGTGTTTGAACTGTTCTGTGCTCTGTATGAAGCCTTGTGACATGAACTGTCAATTGTATCATCTCACTGTAATTACTTTTCTTGACATCTGTTCAGCATATGATTTGAGTTTCACATTTTGTTTAACAGTCCCCCTGCCCCGCATTGTGCACCCATTGTAGCTGGTGTGAGTGAGGCCATTAATAATGCAGGTTTGTAAATTTGAACACATGGTAGAGGAGTCAGGAAATAACCACAACTAAAAATTGACAAAAAATAAAAGAACTTAGTTATGGTATTATTTTGAGATTTATATAACAGCATAGAAGTCAATTAGAGTAGCAGTGAATTTATTTACATGGTACGACAATTTGCCAGAATGCCCACACAGATGTCACTTGGTGTAGCAAGTGAACAGGAACTAGGCAGTGATGTGTTGTGATGTGTCTGGTTGCATCTTGCAGTTGGTGAAGCAAATAAGCATTAGTAAGGCAGTGGTAGTGTTTATACTAGTGTGTATGATACATGATACGAGCATGCATTAACATCAAGTTTTGTGCAAATTTAGGCAAAAGTGTGAGCAGAACTGCAGGTGAAAACAGAGGCTTATGGTGATGTGAAAAAGTTGGGGTGTTTTTGATATAGAAGGTTTAAAGCGGTTGGCGAAGACATAAAAGATGACAAAAGAACTGGATGGCTGAGAATGTGGAAATAGTGGAAGTTGGTTGGTGCTGACAGACGATTAATTGTACAAATGAGCACAGAGGAACGAAATGTAGACAGAGAAATTTTGAGGAAGATTTTGGCTGAGAATTTGGGAATGAGGAAGGTTTCAGCAGTAATGGTGCCACAGATTTTGTCTGATGACCAGAAACAGTGGCAGCTTGATATTAGTTCCTGTCTCTCATTGTTTGACGGAAAGAAGTGACGTTTTGTCTAGAGTTTTCATGAGTGATGAATCGTTGTTTTAAATGTGATACAGAAATGAAACATGAAACCAGCAGTGGACAACATCAGCAACATCAGTGTCTTTGCGCAGGGTCAAACAAGAGGTTCTGGCAGTGTTTTGAACTGTGGAAAACACTGGAAAAGTTACAGGAACTGTTGTATGAATACTTGAATACAGCTTTTATGGGGCATTTTGGAACTTAATTGTTCTGCCTTGTGCAGTCATTACTGTAGGTTATTCCAAATAACATTACACTGCATGAAATGACGTGAAAACTGCTAAAACAGATTTTCATGAAATTCAGTATTGAGGGTTTTTAATAAAACTTTTAGGTTTTGTTAAAATGGGTCAGTAATGGACACTTAGCTGGAAACCTGTGTGTGTTTCAGAGCAACAGTGTCTGAAACAGAAGTTGTAGAGAATAAAATACGTCTTATGTCAGTGTACTTGCTGTAAGTCTTACAGTGTTTGATGTGATTAAAACATATGGAGTGAATGTAGCAGAACTGTTACCCAGTGTTCACATATGCTATTGTGGTCTTCCTTTGCAGTGTCAAACCGAAGGTCTCTGTTACTCTTTTTATTTGCTGATTTTTAACATTTGTAGAACTGTTGGAGGAGTGACAATTTGAGTCCAGGTCTGATGGCTCTAACAGTAGAAAAAAATGCTGTAAATATAAAGACAGATGAGTGTTGCTACTGGTAAGTCTTTAGTTAAGTAAACTTCCAACAGTTCTTTTAATAAATAGTAGGATTACTGTATAATAGTACTCTGACATGAAGAGGTCCATTTTTCACTACATGTGTAATGGGAAATGAAATTTGTTGACACACCAAAAGGTAAGAGGAAGAGTCGGTGGAAGAACAGCAGTGCAGTCGAGGAAGAGGATCAGCTCAAGGTGACACATTTTAAAATTTTAGTATGTGGTGTTCTTACTTACTATTCATGTCCTCTTTGATTGATCCAAACAGACATCTTAATTTTGGTTGGAAAGGTGTAGCATCTTGTACAGGAGTGATGTGGATAGTCCACACATTCCTAACTGTAATACAGATTGAGGTGACTACTGTCTATAGTTTGTGCTTGAGGAAAGAGCCACAAGTAGTTACTGGATAGGACAGTAGGTGAGTTTCAGTGCTAGGAAGAAAACGCAGGAATATAAGTGCATTTTTGTTTTGGTGTAAGGATATTGGTAATGTACTCTATTAGGCCTTGAAGGAAGTGGGTATATAATGTAGAAGTTTCATTAGCCAAGAATGTGTATCGTGGTGTGCTAGTGTTTTTAAATTAATGGCTGAATTTGACATTCTGTTAAAGGTATTTATGAAACTGCAAACATTCTAGATATTCTTTGTTTTCGTAACGTGAAGGAATCACTTCTACGTGGGTCATGCATTATTAAGTTACTCAAAAGGAACCAGCAGTTGTGTGTATGTGCCTTAACCCTTGGAAGACTGATTAAAATTTCTCTAAATTATATGTAAATATGTGGTTCCTGTCTCACAGAAAACAAACTCAGTGTGTATTACAGAGGCCAGTCAGTGCTGTTCAAGTAAAAACCTGGGTGAGTCAAAGTATCTGCAATGTGTTGTTTACGTTCCTATTTTGTTGGCAGTGCTTCTCCTTGCATGCAAGTATATACATACTTAATCACCATATTGTGGGTCAACATTGAACGATCATGTGTTTTGTTGTGGTGGTGTTAATTGTGCCGCTTTGTTGTATGCTCCAAAGAAGAGCAGTGTACAGATGAATTTTTGTGGGCTGAAGGCGTACCTTACACATCACTACGGAGTCTGTGCCTTAATTCTGAATAACAGAAGGGTGACTATTGATGAAGTGGCCATCACGGACTCATCATGGGTCCATGCATGAAATCATCAGAACAGACCAGGCTTTTATAAAGACTGTGCACGATGGTTTTCAAGTAGGTTACAGAAGAGCACAAGTTCAATGCTTTGATATCTGCCAGCACCCTCTGAATTGCTGTGAAAATGAAGGTTATGATTGTTTGAGACCATCATCACTGTGGACGATACATGGATCCACTACCACAGTCCAGAGATTAAACACCAGAGTATGGAATGGAAACAACCGCAGTCACCGATCAAAAGAGAGTACAGAATGTAACCAACAGCAAGCATAGTGATGCTGACTGTTTGCTTGGGATTCACAAGGGCCAATAGCAGAACATGATCAAGACAGGGGCACAGCAGTAAATAGTGCTTTTATTATTGTGAGATGTGTGACAAGCTGAGGCCAGCAGCTCAAAGCAGGTGCTGAGGACTACTGTCAAAAGTGTGTCTTATTGTTGCATAACAATGCTTTAACATGTGTTGCTGTCCACACTGTTGAAACCCTGTGGCAGCTGCACTTTGAGGTACTGAACGCCCTCCCTACAGCCGTGATGAAGGCCCTTTGGACTCTCACCACTTGGATTCACTGAGAGATGCTTTAAATAGGCCATCAATTTGCCAGTGACAAAGAAGTGAAGAAATAAGCTCTGTGAGGTGTGGCGGTCAGCCAAAAAACTTTCTTTCTCTCAGGGCATACAGAGGCTTTTATACAGGCTGGAATACAGAAAATATGTGCGGGCTGGGCGTCTAGAATGTCACAGATGATCACAAAGCTTGTCATATGGGACTTCCTCTCATGCATTTCACACATAATGCCAATCATGTAGGAGCAGTTTCTGCAGTACATTGTTACAGGGGATGAAACATCTGTTCATTACATGACATTCAAAACCAATATAACATCCCTGATGTGGAATCAGCCATCATCTCCCACAGAAAAGGAATTCAGAGCAATGTCGTAGTGAGGAAGTTGGAGCAACTGTCTTTTGTAACCATACAGATGTGGATTTGCTCGTGGTGACACTGTAACTGCTGAGCTTTATTGTGGTACTGTGGCAGGCCACTTGTAAAACACTTTCATTGGTGCTGCATGGCACAGTAATGCCAGGCCCCATACTGTCAACGGGATTTGTGACTGGTTACGTTGCTATGGGTGTGAAGCGTGGCCTTTGTTCTCCAAACATAATAGTCAACTGAAAGCCACTGGAATGAGAGATTTAAGGAAAACTGAAAGAGACAGGACCAGGAATCAAAGAATAAGAATGGGATTAGGAATAATTCCACGCAGAGAAATGAATTAGCACCTTGAGATTGTTGCATAACAATGCCGTAACACATGTTGCTGTCCACACTGTTGAAACCCTCTGTCAACTGCACTCTGAGGTACTGCAACGCCCTCCCTGCAGCCGTGATGAAGGCCCTTTGGGCTCTCACCACTTGGATTCACTGAGAGATGCTTTAAATAGGCCATCAATTTGCCAGTGACAAAGAAGTGAAGAAATAAGCTCATGTGAGGCTTGCCAGTCAGCCAAAAGCTTTCTTTCTCTCAGGGCATACAGAGGCTTGTGTACCATTGGACTAAGTATATTGGAAAGTAGGGGGACTATGTGGAAAATTGATTCTTGTACACATTTTCTATTGCTGTTGGATTAATTCTAAAACATACATGGTGGATACTTTCTGACTCACCCCCACAGTCACTGCTAACTAAGTAACTAATTCCATGGCGCAGAGTCCTTCCTGAGAAGCTAACAGGTCCTCAGCTAGTCAAGGAATTCCTTGCATTTTATGGAACCTGAAGGTTCATTACCGCATTCACAAGCACCCGCCACATGTTCCTGTTCTGAGCCAGAGCAATCCAGTCATGCCTCCCCATCCAACTTTTTGAAGATCCATTTTGATATTATCCTCCCATCTATACCAAGGTCTTCCAAGTGGTCTCCTTCCCTCAGGTCTCCCCACCAAAACTTTGTGTGCACCTCTCCTGTCCCCATATACATAATCACTGTGAGAACTGTGCAAAATGTGTAGATGTTAAATGTTACAGAAGGTGGTACATAATACCACTGGGCTTTAGAGGATTAGTTTAGTGTTTCCAGTAGTTGGTAGCATGAAAGGGAATTTAGTTTAAGGGACTACATAGAAAGAGACTGCCCATCTGCAGATGGTTTGCTCTATGATCCTTAGAATGACATATTTTTACTCCGTCAGACACATTATTTCATATTCTCCAGGACTGACAGTGTAACCTGACTTTACCAATTACAGGTGTGCTTATTGATCAGTCTGTCTCAGATGTTGTGTCACAGAGCGGTTGATCAAGAATTTCAGACTGCAGATTGCTATATTCTGCTGTTACTTACGGTTTGTTTAGAGACAGCAGCTTGTTGGTAACTTTGAGATGTGAGTGAAATAGTGTCATTGATGTAGCTTGCAAGTGAACAAGAATCATTTTTGCATCATTCAATAAGTGAAATATCATTGCATATGGAAGAGGATATTTATATACAATGTGAAAGTGACCATATTCATTTGAGTGTGATGCCCAGATTATGTGCAATGTAAAGGGTGGATGACAGGCAAGAAGGTAGGGGCGGTATCATCTGAAGTAGTAATTTGTCCCAGAATGTGACGTAATGAAGAGATCTGTGCAATGATCAGGTTCCTTTGGACATGGGACACAGTGGCACCTGCAAGCAGTCTGTGGCCCTGACTTTATGGATGTGAGGTGGAATGTGTTGCAGTACTGCACTGAGTTGGCAGGCTGACTGATGAGTGGCGCAGTGGCATATGTGGATAGCCTCGTGCAAGAGACTGATGTAGGATGCATCAAGTTGCTGCAAGAGCAGACATGCACAGTGTGTTGTGATTTTGTGAAGAGTTTCTAATGCAGAAGGCATTGGTAAACTGAACTTGTCTCACACACCTGCAATGCTGCTTGAAGAAAGGGCACACGTTTCTGGTGAAGGAACCCAAACAGATTTAGTTAATTTCATATTTACTGAGACAAACCTGGAGGACAGGAACAGTTGAATGTGGACCTATAGTAGCACAAAATAGTGATGACTGGATCCTGGCCAGAAGGATTAATCAAAAATCAGATGGGCGTGTAATGGTTTAAACCATTTGAATTGAGAGGAACGGATGGAAATTTACCTGGTCTTTTGCAGCATGGAATACAACATTCGAATTTTGCCCTCTGTCATTTTTTTTCTGTCTGGCACTTGGATGTACTTTGAAAACTTGGATGCAGGTGAAGTAATGTAACTGTGATTTGTTATACGGGAGTCACTTTGAGCCAAATATTATTGCTCTGTGGCCCATGATCTGACTGGTGGCCAAGAGGTATTTGGCAAATTGGAGCTATGAATATGAAGTCTGCAGCTGCAGTTCAAGTGCTCCTGGGACTCCCTTTGCATCTAATGGCACTTGCTAGAAGATATAGACAGACATGTGTGCAGTGAACTGTGGGAAATGCTAGGATGTGGACATAGATAGATGGGACATTAATATGGAACTTACTCTGACAATGAGGATGGATTAAAATGATGAGTGTGTTGGTTCAGATTGTACCACACAGTTTGAATCTTGACCAGGACACCATTAATGAGATTTGAGGTTCTTGTAATGCTGTTGATGAAGATTCAAGTTGTCGGTGATGTTGCTTTGTCAGTTGGTAGTCCGTGACTGTCATATTATGATCTTCTGGATCAGTTGTTCCCCAGTAATTCATTTCACAGGGCACGTGAGTGTCATACTCACTGGGGAACACAATGAAATTTGTTTCACTGTCCCATCATTTGAAGTAGGACCAATATGAGAATGTGATGTCTTGTTACACTGTGTAACTGATCAGACAGATGGCTTCTGTATTAGAGCTTAGTATGAGATTTATGTAAGACTGAGACAATTCTGTCTACAATTCCATTGTCCATTCTCAGGTGCTTATCTCTCTATGAACCATTCTTTTCTTGGTATTGTTTCCACAAAGCAGTATTGTTACTGAACCCACAAGTATGTCAGTCGCTGCCTTCTGTGTTGCACGCCCCGTCCTCTGATGTCTACACCAAACTGAATGTTCGTGCAATATGATTGTGATGTGTAGTGAATGACTGTGCTCAGTCATCAAGTTTCAACATCATGACACAAATTTGTTCAATCCTGTTGCACAGTATAACTGTGTGTGAGCCTGACAGATGGAAATGCGCAGCAGATAGCGGGCTGCAGTACTACGACAGTTTGATGCAACCCCTTTTCATTTTATTTTAACTTTAATTGAGATGAATACGATTGAGTGGGAGGATGTGAACTTGATCCGTTTTGCAGAGAATAGTGAACACTAGGCTTTTGTGGACTGTATCGGGCCTGCCATTTGTGTAAAATGCAGGAAATGTGTTGACTAGCTGAGCTTCCTAAGAAGGACTGCTCTGTGGAGTTAGTGTAAGGAATCGTTAAGTGTGGATTTTGGTGATGTGCAGATATGCAGATACTTGTGGCTGATGTATAGGGATGGTGAGGTAAATGGTTTGATATTAAAAATGTACACAGTGAAATATTTTTGAGCATTTCATTGCCATTCACGGTTTCAGTAGTGTGTTCATTGTTGGCAGTTAAAGGTAATTATTAGTCCCATTTGTAAATGAGCACTGAGACTGTATTTGGAGGTCAGCACTTGTTGGTAAGAACACCACATTCTGTTTTTATATTTGGTTTTGTACCATTGTATTATGAACTTACACTAATACCATCAGAACACAAAATACATTGATTTAACAGTGTACCTGTCTGTGTTTCGACACGCTAAAGATCATCATCAGGAGGATTTCCCCCGCCTTAAAGTTTTCAATTCATGTGATATCCTTGTATAAGTCAGTGTATTGGTAAATTGTATAAAAACTGGTTATGATAAAATGCGATTAAACAATGTAGGCACATCTCTTCCATTAATGTCCCAAAATAACATACATCAGAACTGTGGTATATGAGGATGCTGTGGTTGTCCTTGCAAACATGTAAGCCTGTACTGCAGTTTATTGTTGTGTGGATCTGTCTGATAAATTGCTGTAATATTAAAATAAAACAGTACTGCACAAAGTGTTTGTGATATATGTGTTATGTGTACGTGCTGTGATTATGGTGCAGTGTGAAGTGCTGGGTTGCTGTACTGAGTGGTGGAGTATAAGTGAATAGGGCTGGCATTGTTATGTGTACATGCTGTGATTATGGTTGCAGTGTGAAGTGCTGGGTTGCTGTACTGAGTGGTGGAGTATAAGTGTATAGGGCTGGCATTGTTATGTGTATGTGCTGTGATTATGGTGCAGTGTGAAGTGCTGGGTTGCTGTACTGAGTGGTGGAGTATAAGTGAATAGGGCTGGCATTGTTATGTGTACGTGCTGTGATTATGGTGCAGTGTGAAGTGCTGGTTGCTGTACTGAGTGTGAGTATATGTGAAAAAGGCTGGCATGTTATGGTAGTGCTGTGATTATGGCAGTGTGAAGTGCTGGTTGCCTATGAGTGGTGGAGTATAATGAATAGGCATGGCATTGTTATGTTACTGCTGTATTATGGTGCAGTGTGAGTGCTGGGTTGTGTACTGTGTGGAGTAAAATGTATAGGCTGGCATTTATTGTTGTGCTGTGAGTTGGTGCGTGTGAAGTGCTGGTTGCTGTACTGATGGTGGAGTATAAGTGAATAGGGCCTGGATATTGTTATGTGTACGTGCTGTGATTATGGTGCAGTGTGAAGTGCTGGGTTGCTGTACTGAGTGGTGGAGTATAAGTGAATAGGGCTGGCATTGTTACGTTCCTGCATTGCACTTGGACAGAAAGAGATCTTTATTGTGCAGTGAGCAGACTACATTAAGTAGTAGGTTAGTGTGTTTCGCTTCCGTGCCGTGATCACTCTCCTCCTTCACAATATAGGTGTAAGTGCCAAGTTTCTTTTCTTATCAGTTACGCGAAAGGCGTGTTCATTGTTCAGAACGTGTAGCACATCTTTATGCATCCCCTGTTGTGGATGTGTTCTGTGTAGCAGGTCTGCCACTTTGACCAGTATAGAGGGAAGTTTAACAGCACATCTCATGTGAAATAGCATCGTCTGACCTCAGATTTCACCATGTAACAGGCAGGCCTACTGCAAAGAAAGTCAAAAGTCTAAGTATGCAGTGCGATTTGATTTATGCATGTGAAGGGGTTTGCACTGGTGAAAATTCATCACCTTTTGGTGAAGGTATACAAAGCACATATAATAGTGAAAACAGGTGTGGATATGGTGCAGTGCTTTCAGTGACGGCAGGACAGATGTCGATGACAAGCAGCAACCAGGATACACAGGCATGTCCACTATGAATTACAGTGTGTCAGCACACTTGAGATGGTTTGGTCACGTGACAATGGGGATGAGAGGTACCGCAAATAGCCTGTCACGCTAGAATACAGGGGAAGAGACCCAAAGGAAGATCTCAACAGACTTGGGAGCAGGGATACAGAAGATTTAGAAGGAAAGAGGAATTGAAGAGAATGGAGTAAGAGCCATAACTTGAGACTGAAAGCTCTTGTACACCTCTACACCTACCGGTAGAAGAGGCTCGACTCAGTGAAGTGAAGTAAAGTACATTGCTATGCTGGGGAAGTTATGGGCGAACTCCCCTGCAGTCCCAATCTCCTGCCCAGTAGGTTCCATCCTTTTGGACCCCTTACGAAGCACCTGGCTGGCCAGTGATTTGCAAGTGACTGCCATGAAGCAAGCTGTCACCTCCTGCCTACAGACCCTGACAAGGCTTTCTTCTCTGCTGGGATACAAGCCTTGGTGTCACAGTGGGACAGAAGTTGAAATATCAGTGGAGATTGGTGGAGGTCTGATGTGTGCCATCTGCTACCTATGTGCCATGTATTTGTTGATGTTCGAAGAACGCTGGGCATCAGTGTTTGTGTTGTTCATATTAGGGTTTATGTGTGGTGTCTTAACAGTTATTTCAAAGAACTGTTTGTCATAAAAGTGACTTCACCCTGATCTGCTAGAGCAATTTTGTAAATTGTCTGACATATGGCTTGACATGTGAAAGTTACATATTTATAGTTCCATATTATTCTACAGGGATACGTGTCAGATTTTTCATTTATGTGTTTCCATGTTTATCTGAGTTGCTGACAGGCAAATTGTGCCTATGGCTAATTACATAAATGCAGCCAGTTTGTGTTTCATTGAGGTATTATTGTGAATATCTGTATCTGTAGATTGAGTTAGGTTATCTGTAGATATCCTATGTCTATAATTTTTTATTCACCTTTATTTATGCTGAGTGATGAATCTAAGAATGCTGTAGCAAGACTTAATTTGCCTGTTACATTAAACCTTATCATAACCAGTTTTTATTGTAGTTTACTATATATTGACGTATGCAAGTTCTTTGTCACTTTATTAACCACTAGCATACAGCCTGTTGAGTTTCAGCGAAAAATATTGGAATGTAAGAAGTTTTTACACATATATTATTTGTGTAAATATTTCTTCATTCAAAAAATCTGGACCTGAGAAGCAGAAGGTTGTAAGTCCAGTTTTATCATATTTGAGATAATACATCATTTTCTTACACCAGTATGTGACTTACTGCTGTTTAATTTTTGGTCCAGGTACACTGGGACAGTATTTGGACTTGCAACTGTCTGCATCTGAAAGAGCAGTAAATTCTAAGAAAAATGATGTATTATCTCAAATAAGATAAAATTGGACTTATGCCCTTCTGCTTCTCAGGCCCAGAAATGTGAAGAACATGTTGAAGAATTTTTCAAAGTTTTGAGTTGCCTCAAGCATTAAATATTTTCCTCTAAATTTGTGTATTTTTGTTAGGAAGTGCCATCACATTTTGAGGTGACTGGGTCGAACCCCAATTAACTTGGAGAAAGCTTAAAAACACTATTACAGTCTGTGGACCTTCAGCCTTGTCCACTTTTTGTATCAGCCTCCCAAAGTATCGGAACATGAGTACCATCATCGATGTTATATGCTACAGGAAATACTATGCAAATTATGCTACAGGAAATACTATGCAAATACAAACATACACACACTTGGCTTTTATATACAGTAGGTTTGTTGACAAAAATCTTTCACATGATACCCTTTGGAAGGCAAAACATGCAGAGGTACACTGTTGTATCAATATGATTTGAATTTATGTCTGATGGTATTAGTGTTATACAGGAGTGTAACCACATTGTGTCATTGTGTACCCCGACGGTGACAATAAAGTTTGAAGCCCCCATAAATCCCATCCTTGTCCAAGTCCATATGATTACATAATATATTACTGGAACTTTTATTTCAAGTTTCTTTTGTTTGAATGTTCCTTGTGGTACTGCGTTTTGGTTGGTCATGTTTCCTTACATGTTTATAAGGTCTATGCATAAATGTTTGCGAAGGGATGCACTAGATTCAGGCAGATTGGTTTTATCCCATACTAGTCCATCGCGTGTTATAGTTAAGATTTGTCCAAAAATGCCAATGTGAGAAAATGGTCATGTGTAGCAATATCCAGTGTGCACTTGCCTCTGCTCTAGTCCTGGGTCTGCCATTTTGTACAAGTGGTATGTCAGAGGGGCATGAATGTTATGCTGCTGCATTTTAATAATGGAGCGGTTTCTGGCCAAATGTAAGCAATTGTTTTTTGGTGAGGCAACCTGGAAATACCTTTCAAGTTCAAGTACATGTAAGGTTTTGTGACCAACCTTTTTGACATGTAAGTACCAAAACCGCCATGTGATGGAGTTTTGTCCGACTTCTGAGTCTAGGTTTTTCGTATGGGATCTTAATGTGTGTGTGTGGGGGGGGGGAGCTAAGATGTAGGTGTTTGCATTTCTGGAATCATGTTGGTGATATTTTTTGGCGGCTTTTGGTATCAAGTGTTTAACCTTTAAAATTCCTACATCCTTGTTAGGGGTGCCCAACAGCAGCAACATATGTAAATCGTGTAATTAAGAAATCGCCCAATTTAGGCATTACATATACGACCCATATGCCATCCCCACGGTATGGCTGTGCTGTTGCCAAAGAAAGGTTTGGACACCCTGGTGAAAAAATGTTCGAAAGCGCCACCAATTGAGAATTTTTAGTACTAAAATTACAGAAGCGGTAGTAAAAAATTTTATAACCTAGGACCGTGTAAAAAAAATTTCTTGGTACCAATGGACGTGGTAGTAAAAAAAAATTTGCAATGCCAGAAATTCATGCCACGCTAGTAAAAATTTTTCTGGCCGAGAGCGGGGCCAGGGGAAAATCTGGGTGGGTACGGACACGACGGGCGTAGTAAAAAAATTTTTTTTTTTTTCTCCGCCTAACGCTTTTTGCTTATCTTCTTGTCTTCGAGGTGGCTACCAATGTCTCTCGTGATGGTTGCTCGACGATCTTGGACCGCTGTACTCGAATGGCGACCTGTGACTGCTGGGTGTGTCTATCCACTCGACACGAATTCTGTTGAGAGAATAATTCGGACTTCCTGATGAATTGTGAGGTCGAGAATCTTGACAATAAATTTATAAGTAGTCCTTGCCGGCGGCCGGTCTCGAACTGCTGTGTTCTATAAGCTTGTGTCAGTGCCTTAGCCACTAGACACGGAGTTCTTGTTAAGATAATAATTTCGGAACTTCCTGATGAATTGTGAGGTCGAGGAATCTTGACAATAAATTTTATAAGTCCAGTCCTTGCCGGCGGCCGGTCTCGAACTGCTGCTGTTCATAAAGCATAAAGCTTGGTAGTCTAGTGCCTTAGCCACTAGACCACGGAGTTCTTGTTAAGATAATAATTTCGGAACTTCCTGATGAATTGTGAGGCCAAGGAACTTGGGCAGAAAATTTTTTGTAACTTCGTGTCCTGTGCATCGAAGTCTTTGGTTTCGAACTTGTGATCATAAGGTTACTGTCTAGTATCTTATCCACTAGACCACGAGGACTTGCTCGCTTAGTAAAGGTTACGGAACTGCCTGATAAATTCCCCATTACTGAATGTCCCCATTCCTTCTACGGACTCGCCTGACTTCTCCCACCCACTCACTACAGCAGCACCAGCACTGATGAAATCACAGCGCGCCTTCAGAAGTACCCAGGCAATGACAGTATTAAATTCAACAGTAGTACTGCAGTCAATTCACATGTATGTTTAGTCTCGTAACTGTACCAGTGCATTTTGCTGTATCACTGTACTACAAACCTGACGTCACAACTCTCGTCTCTGCAAGCCTCACAACATTGCGGGCAAAACGGACATATGTTTCGGAAGATTCAGGTCTTAAGGGATATGACACCGTATCTTTGGCCAGTGTTCCCGACGTTTCGAAGGTACGTCGGATTCACTGACCGAACGACACGGCGGCATATCCAAGAACACCTGAATACTCGGAAACACCGCTGTGAGAACCACAAATCTCTCATAAGCCTGCAATGTTACAAGACAGATACAGAAGTGGTGTGACGTCAGCATGTGAAGACAGTGCTACAACAAAGTGCATTGGAACAAGCCATTAGACAAACATACAGTACAACGTGAAATTGCCTACAGTACTGCTGTTTACTAATTTAACACTACCACTACCATTACACTGGTACTTCTGACGAGCTACACGGATCTCATCAGTACAGGTTTTAGTCACTACTGTGGGTGTAAAACGTCTGACAGGATTGCTACTGTGTGATTAGGCAGTTACATACCGCACTTCGTACTGACAGCCTGAAAACCGCATCCACAGTCAGGTTCTACAGCAAGAGTTGGTGCAGCTCTGTTGCTGTGGGTGTGTGGACCGCAGCTCAGACAGCAGAGAACGGCGCACAGGGTTTTTTGTTAGAGCCGCAGGTGCTAGTGGGTGTAAGGTAACAAAGGTGTGATGTCACTCACAGAACAGCACTCCGCAATGTCACCAGGAACAGACGTGTTGTTGTTCTGACGGTCGGCTGCTCGCTCTTCTTGATGCGCCAATCTTGCAGTTGTGCAGACTGCCCCGCACCCGATACATCCCATTTATTTTCAGTTCTACTTTTTCTACTATTTCCCACTGTGCAACACCCTCCTCCTCAGTAATACATATGAAAGGGGTGTGGCTTTATCTTGCATGTATTTCTAACTACTAGCCCCGCAATTTACGATGGCCTGCCTTACACTCTTCCACTTTTGTGACCGTTATAATAGTAAAAAGGCAGGCCGGCGTGCAATGGGTTGAGCGCGTGCGGCTGAACCCCGCCCGCTGACTGTTTATTGTGCACGATGTCAGGTCAGCCTGGAAATAGGGATGGCAGCTGAGTCATGTACTTAGAAATAGGGAGGCAGGTGCACGTCTGTACTTAAAATAGGACGGCAGGTTGACAACGTCATGTACTTAAATAGGGGACGGCAGGCTGACGTCATGTACTTAGAATATTTTACGTGAACATTTGTGTTCCTTGTGGAAGCCAAAACTTAATATTTTCTTCTTGGAGTTGTTGCGAAGTCTACGGTTAAAGCAGTTAACTTTTTTTGGAAATTTATATATAATATATATATATATACCACGTTTGCAGCGTGACACATTTACAAAACGTGCGACATACCTCTCTCACGAACCCCCATCAGAAAGAAGATGGGAATTGTCGTATAGAAAGCGTAAAAGCTGCTTAGTTGAAATTGTCAATGCGAGATCTGATAATTAAATTAAATTGAACAGCAACTGATCGTATCTGAATTTAGAAAGGAACCCACAGTAATGACTAAAAGTCGTATCTATACGAACTACACGCACACAAGCCCCCCCCCCCCCTCCCAGGCTAGTCCTCCCCTATCTTGCAATAACATTAAATTACGATGCTTCAGATGACCCACTGGCCTCCCCATCAGAATTGCAATGAATTTTCGTGATATGTGTTTAAGATTTCCAACTGTACTGCATATACTTTGCTTCTGCATTAAGTGTTTGTCTTTAACAATAGTTCTGAAAGTAACACTATATGTGTTTTTTTGTTTTCGTTTATACTAGTATTCGTGATCAGTTGGTATGTGTAAGGCACGAAATGGGTTTCCAGGAATTTAAGTGTAGTCTATAACATTGCACGTTTGCAAAATTGGGGTACAACTTATGACAGCTTGCTTAACAACCAATATACAGGAGGAGGAACCAATGAAATGAGACGTGTGCGCAGGTTGCTTGTACTATAATTTGGTTCTGGTGGTGTTCATAGACATTCGATGAATATGAAACATTCAAGTACTTTGAGAAACAGCGTGCGTAAATACAATGGAGATCTTAGTACCAGCAGCTTTATTTAAATCACTCATTAATATGGTAAATATTTTAACAAAATGTATTTGTGCAATAAATGAACAGCAAAGTCATTCTCAGAAATGGCTGTTCCTAGAAGACCAATGTGAGGATATTAAATGCTCTATCCTACTGAGTCTTGTCAGACATTTTTTGTGTTTGGTAAATAAGGTATTGAGATTCGCCAAGATTTCAGGGACTTGTATTAAGTGCAATTATCAAGTGAGAGTTGAGGTTCTCAGAGTGGTGACTGAGGAAAACCATCTTCTGGGACATGCCCTGCTGTAACATGGCAATATGTTCACATGTCTCAGAGAAACCTGCTGTCTCCATCACCCTGATGATGGTTCCTCTGAAATGTTGGTACATACCTATCACACTACAGGGTGACACAACCCAGAACATGGTTTTCTTCAGTTCAAAATGCAGCGACAATTTTGACATTTATAGCTCTCACACAGAATGTTAGTGTAACAATGCGTTGTGAACCAATTGGAGGAGCGATTTTGTGAGGTGTTTTACTTACAGTCCGATCTGTTTGTGAGGGTACTTACAGTCTGATCTGTTTGTGAGGGTACTTACAGTCTGATCTGTTTGTGAGGGTACTTACAGTCTGATCTGTTTGTGAGGGTACTTACAGTCTGATCTGTTTGTGAGGGTACTTACACAGTCTGATCTGTTTGTGAGGGTACTTACTGTCTGATATCTGTTTGGGTGTGATGGGTACTTACAGTCTGATCCCCCTCCCCAGAATTATAGCAATACAAAACAGTAACTACGCTACATCAGAATATTAACATTAGGTCTTCTAGGATGTGACACCATGTAGTTTCCCAAGCACCACAAGTCTGAGAGGAAGGAATCACTGCCAGCTTCACAACTGACCCTGACTGCACACCCAAATTATTTAAGGCTTGCTTTATTTTTAGTATAGTGCCTTTAATGTCTGCCTGCGCAGTATTAACACTATCACACTATTTGTCTTGTTGCTGCATACAGTATTGAGATATTTGTATTTATTATGAACATATGAACTTTACGTCTGTAACTCATTACAGTACACTTACATAGGTCAAAATACATGCATTTCAACAATTTATTTTTCACTCTAGTTGTGAGTCACGACCCTAAAGAAACCTCATGATACTGGGAACTTTAAGAAGCTATGGAAACACACGGACTGCTTTGTAGCAAGGTAACTATTGTTCCAAAGAACTTGTCACTTTGAATGTGGTCACTGTCGGGAGAAAGCAGTTCAGTTCTCTGATGAAACGCAGGACTTTGCAGTAGTCTTCAAACAGATCCGGAGATCTATGATTATGCTGTTTTTACTCAGATTTATGTATTGAGCTTTTGGCAGTTTCTGGATCCACAGCCTTTCTGGCCAGTGGTTTTAAGACATCCTGAGCAGAGATAACCACTTCACTGTCACAATTTGGCCCCTTGGTCCAAAATGGTTTTTGCTATTGGCCAAAGATGCACGTGTTTATAGTTTTTCATTTCACTTTTTATTGTGGGAATTCTAGAGTCAACAGTGTGGCAAGACATTGTTAGGCCTACTTACACTGAAAGTGTAACCTGTATTACTGTTAATTGTATTTCAATCCAACAAATACACTACATTGTTGTTGTGCATTTGTTGGATTGAAATAAAATTAATTAATTATCACAATGCACGGTATATATAATATATAAGTTCTATATTACTGTGCTTTCATGAACATTTCTGTGCAAGCTGTATACAGCCTCAGCAAAGGAATGAAGTGGGTGAGCCCCAAAATACAGCTAATGATATTAGGCCACATTAAACTGAATGAGTATGGAATACATTTCTGACATTGGATACCAAACTTCTCACATCTGAGGTACTGCACTCTGCCAGAAGCAAAATCAGATATCAAAAATGTAGATCAATGTTCTAACATCAATAATCCATTCACACCTGACAAAGGAATAGTTGGTCATATAAACGTGTAAAGAGCTTTCTTTGACGACATCTCCACAGACAGTTATAAGCACAGTCACATACCTGACTGTTGCCTGACAACAAACGCGAACACAGTAATCTGACGGTACACCACCGGCACTGCAGTAGCCACATACCTGACTGTTCCCCTGACAACAAACAGAACACAGTAATCTGACGGTACACCACCGGCACTGCAGTAGCCACATACCTGACTGTTCCCCTGACAAACAAACATTGATAAACACCAGTAGTAATACTGACTGTGACAACGGTATTACACACCACCGGCACTGCAGTAGCCACATACCTGACTGTTCCCCTGACAACAAACACGAACACAGTAATCTGATGGTACACCACCGGCACTGCAGTAGCCACATACCTGACTGTTCCCCTGACAACAAACACGAACACAGTAATCTGACGGTACACCACCGGCACTGCAGTAGCCACATACCTGACTGTTCCCCTGACAACAAACACGAACACAGTAATCTGACGGTACACCACCGGCACTGCAGTAGCCACATACCTGACTGTTCCCCTGACAAACAAACATGAAACACCAGTAATCTGACGGGAAACAACCACCGGCACTGCAGTAGCCACATACCTGACTGTTCCCCTGACAACAAACATGAACACAGTAATCTGACGGTACACCACTGGCACTGCAGTAGCCACATACCTGACTGTTCCCCAGACAACAAACATGAACACAGTAATCTGACGGTACACCACCGGCACTGCAGTAGCCACATACCTGACTGTTCCCCTGACAACAAACATGAACACAGTAATCTGACGGTACACCACCGGCACTGCAGTAGCCACATACCTGACTGTTCCCCTGACAACAAACACGAACACAGTAATCTGACGTACACCACCGGCACTGCAGTAGCCACATACCTGACTGTTCCCCTGACAACAAACATGAACACAGTAATCTGACGGTACACCACCGGCACTGCAGTAGCCACATACCTGACTGTTCCCCTGACAACAAACATGAACACAGTAATCTGACGGTACACCACCGGCACTGCAGTAGCCACATGCTCTGACTGCATGCAGCATTTCATCAAAACTGTTTAAGCCCACAGTTGATGACGCAGTTTGTTTTTGGGCAGCACAGAGTGAAAATTAATCATTTCCTCCCATATTAAAGACTTAAGAACGGTTGAATGCCTGTATCCCTCCACTGATGTCACCATGTACCAGGTTGGACGGATAATGGATCAATCATATCTTACAGCAGTAACTAGGGGGTTGACCAACGGTTCAAAATTGTTGCACTTCATTCAAAAATCTGCAGTATCCAAAGAACTTCATTTTTTTCACACATGATGAGATAAACAAGCTGTCAAACAAAATGAAGAGAACCCAAGATCACCAAGAATTTGTTGAGACAAAAAAGAAAAGTTACATATCAATCCTTTTCACATTTGTCCTGTTCCATCTCCTCCAGGGTGAAGGTCCAAGCTGAATAAAACAGCTCTTATTATCACCTCCTCCCCATAAAAGGCAGCATTCATCCATTAGAAATGGCAAAGAAACAGAAAGCTACTAAGAATGGTGCACCAAGCCCAAATGCTCGAAGCAAACAGCAAAGAAACCTGCCTCTAAAATGCAGCTATTCAATGAAAATCACAACACCTGTTCTTTGGATTTCAACGACTCGTTTGGGCATCGCACTGTTTGAACACATAAAGTAAATAGTACAGTTTGTGCAAAAAAGTAGCTGTAGCCAGCAGTCTATAGAGTTCAAATTCCAGATGTGCCAACAGACTATTTCAATTATATTTTATATCAAATTAATAGCGACAGTTTCTAATGCATTCTGTTTAGTGACCCACATTTGTACAAGAAAGGAAAGACTTTGGCTCTATCTTGGCGTAACAGCATGTGAACCAACACACAAAGTAAAATGTTCACAATTTGTCACTGTCAGGCCTACTCTACGTTTCAGGAGATAGGGGCCAGTTTGTAATCTCAAAACTGACTGGCCTGGGGGACACTAACAGTAGCCGTTATGTCGCGGTATGACAGCGACGTAAGCCGCTTGCAGTGACATGTTCCACCTTACATCCACTGTTTGACACTGCCAATCAAAGGTTAGCATTTGGTTTAAGACGGATAGGAACATCAGCAACAACAAGACTGTCAAACCAATCAGGCTCCAGACATTTTGGTTTTCAATTTGTCCAGGTAGAAGAAGATTCTGGAAGCTATAGAAATGCAGAAAGACTCTCTCCTAGTCTTGCTTCTGAACACTAATGACATGTTTTCATGTGCAACACAGCAAAATAAAAATCCTACAAAGTACAAAAAAGGGTAGTCAGTGATATCTTTTTAACAATTTCAGCTAAACAAACAAAATAACAACCCAAGCAAATATGATAACTGCTTGTATATAGTGACAACAGTTAATTAAATATTCCAAAATAATCAGTTATTGTGTGATATCTGAATAGTAATCCAGTGCTATTGAGGAACTAGACCACTTTGCGATATTCCTCGAGTGGACCTCACACTCACCGATTAAGCTGGACAGTGACATAACGTACAGAGCTTTACTTTGTTATTATTTTCTGCAACAAGGAAAATACCAATGAGGAATGCATCTAATACTGTGCCATTTGTTAGGTGTGCTGCTGGTGACTGGCTTAGGCACCACAATGTAGCTGCTGTCCATAATAACAGCTGGAGCAGGTTCGTTTGCGGTTCCTGCTCTGTGTTATCTGTCACGTAATACTGAGTTCATACGCCTCTCTGTGTTCATCTGTCCTACTGTAATACTGCACGTTCATACACCTGCTGTGTTCATCGTCCTACTGTACTGCACGTTCATACAGCCTGCTCTGTGTTCATCTGTCAGTAATACTGCACTTTCATACAGCCTGCTCTGTTTCATTGTCCTACTGTAATACTGCACGTTCATACAGCCTGCTCTGTGTTCATCTGTCCTACTGTAATACTGCACGTTCATACAGCCAATGTGTTTTTAAATTCAAAAGCACAATCCCGCTTGTAGTGCACACAGTCTTGAGATGCATCACAACTGAAATGCCTGTTATGTGGGCCAAACTGAACTACAAGGATGATCATTTGTTTTTTATTTGTTGTGGTTGTAGTTTATGTTGTAACAGCAGGATATGAAACATTGCTTTTGTGCTCATTAACATAACAATGAACATGCTGTGTGTCACTTATTTGACACAAGTACATTGACTTATTAATTCTTAATTTGTAATCTGCTTTATTGCTTTTCACTGAAATGAAATTTCACTTAATGAATATAATTTTCCAGTTCACGGAAGTTCATTGTACTGACATTTTACTGTAGCTATTCTTGCAGGCTGTCATGACCCCTCCCCTGTCTCCCAAAAAGGGAGCACTTTATTTAGAGTTTTTTAATATAAAACATCTGCAACAGGCAGAGGGCTATCTGGCATTTTCATTCCTTCCACAGCATATTTCACTGCAAACCAAAATGGTTAATTTGTGTTGATTCATTAGCCTGTGCAACAAAGGACTGTGAGATCTGCACAGCGACTTACGACACAAACACATTAACACCTGCATGCTGCAGTTCTTTAGGACCCTAATGAGGCAGCTTTAAATGAATAAATAAACGGCCCATACCAATGACACATTACATACTTTATTTATTTGCGAATATTGTGCAGTTCACTGATTACATGTGTAACATCATGTTCAGATGGGCTGTACGATCAATAAAATACTCTCAGGTTACGAAAACAAAAACCACAGCTTCCTGTGTTTGATACCAATCACCCACTTTGTTACTGATGGACTACACAAATGACACACACATTCTCCACCTATGATCTGGCAGGTTAACACTCGTCTTGTTACCTTGTTAAGTCTCTCATTAGCTCACTCCCTACTGGCACTCTTTCACAATCCCCCCATGTTCGCAGCGGCACTGACACAGTTCTTGCACCGTGATGTCACTCAGCGTCAATAACACCTCAACTGCTGCTCAATGGACTGGCCATCACAGTCTGCAAACACACAAACACACATATACAGCTATAGTTACTGCAGTTCCACATTTATGACTGTCTCTTGTAAAAATAATGATTACTGTGCCATGTCAAACAGTGCAGCAGAATTTTACTTTCCTTGGTCCTATAGCAATGGTCCTGAACTGGGGATACATGGACCACACAAATGTATACACAATATTTGTATATATTCCATAAACTGTTAAATATCAGCAAGAATGATCTAAATCATCTTGACAACTTCCATTTGTACAAACACGTCTATGTATGAAACTAATTTTGTTATATGAGAGCCTGTATCTTGTTGCATTTGTAATGCAGAGTAACATGCAATTTTGAGAGAAAATTTACTGTTGACAACAGGTGTGGGAAGTTTCACTTTCAGAACATGCAATATTTCAACTGAAAAATGTTCATAAACTCTACTTTACAGCATTACTTCTACTAAACAGCTTATTTAAAAACTGCCATACATTTTCTGTGCAAGCTGCAAGACTTCTTATATGTATCATTCACAAGCTCATGATGTGCTCTTTCACACCTTCAAATGAACTACATGTTTGTGATTTCAGACTTCCACCGCGATGTTGAGATCTGTGCTCTTCTGGGATATTACGCAGTGTCGAGTGGTAATCCCTTACTGACGTTTCGGGACAACGTATCGGACCTATCTTCAAGGGTCAAGAAGAAAAGAAAGGTTTGATTTCATGTCACCTAACAAACCATTAAAATGCGTAACAGTGGCAAATGTACCGAGTCACAGTTCTTTCGCAAATTACAGCACACACATAATACTTCTTAAACTTCAGATTTTAGGAACATGTCTTGTGTTTAGTTAACCTTATGTCACACCATTTAAATTCACAGTGTTCTCACATAATTTGGCCAGTTTACTTAAATGCCACATGAAACATGATGTTCATCCAAATATTGTTTTAAAATGCAGATCCTACCTCCTAGAAAGCACTATGTTCCGATTACAAAGCCTGTGTGTGGACAATACACTGAGTCCAGAATGATATAGCATGTGGTACCTATAGTGACCACTGCTTTAAATGGATAAATGCCTATCACAGTTTTTGCAGGCATTTAAATTTTATAGATATTTTCACACTATTATATCAAGTGCGTGAAAGGGTTAGGCATGGCAATTAATATTAACATAAAAGGTTTATATCGTGATATAAAACTATTTAAGCCAGTGGTGCCTGGGAACTATATCAGTTCCTACTCTGTGCAAAAAATGTGCCTATACTGCATTATAAATTATATAAAACCACGTATTAATTGTGTTGGGTGCATGATCAATTATAGTTCTCTCAAACACTGTACATAGATGTTACTATGTATTTAACTTGTATTAGAAACAAGTGTTCTATTAGGTCAGAAATGTTCTACATCTTGGCTTTCTGCCCTGAAATACATAAGAAATGTGCAGTAACTACTGTAATATGGGTGTGGCCCATTTCGTAATTCCGGTTCACCATAGTTCGTTCACATTTGTTCTCGGGAAAAGGATAAATAAAAAACAGTGAACAGTTGTATGTCCTGCAGCAATCCGTACCACACAGACATACACTTGGAAAACATTTCAACTACAAAGAAAATGCATGGCCTCGTCTTTCTGTAGCGGTAATTTCAGCAGTGACATTGGCACTACTAGTCCGTCGCTATTACAGTACTTCGAAACGGACAAATACTGTTTGGTGGGTTTACACCGTTATAATTACTCACACAATTTCAAGACATGGACACGTTCCCAAAAAACATCACAAATATTACCTTCGGTATTCCTTCCGCCCTTCAATGCCAAACTTCCTGCGCGACACTCGACCCACAACGAACGATACATTTACCTTTCTCGGTAATTTATACTGCACTGCTATCCTGACGTCATGACAGGGGTAGGTTCATGAAACTATAGAACGAGAATGTTGTTGAACGACGCCGATCCAATATATGCTAACGTATACAAAAAGGCATGCCCCTCGTCGGCAGAATATTCGTTACGAAATGGTGAAATTAAACCAGTTATACTTTCAAGGGGTCCGTCTGTACAGGGAGACTGTGAAAGCGTCCCTCTTATACGTGCCCATATGGGCTCTAAATTTCTGTTTGTTTCTTTAGACGAATTTTGTGTGTTAATATTTTTATTTTTATGACGTTCTTTGAATGTTTTGGCTGGATAGTTACCATACAAAAACTAAATAGCCACAGACATGAAACTAGTAATTAAGTGTAAAGCCGCGTCCACATTAGCAAATATTTTCGTTGTGTGTTGAATGTGAAAATTCAACGCACAAATTTTCGCCGCAAGGTAAATGTTCTTGCTACATAAAAATTTATGTTGTGCGCTATGCGTCTGTGATCAACACGTGCGTTTGTCTAAAAAAAGAGCACTGCGCATTCACAGATACGTCCACACTATTACTATATTTCGGCGAAAATCTCTTTGATGTTTAAAAAAAAACCGATAACGAATGATCGTGTGCGTTGAATGTCACAAACATTTTGTGTGCGTTCATATGCGGCACGCACGTCCACACTGAGATAAATTTGTTAACGCACGCACAAATTTGTGTCAAATACAACACACAACAAGAATATTTATTAAAGTGAACGCGGCTTAAGACCAAATCCCGAATCGATACATAACTTTCGATAGTTTGATTCGCTTCCAGTTTGCAGCGGCTTCATCTAACAGGTTCGTGAATGCGGTGTTAACATTTTTGAAAATATAGTGAATAACGTAGTTCTTTCCTATCGTAACTATAGCCCGATTAATTACCAAAATGTGCATAGTTACTGTGAATGTGGGTTTCATTACAAGTGGAAAAAATCATTGCCTGTAAGAAAATGTAAGTTTTTTAGCCATGCAACTCGTCTAACATGGCGATGCACAAGGTACGTAGGTGCTTGTTCTTTATATTAATACGAAATGTAATTTACTGCACATATTCTTACTGTTTCTGCGCTGCAGAATTAATTCCATAATTTTGCGCGTAATGTATTGTGCTATATTGTTGCAAAAGGTGCCCTTGATATTACTGTATTTTTTTAGTGGCCCTACTCGTTTCTTTGTAGCTGTCCAATCCTGTTCCTGTCGCCATTTTGACTTTGCTTAACCTACGATACCTTACAGTTTTTCATTAGTCTACATTTCTGTCCCGTAGACCCTACGTAGTATGGAAGTGAAAACGAAAAATTTATTGATAATGTAACAGTTACAGTTTTAAAATATTTAATAATTACAGCCTAATCGTTTAAAAGCATTTAGTGGTGCTGACATAAGTTGCTGCAATGCTGACCATATCCCCAGTAGGTATTCACAGTACGCCATGTCTTCTAAATGCTGCAGACGATATTTCCGTTTGGAAAATGCATAAAACGATAAAGCATAGCTTTACAATAAATTCCTTCTTTACTTAATTTTCAGATATTGCCGTAGTAACGTTTCGTTACACCGGTAATTTTTTACGATCATTCCTTCACACTTAACCACCATAACAGGCCTCCTGTTGAGGGTCTTTGAAACATCTAAATTATTTACTGAATAACCAAATTTACTGTTTAGTAAATTTAAAATTGTCATATTACGATAATCTTTGCATATCACTGTAGCCATGTACCCGTTCTTTGATAAACTTACCACTCATGCTGAATTTTTGTTTAATTTTGTTGTAAGGAAGCAGAATTTACACGAAGGTAAGTGACCGTTGTGCACCGTAATAATGCCGTACTGCCTGTGCTTTGTACCTTTGCTTTAGAGTACCATTAGAAAGGGCCAATAACATCATCAGATTTTAAATATAAGGCACACTAAAACCATGAATATTAGTCTTCTGGGACGTGACGCCGTGTCGTCTGGTAGATGTGTACCGACGTTTCGTCACCGCAGTAGATGGGTCATGGTCTCTTTGTATGGGTGTAAAACTTTGTCTCGTACGAATGATACAGGACTGCGTCTGCACTGGGAATGTAAGAACAGGCAGTGGAGGATAATGTTAGAACTGTGGAGAGACAAAGTGACGGGAGAGTGAATCTTTACACGTCGTGCTGAGGAGGCATGTAGCACGAATGGGAGTGATGAGAACTGAATGGGTCTGTGACAGTGTTGTTGGAAAGTCTGATAGGAACAGAACACTAGGATGAGCTCGGTGTAGACAGGAGGACAATATTAAAACGGATCTTAAAGAGAAGGACGTGAGGATATGGATGATTCATCTGGCTGACGTGGGCTTTTGTGAACACGGTAATGAACCTTCGGTTTCCATAGGAGGCGGGGGATTACGTTAGCTGGGCGACTGTTGGCTTAACAATAAGTGATCCGTGAAACCGGAGTCCCGTTGTAGCTCAGTTAACTAGTGGAGGATAGTTGGCTCCTAGCAAGTACCAGTGTCTTTCTGTTTACATAATAATTGGTTTATATATTGCTGGCTGTGTGCGGACGACAGAACAGTGGAGAAGTGAAACTGCAGGGACAAACGTGCCTAAGGACAGACTGACTTAAACTAACTTTTAGAAGTCGTGTGGCAGCCGATCTGTGCCCCTTCACTGCACTGTCCACACATTGCGTATTTAGTGTACGTTAGTACTGTACCTTTCGCAGTGTCCATATAGTGTATTGTGCATCGGTTGGTTTATAACTTAATTTAATATAGTTTATTCTTCATATCCGTTATATTCCCTTTTGACACTTCCACGCTGTACGAACACCTGCACACACAGCTAGTAGCCTGCCGACGAATGGAGAAGCCTGGAACCCAGCGACCAGTCCGTCTCACACGTGTCTGTGAACTGCGACACTTTGTTGCTGCCTGTCCTCCTATTGGCAGTTCCTTTCCTCGCTCTGTCTCAACAGACAGCAGTTTATGAAGCGGTTGTAAAAAAGGACAGAGGTTTGTGAGTGCGAGTGAAATGTAACTGTTGCTAGTGACGTACTTATGTCATGTCATACATGTTTCGTTCAGACGATCAGAGGTTTTCACGACGGTGAAATCAAGGGCAGGGCAGGGCATGTGATGTGTGGTAGGAGGGGAAACCCGAAGGAAAGGAGCAATTTGGAAGACCTAGGCGTAAATGGTAGAGCATGGACGGGATTATTCGTCGGAAAAAGTCACGAAAGATACAAAAGATAGAAATACCTTAAAATAAATGATCACGAAAGGTCGAAATCCCGAACATCGAGGTTCGCGAACTTCGAGACTAGTGTATCATTTCAATTAGGCCAGGACGTCCATGTTTCGCGCTTTAGCTGAAATTGCAGTCTTTACTGACAATGCTAGTTTATTCTAACGTGAACCAAACTACACTTCCTAACAGCAGACTACAAATCTGACGTCACTTGACCTACATAGCCCCCTTTCCCATGTACGTATTTCTGTAGCCTCACACCCAGCAGGTTAGTGTTGCGGTAACGCCGTATATAGGCTTGTAGTTTATTGGGGAAGTAGACCTACTCAATTCATATCTCGGTGAAATTAACGGCTGTTCAGAGGATGTTCGTGGTTTTATTCGGGCTTTATAGTAAAATACCGACAGAGATAGGCTGCGACCGCCTCTTTCCAAATAGGTAATGGTAAATTTATCCCTAGAACAGGCCATGACAGCCCAGAGGGGAGTAGAGGTATAGCTCTACTCTTTCTTTAACCCTGGCACTAGATGACGGTGGGTGGTCAACTCCACACCCCGACCGCAAACCCCCGGGAATGACCGGTACCCATTGTATAGGAGGCTGGGTGGGCCCCAGGGCCGGTCTGGACGGGTGCGGAAAATCTCTCCTCCACCGGGATTAGATCCCTGGACCGTCCAGCTCGTAGCGAGTCGCTATACCGACTGAGCTATCGCGGCTCACGCCTCTTTCCAAATATCACATAAAATTCCTGAAATATTCTCCATTTAATTCGACTCTGTATAACCATACAGCTGTCACAACGTCGTTATATACCTCATGATCAACATCATATGCTTGCACAGAGGACAGGTTTCATGATTTTTCTCAGTCCCTGCCCTGATAGAAAATCAATATCGTCTCCGTTCCTCCCACCACGCACCGGTGACGTGTGCAACCATGATGCATCGCGAAGTGTGCAGGTCTGTACATGTTGATGGCGCTGTCTGCGGGCTTGCGTTTTTAATGTGTTTTAGAATGTTTGTTTGGCAATCAGAGCTGGACTAAACAACGTACCATATTTTGTAAATTAACGTACGTGTTAAATTGAGTGATATTCGTTTTCTTGCTGCTGATATACACCACAACTGCAGTAACCAGTCCCCGTTGCATTTTTTGGCGCCCTCTTCAATTTACACTATTTTTCGTTAAGATATTTACTCATTAACATTACTTAATGCTAAGACGTGTGTTCCTTCCTTCTAGTCTTTACTGTAATGGAAACGTTAAAGGTAAGTTAATAAAATATGCAATAAATTGCGTAAATAATTTTCGTGCACATCAGCACCTCTCCCATGTTATGATGCATTTGGGGATTGTTTGTACAGTGAAGACAATGGGTGCCATTTTAACAACATCAAAATGTTGAAATAAAAATTCATTACGAAGAAAATCAAGATAATGCGTTTTACACGGGCAATCATGGACATAAAATTACTTTAGTACATATTATATAAAAGCTAAAAGCTAATTGGAATTAGACGAAGTTGGGATTCTAATTGGCCGATGTTACCAGAATACCTCTTCATAATAAGAGCCATATGTATCAGATTAATTGAAAGGCACCGTTTGTTGTCCTTCTACAAAGAGCCATTCTAGTACATCATTCATCATGGGAGGCAGACAATGCAAAGTAAGGGACTGCCTGCCTCCTGCAACACAAACGAAGTGTTAGTGACTTTACATTCAACTAAGTCTGACAGCAACTGTTAGAAGTGAAGTGACTGTACTCAAAACAGACAGTAAAGTGCTACTGTGTGTGCAGAATTCTTCCAAATGAGGGCTTCAGGATCCAGAACTTTTGAATCCATCCACATGAATAGTGTTATGAAGTAGTGCATGCAAGATTAGAAGAACCAAGATGGCATTTGTGTCATTATGTAAAGGAAAAAGGAAGGGGTGGTAAAACAAAGGCTGATATACCACATTACCAACCTCTAGTGTTCAGTGTGCATGCTTTGTTTTCCTTCAGGTGTGTGTTTATAGTCAGTGCACAAATATTGACTGTACATCAGTACCTTCAAAATCTAATCACACAAAACAGTACTAGTTCAGTGCTGCAACTGAAAAATTTCATCATGGAATTTCTTTTCTCCATTCCTCCATTGCTAAGGCATCTCATATGTCCAGGTCTTCACTAGACCATTATGTTTCCCAACATATTGAGCGTCTGCTGTGGTGTTTTTGTGTGAATGAGATGCTTCGGTAGTTACGGTTTTCTCTACCCAGGTTCTAACACAAGTATCATGATTATTGCCTTCTTACACCACAGTTTCGTTTAACTGTTGTGTTCTTCAGTGCTGATAGAATAAAAATTAGAATGTAATTAAAGAGGTATCAGATACCTGGACAAATGAGTTTGTGACAGGGTAAATGGCAAGGTACGGGGATTGACCCCTCCCCACTGTGTCACGTTAGGAGGCACTGAAGGATGAGATGAAAACCTGAACACATCAGTTGCTAGCTATTGCCCTGCTACGAGGAATAAATGCAGTCTTCTTCTTGTGTGGTCAAATGCTGAATGAAGTTTCTGGTCTGACAAGTGTAAGCAGAGAGGGACACTGTTATCATGTAGAGCACACAGATGTGACGTAGTGCTTATGGTGGTGATTTGGTGACGGGTAGTGCTGTTGTCATGTAGAGCACACAGATGTGATGTAGTGCTTATGGTGGTGATTTGGTGACGGGTAGTGCTGTTATCATGTAGAGCATACAGATGTGATGTAGTGCTTATGTTTGTAATTTGGTGACGGGTAGTGCTGTTATCATGTAGAGCATACAGATGTGATGTAGTGGTTATGTTTGTGATTTGGTGACGGGTAGTGCTGTTGTAATGTAGAGCACACAGATGTGATGTAGTGCTTATGGTGGTGATTTGGTGACGGGTAGTGCTGTTATCATGTAGAGCACACAGATGTGATGTAGTGCTTATGGTGGTGATTTGGTGACGGGTAGTGCTGTTATCATGTAGAGCATACAGATGTGATGTAGTGCTTATGGTGGTGATTTGGTGACGGGTAGTGCTGTTATCATGTAGAGCATACAGATGTGATGTAGTGCTTATGGTGGTGATTTGGTGATGGTAGTGCTGTTGTAATGTAGAGCACACAGATGTGATGTAGTGCTTATGTTTGTGATTTGGTGACGGGTAGTGCTGTTGTAATGTAGAGCACACAGATGTGATGTAGTGCTTATGTTTGTGATTTGGCGACGGGTAGTGCTGTTGTAATGTAGAGCACACAGATGTGATGTAGTGCTTATGGTGGTGATTTGGTGACGGGTAGTGCTGTTATCATGTAGAGCATACAGATGTGATGTAGTGCTTATGTTTGTGATTTGGTGACGGGTAGTGCTGTTGTAATGTAGAGCACACAGATGTGATGTAGTGCTTATGGTGGTGATTTGGTGACGGGTAGTGGTTATCATGTAGAGCACACAGATGTGATGTAGTGCTTATGGTGGTGATTTGGTGACGGGTAGTGCTGTTGTCATGTAGAGCACACAGATGTGATGTAGTGCTTATGTTTGTGATTTGGTGATGGGTAGTGCTGTTATCATGTAGAGCACACAGATGTGATGTAGTGCTTATGGTGGTGATTGGTGACGGGTAGTGCTGTTATCATGTAGAGCACACAGATGTGATGTAGTGCTTATGGTGGTGATTTGGTGACGGGTAGTGCTGTTGTAATGTAGAGCACACAGGAGATGTGATGTAGTGCTTATGGTGGTGATTTGGTGACGGGTAGTGCTGTTGTCATGTAGAGCACACAGATGTGATGTAGTGCTTATGGTGGTGATTTGGTGACGGGTAGTGCTGTTGTCATGTAGAGCCAAAGGAGATGTGATGTAGTGCTTATGGTGGTGATTTGGTGACGGGTAGTGCTGTTGTAATGTAGAGCACACAGGAGATGTGATGTAGTGCTTATGTTTGTGATTTGGTGACGGGTAGTGCTGTTGTAATGTAGAGCACACAGGAGATGTGATGTAGTGCTTATGGTGGTGATTTGGTGATGGTAGTGCTGTTATCATGTAGAGCACACAGGAGATGTGATGTAGTGCTTATGGTGGTGATTTGGTGACGGTAGTGCTGTTATCATGTAAGCACACAGGAGATGTGATGTAGTGCTTATGTTTGTGATTTGGTGACGGGTAGTGCTGTTGTAATGTAGAGCACAAGATGTGATGTAGTGCTTATGGTGGTGATTTGGTGACGGGTAGTGCTGTTGTCATGTAGAGCACACAGGAGATGTGATGTAGTGCTTATGGTGGTGATTTGGTGACGGGTAGTGCTTTATCATGTAGAGCACACAGGAGATGTGATGTAGTGCTTATGTTTGTGATTTGGTGACGGTAGTGCTGTTGTAATGTAGAGCACACAGGAGATGTGATGGAGTGCTTATGGTGGTGATTTGGTGACGGGTAGTGCTGTTGTAATGTAGAGCACACAGGAGATGTGATGTAGTGCTTATGGTGGTGATTTGGTGACGGGTAGTGCTTTTGTCATGTAGAGCGCACACAGGAGATGTGATGTAGTGCTTATGGTGGTGATTTGGTGACGGGTAGTGCTGTTATCATGTACAGCACACAGGAGATGTGATGTAGTGCTTATGTTTGTGATTTGGTGACGGTAGTGCTGTTGTAATGTAGAGCACACAGATGTGATGTAGTGCTTATGGTGGTGATTTGGTGACGGGTAGTGCTGTTGTCATGTAGAGCACACAGAGATGTGATGTAGTGCTTATGGTGGTGATTTGGTGACGGGTAGTGCTGTTATCATGTAGAGCACACAGGAGATGTGATGTAGTGCTTATGTTTGTGATTTGGTGACGGTAGTGCTGTTGTAATGTAGAGCACACAGGAGATGTGATGGAGTGCTTATGGTGGTGATTTGGTGACGGGTAGTGCTGTTATCATGTAGAGCACACAGATGTGATGTAGTGCTTATGGTGGTGATTTGGTGACGGGTAGTGCTGTTGTAATGTAGAGCACACAGGAGATGTGATGTAGTGCTTATGGTGGTGATTTGGTGACGGGTAGTGCTGTTATCATGTAGAGCACACAGGAGATGTGATGTAGTGCTTATGGTGGTGATTTGGTGACGGGTAGTGCTGTTGTCATGTAGAGCACACAGATGTGATGTAGTGCTTATGGTGGTGATTTGGTGACGGGTAGTGCTGTTGTCATGTAGAGCACACAGGAGATGTGATGTA
The DNA here is from genome assembly GCA_021186555.1 of Reticulitermes speratus. Taxonomy (NCBI): domain Eukaryota; kingdom Metazoa; phylum Arthropoda; class Insecta; order Blattodea; family Rhinotermitidae; genus Reticulitermes; species Reticulitermes speratus. Next base: position 3,195,468 of record JAJKFL010000012.1, on the reverse strand, counting down.
GTGCTTATGGTGGTGATTTGGTGACGGGTAGTGCTGTTATCATGTAGAGCACACAGGAGATGTGATGTAGTGCTTATGTTTGTGATTTGGTGACGGGTAGTGCTGTTATCATGTAGAGCAGACAGGAGATGTGATGTAGTGCTTATGGTGGTGATTTGGTGACGGGTAGTGCTGTTATCATGTAGAGCACACAGGAGATGTGATGTAGTGCTTATGTTTGTGATTTGGTGACGGGTAGTGCTGTTGTCATTTTTAGTTGCTTGGTTGGTGCATGACATATCTTAGTGGCTAAGATCGGAATTTCATTGAGTCTGTACTACTGCTTACAAGCCGGAAGGTCGCAGGTTCGATTCCCGATGGTGTCATTAGAATTTTTCATTGACATCATTTCAGCCGCACTATGGCCCTGGTGTCGACTTGGCTTCTAACAGAAATGAGGCGGCCGGTGTGTAGGGCTGACAACCTTACCACCTTCATGTGCCGATTGTCTATAAATGTGGGAGCCTCAACCTCCTGGAACCCTAAGGGCCTGTCCAGGCTTGAAATGGTATTGCTTTTTTTTTTTTAATTATTTATTGATGATTACAATTTACAATATGTACAGTTTACAAGGAAAAAGTTACAAAATTGTTCCAATCACCAATTTAACTAAAATGAGTGCACGGACCAAAAGTTATACAAAGGGAAAAATAAAAATAATATTAGTGAAAAAGACTAGAAAAAAAAACACTATGCCTGTGGGATAGCTTTGCTTTACCGTACTACTGCTAGACAGCCTTAGCGTACAGAATGTCACGCAGTATCGTTAGCCTTCCCTGTTCAATGTTCTGAGGGCCCCAAATGAAATGAATTCAGTAACTGCTTTCTAAGTGCATTTCAAAGAACTTAGAGCTGACCGTCTGGCTTGAGGCATCCACATAAAACAGAGATGGACGCCCTTCATGTCAACCAGTACTCCATCACAGCAGTACTTTATTAAGCTGTCTTCTTTGACTTATTGTCACCGTCGTCCGCTGTGTATATATCTCAGTGTCACAGCATATATGGCAGCACCACAGAACACAATGTGATAAAGGAGACATCATTACAACGAAGCAAACAAGACCAGTCAGATACAGAAAGTCGCTATTCACGCAGCAGGTCTCTGCCACCCAGACACAAACTCCATACGACTGCCTATAATGCACGAAGAAGGGAAGCTACACAGAGTTACAACAGCAGTTGCCACTGGCTTGTCTACTGATTAACGTACTAGACTCTTCAAAAGAAATGCGTTTCTAACCCAACCGTCTACAATGTGTTGTACAACATAAGGATTATTCAACTGTGTTGTTAGTGAGGTCAGTCTGCAATGACTACAACGAGAATTGATTTTCCTTTGCAACAAGGACAATAAAAGGTAAGAATGTGTCACCACCGGGGAGGATATGTGTACAGTGCCATACAAAACAGCGTGTTTTGGGATAAAGGAAGTTTCATTTCTAAAAGAAAACTACTTCTACTCACACACAGTCATGTATTTTATTTCTTAAACACCGCTACATGCCCATCTACTGTTTATTACAATTACAACTGTTTATCTCAATTACATGCTCGAAATTGGTATGGGTGTATTTCTTATATATAATTCCAACTAAGCACTTTTGACAAAAATATGTATGTTGTACTATTTTATAGTTATAGTCAAAAAAGTGCAATTAGTTGGAATTCTAATAAATATATGTCTAATGCCCAGATATGTGTCACATGACGTTCATGTCGATGTATGTAAAATGTACAGTGTTACAGAAGTACACAATGGCAAAGCAATACTATTGTATAGCAAGTGTAAGTAACTGAATGTGAAAGGACAGAACAAACAAGATGGCTTACATTTTGTGGTGTGTGTGTTGAGATTTGAACAGCTTACTGTGCACTGTCACAAAATGTGCCACTTTTCCTGAGCCTTCGCACATATCCTCTCCAGCTATGACATCATCATTAACATCCTTGTGTTCTCTTCAACCTGTAACAAGTAAAGAAAGAACTACAATAGTGCAGTGTCAACAGCACCTTGTGCCTCATCTCAGGACCTTGCACTGAGCACACATGCCTGAAGGAAGAAGCAACAAGTTGCTTTCAAAAATGAGGTACTGTAAGAAAGGTGACAATGATGTGGCCCTATGGGATTGGGCTGTGTGTAGCGTGGTACGCAAGTGCTGACATTGCAGTACTTACGTACCACGCTACACAGCATGGCATCCCAGAAGAGTTGATCACTGCAATGGAAACCTCAAACCTCCCACAATATGATATCTCAGTTACAATGAAAGTAGTGTATATGTACATAATATAAATTGCTAATCCTTTGTGGCAGTGACAGGGCCCGTAACACAGCACGCTGATGAGCACCATGATCCCAAAGTTCAAGAATTAGAATAAAACTGAGACATTCAAAATTCATAAAGACTATCCCCCCGGCAGTTTACCAACAACATTTAACTTTCCGCACTATGATACAGAATATGCTTCACATGCCTGGACTGCATCGTGTTGGGCACTGCAGTCGCCTGAATACACCTCATAAATTTCTGAAGTTTACATTACAAAGCAACAAAACAAACAGTCTCCAAATGGACATTAAAAGTAACTGCCCTGTCTACTGCACATATCGCAGTAACTGCCCTGTCTACTGCACATATCGCAGTAACTGCCTGTCTACTGCACATATCGCAGTAACTGCCCTGTCTACTGCACATATCGCAGTAACTGCCCTGTCTACTGCACATATCGCAGTAACTGCCCTGTCTACTGCACATATCGCAGTAACTGCCCTGTCTACTGCACATATCGCAGTAACTGACCTGTCTACTGCACATATCGCAGTAACTGACCTGTCTACTGCACATATCGCAGTAACTGCCCTGTCTACTGCACATATCGCAGTAACTGCCCTGTCTACTGCACATATCGCAGTAACTGCCTGTCTACTGCACATATCGCAGTAACTGCCCTGTCTACTGCACATATCGCAGTAACTGCCCTGTCTACTGCACATATCGCAGTAACTGCCCTGTCTACTGCACATATCGCAGTAACTGCCCTGTCTACTGCACATATCGCAGTAACTGCCTGTCTACTGCACATATCGCAGTAACTGCCCTGTCTACTGCACATATCGCAGTAACTGCCCTGTCTACTGCACATATCGCAGTAACTGCCCTGTCTACTGCACATATCGCAGTAACTGACCTGTCTACTGCACATATCGCAGTAACTGACCTGTCTACTGCACATATCGCAGTAACTGCCCCGTCTACTGCACATATCGCAGTAACTGCCCTGTCTACTGCACATATCGCAGTAACTGCCTGTCTACTGCACATATCGCAGTAACTGCCTGTCTACTGCACATATCGCAGTAACTGCCCTGTCTACTGCACATATCGCAGTAACTGCCCTGTCTACTGCACATATCGCAGTAACTGACCTGTCTACTGCACATATCGCAGTAACTGCCCTGTCTACTGCACATATCGCAGTAACTGCCCTGTCTACTGCACATATCGCAGTAACTGACCTGTCTACTGTACATATCGCAGTAACTGCCTGTCTACTGCACATATCGCAGTAACTGCCTGTCTACTGCACATATCGCAGTAACTGCCCTGTCTACTGGACATATCGCAGTAATTTCAATGTCTGCACATTTACACTAACCACATATGTAACTATACTTACACTGCAGACTTCTAAACCATGGCTATAAATTCCGAATTTCAGGCACATAAAATTCTCCACATAATTTCCCAAGCGTGGGTTTCAGCAAGTGTGTGAGATATCCTACAAGCTCAAAATTTTAATGACTTTGTTGCCCCCCCCCCCCCCCCCCCAAGGGTTTATTTCTGTTCCTCTCAGCTAATGCATCTCATTGTAGAAACTGGCACTTGTCAACATACTACACTGACAATTGGCACTTCTCAACATACTACACTGACAAGTTATAAAATGACATCCTATGTTATATTACAGTAATGCCGTCGAGTTAGTATCATCAGTTTTTTACTTGTAGTAAGATTTTTCTTATGAAATTGTATCACAGAATTTGCATTAAAATATGATTTGACAAGAATGTTTTTAGAAGGGAAAATATCAAAATACAACCATTCAAAATTCAAGTAACTGATTACCTCATTGCTATAAATCATATACAGGCCCATCAGACGTCAGACTTGACCCACATTGTCATATGCAACTGCCACCACATGCAGCCACTTTCAGTACTTCACAGCAACTGCCACCACATGCAGCCACTTTCAGTACTTCACAGCAACTGCCGCCCCCTTCAGAAGAATAGGAGAACTTCTACAGAGGCACGATATTGACTGAGGTACATCAAACATACTTCTGCAATGTCAACATGAAAGGTCACGTTGTCTCTTTATTAAAAGTACCACAGATGAGGCCATGACAAGGAAGAAAGAATTTCACTTGCGATATGAGGTTCTCACAACAGTGATGGTGAAGATTCCAGTCTTCAGGATATTGATGATGTTTGGGAAGAGCTTGCTGCCTCCGTATTCAACAGGGGTCCAGAAATTTTTAAAAAATCTAGCAACCTAAAAACTGCAGGTGACAGAACGGTGACATTATGCAAGTTCAGTACCGCGGACTCACAAATATTAGTTGCCACTGTACAAAATTCAGTTGCCTGGGAGACCTGGTACCCTGTTTGTGCATCCCTGTTCTTCAGGGTACCTACATGTCATATCTCAAAAGCCTGGAATTTTCAAGACTCTGTTCATTTCTAATCTAGGTACTGGACTAAGGTAAGTGATGGCGTCACACCCCAGGCAAAGTGCCCACTGACGAGGACAATGGATGGTCTCCAGAAGCTGTTTGGAGATGGAAACACAGAGGGAACTTCATGCAGCTACTGAGAATGACACACCAGCTGTCCACATGACACACCAGCTGTCCACATTGTAGTCACTTATTGACTGAGCCACTCCAGACACCAATGTCAAAGTAAAATACTGTAAATAATTCTCTTGTATTTTTCATTTACAAACACTAACACAAAAGTAAGACTATTCCATGCCACTAAAATTGTGCATTTCATTTACATAATCTGTCTGGACATGAGCTAGGTAACAGGAGGCCAGCTAACATTTTCTGTTTTTATATCAGTGAATCTCTTAAATGAGTGTTGCACATATCTTGTATAACACATATTACAGATTTCTGTGACCTTTATGTGGGTCACATTCCACAAAATTAATAATAAAAGCATGTGTTCAGGCCCTGCCAGCTACATGAACATATTTTCCTCAGGTTTATCTACATGGAACTCAAGTACAGTGCTGCTTGCATGACAGCGCTGTTCAAACAGCATTACAGAAATGTGAAAAAAGAGTAACTAAATAGTGTTCAAGATCACTGTGAAGTCACCCTTAAATTGTACCAATTATGTCACTTATATGTGGTGACAGACTTACAACAACTAAAAGATGGTTTCTCAGTTTTTCATTAAATCCTCCCGAATGCTATGAAATGAGAAGGTAAGTCATCAGCTTCGTATTGTACTCCTCTGTGAAGACATTCCAGTGTCCATTGGATATAGCAAGTGCACACATGTATCTTCTTCGTTTGTATTCAAATGTTACCAGCCTGCCTTTCTTTTTGGTACTGGAGTTAGCATCTTACATTCTTAATTTCCTTGTTCTGTAATTGTTCCCCTTTTCTGGCTCATCTCACTTTACTTCCTCATGTACTGTGTATTTGCACATCCTTTTCCTGCTTACTCTTTCAATCCTTCTATTCCATGTTGCATTCATCTCTCGTTTTGAATCCTTCCTTCCTGGCCTGTACCAATCAATTTTCTTTTTTTTTTCTTTCTTTAACTCATGTTTCACTCCACGTTTCTCCATCATCTGCACTTCACTTACTGTTTTCCATTCCCAAATTCCTGTCCCTCAATGTTTCCCCCATCTCTGGTTCATCTGACTGTACATTTTTTTGCTCACTGGGTTTCTATTTCTTATTTGTTGTTACTGTCTGATTGTGAAGGCAGCAGTCTTTATATTTGGATAAATGTGTGCTGTAAACTGTGCACACAGACAGATAAATGTGTGCTGTAAACTGTACACACAAACAAGATAAATAAAGCTTTCAAAAACAAATGATGTTCTTCTTTTCTCTCTTTCCACTGTGCCATAATACCAGACTCTCATTTTATTTATTTTTATTTCACCCCCCTTTATATTCCTTGTTCTCTACTGTCCTTATTCCACCTATATGTTCTTTATTTCCTCCACTCAGCTCCTTTTTGTTCTTCTTTCTGATATATCTACTTTGTTCCACCTTTATGGACTTCATATTTCTTTCTGGCACCCATGTACTTTCTTTGCCCATTCCATTTTCTTGATTTTTTCCTCCCCTTTGTCTCTGTATTTCACACAGTCTTCTACATTCTTCCAATAATTAACTTTCCACCTATTCTTCCTTCTATAACTTTCTTCATTCACTCATTCCACTCTTCTTAATATAATTCTTGTAATCCACATATCTTCCTTTTCCATCTTTTAAATCTTTCAGTTCTTCCAAGCTTTGGTTTTGTCTTCTTTTTCCTTTGTCTTTCATATCACTCATACATCTGTGATCTTTCCTTATCATCTCAATTTGTTTCCATTTTCTTTATTTCCTTAATTCTAACCTTAGCTTCTAAAATTACTCTGTAGTTCTGTCTTTGTGCTTGTTTAACTTGATTTCAATTTGCATTTGTTTTTTCTAATTCCCAGTTATTCAGCTTGTCTTGTTTAAAATTTACAGCAACAGTTTGGAGATAGGACACTCTTACATGGAATCCGAGCATCTCGGCTGAAAATTCTAAACCCCCTACTTAAAAAAAATTGTAGGGCTGAAAGTGCATGCTCCCGCCATCTACTTACGGTATTAAAATAAAAAAAATTGGGGCGATGAGCGCCTTCTGTTAACGACTTTTAAAATGGAACGAAAATTTGAAGTGAATGCTAACGCCATCTGTTGTAGTCCTTCGGTACTAAATGAGATAAAACTGAATGCCTACGACATCTATTAACAATTTTTAGAACTAAGGCTTTCGGCTAAAGTTCTTTCTTCCATCTTCAGGAAAAATTTGGAATGATGTATTCTAAAAATTTCCTGAAGAAGGAATCAAATTTTTGTCGAAAGCCTTAGTACCAAAAATTGTCAACAGATGGCATGGGCATTCAGTTTTGACACTCATAGTTCCAAGAGTTGTTAACAGATGGCGCTGATCACCAATTGATGCCCACGCCATCTATCGTCAGCCTTCAGTACTAAATGAAGGAAAAAGTGAATGCATACGCCATCTATTGACAATATTTGGAACTAAGGATTTCGACTAAAATTTTTTCTTTCATCCTCATGGATTTTTTCGAATGATGTATTCTAAAAATTTCCTGAAGAAGGAAGCACAAATTTCTGTCGAAAGCCTTAGTACCAAAACTTGTCAATAGATGGCATACACATTCACTTTTACGTTCGTTTAGTACCGAAGGTTTCCGATAGATGGCACGGACATTCATTTTGGTACTCATAATTTGAAGAGTCGTTAACAGATGGCACTGCTGCAATGTCATTTTAGTCGCCAAGCTGCTTCATAGATAGCGCTGATCATCATTTTCTTTTGTGTACATACCAATTACATGACGCTGACATCCCAATATTTATTTCATACCGAAAGATGGTGCTGGCGTTAATTTTTGGCCCCCAAAATTTTTTCTTTCAGGATGGGTTAGAATTTTGAGCCAAAAATCATGGAATAACAGAGTAGGATATAAATAGACTGCCACAGAGTATTGCAGGCAAATAAATGATTACACAGCAGACAGACACATGCAAATAAAATCAGGATGAATGGAAAAAAGAATGACAGAAAAGATATATGGATTACATATGATGGGAAATATACTAAGGGAAAGAGTGCATAAGAAAAGCACAGAAAAATACAGGGATGATAAGAGGAAGATACAATATGAGACAAGAAGAGAAATATGAAAATCCAAGGAAATGTAGGCAGAAAAAAAATAGTATGTAAAAACACTGGAGCCCAAACTGAATGTCCACACTAATGAATGATAGCTTTTCTTACTAAAAATGGGATGCCATCTACTTGAACTTCATCAGGCTTTTAAAATGTCACTGTTATAGAATATTACAACTATAATTTCTACTTCCATGTACAAAGTACTTTTAAATGCAACAACATCTATGCCAGCACCAACCTTCATTACAATTATCATAACGGTGAAGGAAGTAGGTTCAAATCAACACTGGACATGTGCAACAGCTCGCCACGTCAAGTGTTGATAGCATATAAAACACAACTTTTTAAACATTTATTCAACATACATTTTTCATTGTACATGTTCAAAAATTCAACCTTAAACTGTCACAAATCTTTACGTGAGCTTTGTAAAACAGAACGCAGAATGGCGGAAGAAATTAAGGGGACAAAGTGTGATATAGGAACAACATTCACACACAATGAAGGAAAGAGGTGGATGAACAAAGAGAGGTAAGCCTGGACAGACAGAAAATGAGAACCAAGAAGACGTGCAAGAAAGACAATACAGAAACAACAAACGTCTGACAAGAGTGTTAAACAGGAAGGGATAACAAAAATGGATGAAATAAAGAAGTGGCAAGGTCTGGCAAAATAAATGTTTGAATGAACACCCAAAAAATGAACAAGGTGCAAGGGCAGAGAATGGAAGAGGTGTAAAGGAATATAGGGGCAGAGAACAAAAATCAAGGGAAAGAAATGTGCTATAATGCATGGTAGCCATACAAGAAAAAAGTGCATCACAAATGAAAGTAACAAGACAGGCAGTACAAATATCACGCAACATTGAGGCGTGTTCAAGTAACCATTCTTGCTGTGGAAAAGCAGTAAGTATTAAATATTATGAGTGTGTGTTTGTATTCTTGCCGCAGTTATCAGGCATGCAAATCGCATCTTTTCTGCGCAGCATTATCTTGTCATCCGTGGCCAGTCTGACTCTACCATATTTTTCCATATTAGCTCATAAATGGCACAATTTTAGGGAAAAATTTATTTAATGTTGAATGTGTTTTCATTTTCTCCACAACTTTTCTCTGAAACACTTCTAATTCCAAGAATAATTCAGTGACATATCATAAATGTACTTAAGTCTTCATGTAAAGTACCCATTACTCTTGTCAGATTTTAATCAACCATGAATATTCTCAACAGATTTTAAAAAAATCCTTAAATATCAAATTTTATGAAAATATGACCAGTGGAAGCTGAGCTGTTGCATGCACACAGATGGACAGACACACATTATGAAGCTAATAGTTACTTTTCACAATTTTGAACAATACTGGGATGAATGCCAGGAGTTTGACACAATGGAGAAAGGAAAACAACAAAATTAAATACAAAGAAGACAAATGGGAGGCAGAAAGAGATTAAGAAAGAAATATTTGAAGGTACAAAAACCTCAAAACTATAAAAATTGAAAAAAAGAGAACAGGATACTGTCTAACATGACTAGGACAGGACATGTCACATGTGCAATGAAGACACAAATCTGCAACACAGAACAAGCGCTTGCTTGCTTGCTGCACTCACAACACGCAGTGTTTACTTTGTCTCTGAATGCAGCTGACATCTTCACATAATCTTATTTAGGGTACAGGTCTTCTGGAATGTGATGATGCGCCATTGGGGGAGTGGCTCCCAACATTTCAAAGGATTGTAGTGCCTCCATCTTCCCTTCATGATGAAGGCCATCCAATCCTTTAAAACGTCAGGATCACCCATCCAGCAACACAGCATCATATCCCAAGAGGAGTTGAATCTTCAGCAGTACTGCCCTGAGAACCTCAAATTTCGCATGTTATTAGTGTGGCAAGATGTGACACATACCTCGTCATACTTCTGTACACTGGTGCTTGTACTTTATATGGGCTGCCTTACACCACAGTTCACTCATTAGCTCTACCAAGACTGACAGGCAGTTGACTGTATCTTTGTTTCCTACAGTTGGGGTTGCTGCTACCACCGTGTCATTTCCAACAATCTTGCACACAGAAAACTTCTTGGTTTTATATGGGGAGAGCCCTTGGTCAAAACCACTCCAGACATGGTGATTAAAAGTTACCTCACTGGGAACTGAACCCTGGCTGCCTACAGCATGTGTAACCTTGTTACCAATATCAAGAACTGAACTCAACTTCTGCTTATAAGACATGCAAAGGAACAGTGAAAAATATGGCAAGCAAGCTGTGGACAAACAGCATGTCAACTACCTAACATTTTGGCCAGGAAGTTACAACAGGGTCCACTGCCACACTACAAAACTTGGACCAAACTGGGTGGCTGCTGGGTGCCCAGAGACACTGATATGATGTTTTATCTTTGAGGTGACTGGCTGATATGATGGCAATAGCAGAGGAACCCATTTCAGGCAGGCTATTTTTCAATACACACTCTGGGTACAATGAACAATATTTAGTCAAGTGGTCAGCTTCAAACTCTAGCCACTTTACCCCACACAAGAGACCCACCCTCCACTTGAACAGTGACCTGGATGAGCCACAATGCCTCCAGATGACGCGAAGAAAAAGAAAATACTTTGGCCTGCAGGGATTACACTCTGGCCATTCTGATGGCAGCTAGACACGTTACTTGCTAATCCGTTCTGTAACCGGTCGGTATGCACCAAAATTCAAATGTCCTTACAACTATTAGTGTGGACACCCCACCATCAAATTTGATCAAGTGTGGATGAGCACAAGGATAGGGATCCACACATCACCTTCTCCAGTGTCTTCAGTTTAAACAATTTGGGCAAACAATACATGAACATGGCATGTCGTAACAGGAAGGTCATGACTGAAGTTGCTGTGTCAGTACAAGCGTACCCTACTGTCAAACTGCTGTAGGCACAGTTTCTGTTTCCAAATCCAAACTGTAGTGATCATTAAACCTCACACATATGGCACAACTTATCAAAACAAATAGAATAGCCCAGTGGTAATGGTGCAAACAATCTGATGTGTTACGTACCTTTCGTAGAGGCTCCCCGTAGCTCTGTACAGTTGATATGAATCCAACAGCCATATGCACATAAGTCAGCGACCCTTGTGTACAACCTGAGACATCCTGTTGGGGATAGGAGGGAGAAAGGGGTAAAAGGACAAATCATGTTCTGGGTGAAAATAAACTTTGCCTAACCAATTATACACACGTTTTTATGCAAGGGTAACTAATTTGTGAATGTCCACAAAATGATGCAAGCTGTGAACTAAAACCAAAATAAAACACATTAGAATTTAGACAGCCAAACTTGTTCATGTGCTCAGGAAAGCGAGTATGTAGAAACCTGTCTCATAAGAGTTGGCTATTATGTGCAAAAATCATTGTAATTTAAACACTTTTATTTATGCTTGTTATTGTTTATTGGGTGTCATCACCGTCGTCGTAATCATCCTGCAGCTTAAGTTGGCCGTTGTTTCCTCACTCAATTTTTTGCTTAATGCAATGTGAATATTTAATATTATGAATACATTACATGGTTTTAAAGCAATTTTCCTTTTCTTTTTTTGATGAACTTTGCAACTGTGATGTAATGCGGTCAAAATAAAGTGGCCAATGAATTCATTTATATAAATAAGTTACTAATAAGATACTAACAGTTTTTTGATTTAAAAAGGAATCATGAAAAGCATAAAAAGGAAATGCTGCAGAAGGGTGGGAACAGAAAGGGCAGAGTGGACAAGATGGAGAAGGTGAAGAACCACTACTGCAGATGGTGTGCACATGTGGCCATTCTGTGACATGCCTCGATGTGTGGGCATTCTGCGACACGCCTTGATGTGTGGGCATTCTGAGACATGCCTTGATGTGTGGGCATTCTGTGACACGCCTTGTGCCTGAGGTTAATCACATCCTGCAGGTACAGCAATTTCTTCACTGATCTCTCCAGGACTGTCAACAAACAGAAACAGTTCATAACTACAAAATCATGCTTCTCAACACAACTAATATTGTGTGCAGACTGATATTAGTACATCAAACAAGTGCTTTTGGGTGCTTTCTGGACCAGCATTCTTGCACACTCAACACAACAACTTCGCAGTGAAGCACAGCTGGCCAAAGTAGCAACTGTGTGCACTACTGGTGAGTGGTGAGATTTTACAATAAAGTTGTAATGCCAGAAGGATTACAACTTGATCATGACGTTTCAGAGTCTGGACAAGTGTTTTTCTCAACCACTTCCACCGCTTTGACTATACGTTTCCTGGAACGCAGGAATGACTGACTTTACAGAGAAGATTTGAATTTTTGAGCTCCCCTCCTATTTAGGTGTATCCCATCTCTGGCAATGTCAAATTTCCCAATCCAGCAATTGCCATCAACCATGAGGCAATCACATACACAACATAACCAGTCCAGCTCTGTGTTAACTCTTCTTATAAAACGTTCACTTACATTTTCTGGTGCAGGATTCCACAGATTACAATTTTTGTTTTAGGAACTTGCTTTCTTATACAGTCTACCAGGTCCATGGTATCCCCATAATTTCGTCTAATGTTGCTGGTGCCAGCATGCATCACAATTACATCTGGACAATCCGTTTTCAAATCAATCTTCTCTACTTGGTGTCGCAGCCCTTCTATCCTAATTCACGGGAAGCAGCGGACATCATAGCCCTTCGTTTTACATTCCTCCCCAGCAAATTTTAATAGAGAGTCACCCAGTACAACCACTTTCGAAGTTGCTCTGCCACACTCCTGCGATTCACTTTTGTTTGCTGTTTTCTTTAACTCGGTTGAGGTTATATTTTGTAGATGATTGTAGTTATTTGCACAGAAAAAGGATTCGTTTTGGCCTTATCTAGAATAATATGGAAGGTCTCGTGGTAAAACTGTTCCACCTCGGCGGTACTGTTTGCGATTTATAACCTGAATGAATTCATGTTCGCTGCTTGCAAGGTGATCACTGACCTTTTTTGATTTCTCATTAAGTTTATTTTTGAGTTCTTCATTTTCAATTGCTAATTTTTCTACTTCACCTTAAGTATTCTTTAGATCTTCGTTTAGCAGATCTATTATCATCTGCAGCGACGCCATCGTTTCAGTCACGCAGGATGGAACTGTTTTCTGGGGTCGTGAATCAGCACTTTGGTCCATTCCGTTTTGCAAAACTGTATCACCACCAATGCGGCCATCTTCACTCCATTTCTACCATCACTACTTGTTGACGCAACACTATTAATAACTCCATCCACACCTAATTTCTCTAACTTATCATTAACTGGTTCGTATTACACTTCGCATCCTTAACCCGCACGCTAAAGTGCCTACTTTTAACACAGGATAATGCGTTCTAGCACCCTACGCCAGGTTAACTTACCTTAGCCAAACCAACAAAAATTTGTCAAATTAACGCCTATCTTGAAATAAAGCGTGATGGAAACAACACTTTGCACTTCACCACCCACAAATACACGTAACATGTCTACCTTACATTAAGAACGTTCTTAGACGTTCCACGAACTTCCTCCACCATATTTAATTTCAATTTAAAAAAAAAAAACAATTTCCCCATCTCTCACGGAATAACTGCGCTGCCAGCTAATACTGTCCAATAAAGACGCAGGGATAATGGCGCTTTCCGATATCGAAACCAACCATACTTGAGAACCGTGCTTTGCGCTCTACACCACAAAACCCACTCCAAACAAACATCTCTTCAGTAATACTGACGCTTCAATCCACGCCACATAAATTACCGACTGATAATATGGACAGTGAAATTCATTTTTCGAAATGTAAAACAGCCTTACCAAATAGGGGCAATCGCATAATATACACGTTTTTAAGTAATTACAATGTAGACAGAACATGTACAAAATTTTCCAGAATCTTACAAATCAGTAGTGTTTGAAACACTGTACTGGCATTTGGCGTTACAATACACGGCCAAATAAAACAAATAATAAAGATAACTACTCTTTCCATGGTCACAAAAATTATTCCTACTGCAACATGCCTTTAATTTGGAAATGAGAGTATACAGCTGAAGACCAAATTTATGGAAGATTATACTGTAGGTTTCAAAGAGGTTAATAGTGAATGCTGTATGTATTTTAAATATGTACACTGGGTTTGAGAGTTAAGTAGTAATGAGAATTTATGTTGCTTGCCCACTGCAGAGGAAAATCCATTAACAAAAATTAGTCTCGGTTCTGAAAATGATTTGTCATTTCATGAGTTGACAGTTCAAACCACAAACCCATCAACCAATCAATGCAGTCAGCTGTGCAGGTGGCAAACTTCAAACAACTAAAGCTTCTTAGCTTCACTTTAAAACACACCATTAGGAAGTTGTAAAAAAAATGACAGATTGGAAACTGAGTGTGGCACATCTGCTTCTGGTCTATGGTGATGATAATTTAGCACATGCAAACAAAAATACAATCAACAGCAACACAGAATATATGTTAAGACAACTAGTAAGGAAGCAAGATTTGAGGTTCTCACAATGGTGTTGAAGATTTCAGTCCTCTTACATGTTACATTGTATCAAGTGGTAAATAGCTGCTGACATTTTGAAGGCAATAGCCTCCTCCAAAACATTGACAAATATTTAATCCCAGAAAACTTGAGTCTTCAACTAGTAAGGACACTGGTCTACAAATATATACAGAGAAAACCGAGTTTATGCGCAACTCATCAGCAGTATGTAAGATGAAAATGATATATATATACATGTACATGTGTGTGCGAACATGCTTGCACACATATATCTCCAACAGCAAGTTATCAGTTTTTATGCAGCACTTACTGTCTGACCAAGTACTCAAGACAGATGGCAATTTCTCCCACTTTACCTACCTGTGCCTGATCCAGTACAAAGCTCCATTCCCCCACTCTGTGCAACCATCAACCGTCAGAACTCAGCAGCACAGTATATATATATATATATATATATATATATATATGTATAATATTGTACTTCTATAATGGCATCATACCTGCTGTAAATTTGCAATTCTT
>JAJKFL010000012.1:3094718-3180293 GCA_021186555.1 Reticulitermes speratus | reverse complement strand
AATTAGTCTGGAACTGCCATCAATCCCTGGTGAAACTGGCAGAACATAACAGGATCCAACTGGTATGGGTGCTGGGACACATGGGAATTGATGGAAATGAAATAGCTGATCAGTTAGCCAGACAAGGCTCCTCACATCCACCCATAAGACCTAAGCTTGCACTTGGTATATCTGCAAAGGTTGCCAGGGGGGTGATCAGGGACTGGACAAGCAGGAAACATGAAGAGAATTGGCAGTCCATACATGGACAAAGGCAGGCTAAGGGCTTTCTTAAAAAACCCTCTGCAAAAAAAGCTGGTGATTTGCTCAATCTGAGCAGAAATCAGCTAAAAACAATGACAGGGTTGCTAACAGGACACTGTCATTTAAAAGGACACCTATTTAAACTGGGGCTGGTAAACAGTCCCGAGTGTGATAGATGCAAACAGGCATCTGAAACGGCCTCACATTCTTTGTGACTGTGAGGCTTTGGCCACACTAAGATTCAGGCACCTGGGTCGTCATTTTATGAAACCAGGTGACTTTGAAAACATCTCTGTCAGTAAGATAGTGCACTTTGGTCAAGGTGTGGGACTGCTGAATGAATGAGCTAAAGGGTTGCACAAAAGATTGATAACAGTCAAAGTGCACGGGTCACTGCGGTACTGTGTCTACTCTGGTACCGGGTACCAGCAATCAGGGGAAGACTGCCTGTGAAGGCTTCATACCAATGTTCTATGAATATTAAATGTCACAAAGCTGTATTCATTCAATGACATGCTTGCCAACCATCTGATCCATATTCATAAATAATTGGTGTTTAATACATAAAGTGATCGCAGGCCAGTCAAACAGCAGTAACAGAAAATACAATCGTCACACTGTGGTGCAGTTTACTAAAGAAGTGGAATTTTGTCTAGTTATGTAGTATCTTTTTAGTGCCCACTAATATCATCACTTTCCTTAGTACTTCGTCTTCCAATGCTTGCAATTTAAACTATACATATACTGGATATTTGTTACGATCTTGTCAAAACAAGAAGCATGTCTTAGGATAAAGCGTAGCTCTATCTGATGGACTCAACATTTACCTGACGACAGAAGCAGAGGCAGCAACCAACATGTGCTTTTAACCAAAACAAGATGATGGAAAATGCCCAATATATGTCAGTTCATCTTCTCACACTTAACCTTATGCTATTCTCCAAACAGATACAGACCACATCTCATAACATTCCACAACAAATTACACTTTACTGCTGCTGTTGGCACCTCTGTGTGGTGGCTACCCTCACACTCAAACTTAAAACTCACCTCCCAGGCATTCTGATCTCAATCACAAGATGTCAGTAAGTTCCTGGCACTCTGTATCATCTGCCTAGTTTTATACACACTTTGGTGGTGTGTGGGACGTGGCGCACAGTGAGTGAGATGCGTGTGGTGCGTTGCAGCTCTGCACCAGTGGCGTATTGTCCACCACACAGATCAAGGTTTTCCTCTGCACCACTCACAGTGTCACAATGCACCTCTGCAATGGTGTGCAGGTACTCGGTATACATATCGTCCTGCAGCACCACAAGACTGCGCCTTTCCAGTAAGAGGGATGCCACTTTCAAATCACCCTGCAGCAAGGAAAGTTCCATAACTGCATAGTAGTTGGTCCAAATGTTCACAGAATGACCGACAGCACAGACAACTGCCAGTATGTTCTAGGAATATTGCCTGTACAGTTTTGTGCAATTACCTCATAATTTTACTGCACAGCACATATGAAAAGCAGTTGCCATTGGCATGTGTATTTTAGTGTTCTGAAGGATTAAACCCACACACTATGCAATAAATGCCAACCTGTTTCATAAATGAAGAATGACAGACCTCTGTGGTCAGTAAAAAATGAAGAGGAAGAAGATGAACAAACTGCTGTCAACCAGAGTCTGCTTACTGTTAACATGAATACTAATAACTAATTCAATGGAATAGGGTCCTTCTTGAGAAGGTACCAGCCAAGCAGCCAGTCAAGAAATTCCCCACCTTTCATAGAACCCAAATGTCATTCTCTACATCACCTTTCCACTGTATTCCTCTAAAACCTTCAAAATATTTTCCATTAATCCTCTGGAATTATTTAAAGCACACCACAACATTTTGGCTTACAATGGCAGAAATTTGGCAACAGAACTTACCACAGATTGTGCATCTGCTTCATCTGACTGGTGAGAACAGTAGCAGTTCAGTATAGTGTGAGAGCCACAGCTAATGGTAGTAACAGTTGGATAAAATAGTGGTCCATCGAGATGTGGCTACAACAGAAAATACAACTGTCATAATTTGGTAGATTCAGTAGTAATGAGGCTCACCTGGGATGGGACAAGCTCTGTTCCAGGCTGGCTCTAGGGCCCACCTCTCCAACAAGGAACAGGAGCTCTGTACCAAACAGTCCACCCGTCCAATAAGGAACAGGAACCTTTTCCCTGCAGTTCAGGTGGCCAGAAAATACAACAGACCACTTACCTCTATCTAAATACATGTTTCAGGTTTCGCTTTCATAAGATATTTATTTTACAAAATAAAAAACAATGAAGTATCTTGCTGGACTGCCTGACCTTGAAGATGAAGGCACTACAATCCTTCAAAACATCAGTAACACTTATCAGTTGACACTGCATAACATCCCAGAAGACTCAAATCTTTAGAAACAGGGAACTTGTGTACAGCATTCACACACTGTAATTATGCTGACTACTAGGAATCAGTGCATTACAACACCTCAAAGCAAAGTGTGCCTTTTCTCCTCTGTGTACTGCTCTAATTGATTCTTCTTCTAGGTCCAGTTCCTCCACCCTTCCAAAATAATTCATGCATATGCCAATTCTACTAATTTCTATCCAGGCAGTTTCCCTGAAATGTTGGTAACCACCTCAGACACTGCAGTGCCATAACCCAGGAGACAACAATCTAAGAAAGGTGTGACACCACTATATTTTCTATTATATACTGCCATGATGCCATATAATTACAAAAATACCCCTTTATGTGCCAAACAATGTTCAGTTGCTTGGAGATGAAACAATGGCAGATTTAGGCCCCTTCACTCTTTATACTATTGATTGAAGCCATTCTGAAATGCACAATCAGTATTGTGGTAATTTTGAAACAGAAGTTGACCTTTCATCTTTTCTCTTAGCACACTAACTGTCATATGGGCTTTATCACATAGGAAGCCTGCAACCACCAGGAATTTGAGACTGTTCTTTCCTGCAGTTCAAGTTACCTTATCTCATAGCAAAGTCTCAAAGAGGTGATCTCCAGCTTTTAAGCAGGCCTAGCACTTTCTGGAAATACTTTTAGCATACTATGCAACCTCTTGTCTTAGAATATTAACAACTTGTCTTCAAAAGTTACCCTCCAATTTTTGCAATTAAAGTGGAGTGCCTAACACTTTCTCTTCTTTAGTTAATTCCCCGTATAATGGTATCAGGATTAATTTAACATAACAGTCAGAATTCGTTTATTTGAACAACATGGACCGTATGATTTTGTGCACACTCACCACACTTTAAGGTGATGTAAAGACAACGTGACAAACTGCATGTGGATTTCAGTAACACCAATATGTGTTACTGTGGTTATGTTCCAACTTACAGTAAACCATGCATCATCGCAGAAAAACACAAGTTTCATCTTCTTTTCATCCAGTACTGAACCTGTGATTCAACATTTTTCCACTATTCTGTATGTTTTACAAAATACTTGCTGACACTCTTTCCATGACACATACACACTTTGCAAAGTAATGCAAATAAACACTCTCTGCTCAACACAAAATATTTCTCTCACAACCTGTTCTGTACGAGACAAAACACATAACTGGTGAGCATCTCACAGAACAGTACAGATTAAGATGATGCAACCCTCAGCCACCTCATGTTGCCTAAGGCAGCCAATATTTCCTTAGGCTTGAGGAACCGATAAAAGATACATTATATATCCTAACTACAAGCTGCATTTCACGGACAGCAAAGGTCTGGTTAGTTTAACCCCTTGAGACCATCTTCAAGGGACATGACCTTGGAATCATATCTAAATGACTAAACAGATACAACTACCAGGAAAAGGTTGATTCAGACACACAAGTTAGCTTCCTCCCTTCTCACAGTGCTCAAGAGTATGGTTTCTTATTAGTACACAATGCAGTAACATTACCATAACAGACCAGACCATAATATGTACGAAACATATAGACTTTCAACCTCTGGACACTGTTTTCCGGAATTACGTCATACCCAAAACACCATATGAAAGCCCATAAATCTCATAAAGTCTTATTTCCAACCAGCTTATTTAGCTGTTAATAGTTATTCAACCAATCACAAAATTCTCCACCTATATCAACCTCACAGAATCATCAGCATCTTCACAAACACTGCCACTGTACCTGTCATGAGGCAGTGCAATCCAGTTTACAGCTCACATTTATTTCTCAAACATGTACTTTAACATTATCTTTCCGCTTACACCTAGGTGTCTCAAACTGTCTCTTCCTCTGGGATTTTTTAATCAAAATTGTAAACAGACTTCTTGTTTCCTCACATATTCTACACACAATCTATCTCAGCTTTCTTGTAAGGCTTCCCTGTATGAAATGTTTGCCACTTTTCACTTACTTTGCCACACTCACTCCTAATATTATGCATTATTATGCATGATAACTCACCATGATGCCTTGACCTGGCATGTACTCATTTACTAAAACATGGTTTGGTTGTTTTCCACCAAACAAACCTAGCTTGCCAATCTTCTCTGTAAACACCAACAACCACTGTGAAAAAAAGAACATTTCCATGTTGACTTTACACACAAATCACAATAGAAGACAAACAGCTCACCAAAGTGTTTGTTCACTTCATAGGGTATTAGTGACACTTGATCAAATGAATAGGGAATACAATGTTCTGGGATGTTTAACAATGCCAGCAACAAGAAAGTCATTTCTGCAGGCTACATACATACATATTACGTTAGCACAGATACACACACAGTAATTTAGTATGTTACGCACAAAACCAAAAGAGTATGATTTAGCTAATAACAAGCAGCACAGAAGGGCTTCAGCTAAAGTCAGAGCAGTGACCAGTCGTACATGACGGTCAAGCAAGACAACTTGGGAATAGGTTTTTGATTCCCAACAGGTGCAAAAAAAATTTTATTTTCTCCACGGCATCCAGGCCAACCCTGGGACACACCTAGCATCCTATCCAATGGGCACTTTGCGGTTTCTCCCCAGGGATAAAGCAGTTGGAGTATGGAGATAAACACTCCCCTTCATCCTGAAGATGAAGGCACTACAATCCTGCAAATCATCTGAAACCACACACCCAGTGACACACTGTTACATCCCAGAAGAAATGAATCTTTAGTAACACCACTGTGAGAACCTCAAATCCCCTAATGACACTTTTCTTTAGACAAAAGTGAACTGACTATATCTACAAATCAACAACATTGCCTCCCCCTAACTATTATTAGTTCTTTCATTTGATGGCACATTACAGCACACATGAACAAACAAGTGCATTACCTCAGATAATACAAAATTTGATCCAACAAACTGCAAGTCAATAATAAATAATAATTTCACATTCAGTAATAAGTAATCATAAATGATTATTTATTACTGACTGTGCAATTTGTTGGATCAAATACTGTATAATCAATCTATTGCACAGAAAAAGGATTACAATAAATTTGCAAATGCCCAACATGCAAAAACAATCTAGTACCTCAGGTATCTTTTCTGCTATCATTCCCTTCGGATGCGGAATTCCTCCCCAGTTCTGCAACCGGCGATGTGACAGCTGTGTCCATTTTGGTTTTGGAGCTGAATTGACACGTTCTATTATCCGTTCCTCCTCTTCAAGTGTGATAAATTCTGGTATGTAATATACTGATGGAGGGGCCTATTGAAAAATAAATGTTCTGAATTAACTACCAGCTTCTATAGTATACAAGATAAAATATATATAAACTGCCAACCATGCACAAATCTGGATTCATATGCAGACCCTGCTGGATCCTGCACAGTCAGGAATGTCTCACAGTCTACAAAACACACAGCAAACACAAACTGCCCTCTGATGCTCAACTAATACGGAACAGGCCACTGTAGCAGTAATGCTCTAGTCTTGTGTTTGGAAGATGCTGGGTTAAAATCTCGACTGTGTCACCAGCTCACATGAGGTATTTCATGGTCTTCATTGGCCCTCTGCGCAGTAGGCTCAGTTAGAACATCACCACTTCCTATCAAATCCTTTCCAATTCATCACTCATGTGTCATCCTACCATTGATACAGTGTGGTGTGCATTACTTACAGTATTTACTGTAAACCATGTTTGGGGAATCTCTGCAACATGGTGACCACTTACTCATGCTACCTCTGAACATACAGTATTTAGTCAGCAGTTCATGTACTATTAGTAGTATCATTCTGGTGGGGGACGCCACTTCGACGTCTACATTTATTCACGATCTTAACTTAGTAAGGGTTAATGCTTTAAATTATAACCAACTTAGTTTACTGGACATTATGTTAGTGACAGTACATGAAGTCATGTAATTGTGCTAGAGGGATATATATACGGTTACAATTACGCGGAATGGACTTCAATAACGAAGTTCAAATATCCCCCCCCCCCCCCATAAGAAATATTTTTACCTTTCCCTAAACAGACCAAATTTGGGTACAGGTTATGTTTGGGTTCATTTAATAATGTATGTTAGTGCTGGACCAGTTCCGAATATAACGCGAATTCTGCGGTAAAGAGGTGGATCCTAAAGACACTCGTATACATGTGCATTCTGCAAAACTTTTTTTCGTTTTCATCGAAAAGCCACACTTGCATTCGACTTACCTTGACAACACGATGACCTTCCAAGTTCATTTTAAAAGTTTCTAATGTAATGAATTACGACTGTGTACAATAATAACTAACTGTAAAAATTATCACTTTCATTGGAATATCATGAGCCTCCCAGCCTGTGAATATTTAATACCACGTGCAACCACAAATTGGATTCGCTCTGAAGAGCGTGATTGACGTCGATGAAATCTTGCTTTAGGTTTTACATTCAGCCGTGCCAGAATTTCACACTTGTCATCTAAAAACAGCTCCCTATTTAGACGTATTATACAATGAACATGAAACAAATGATGACAAAACGCCCAGTTTACTTATATGAAGAATTCAACTGGACTATCAACCCCACAAACCCCTAACTGTACTTATACAGGTTCACCAACAGTGGCAACAAAATCTCTCTTTCGAGCAGAAATTATGTACTTTCCTACAATATGCAAAAAGTTGTTACGTGCGTACGATCAGCCAAAACGTATAAACGTTTTCTGATTTTTTTCCATCTTTATGCGTTTTTGTCGTTTCCTTGATCGGCCCATGTTTATTTTCGGTTTGGAATGTATTCATATTCGCTTAGGAATGCGCGTATCACTTATTGTTGATAAGTGCTGCGCCCGCTTACGTCTACAACCCACAATAACTTCAACTGTCACTTCCTGTGAACAAGTTGATTGTACGTATCAACATAACCCACTTAGTGAACTGCCCACAACCATGAGGGAGTTTTTATTTATTTATTTACATATCTTGTTTCATAAATTCATCAAATTTGCCTCACAGCTCTGAATACAAAACCTGTCAACAGTAGCACCAGGAAGTTACAAATGATAGTTGCCACATACAATAAGGACCCCATATTACTTTTACCCCATGATGGAAGCACAGGCAGCTTCCAAGACATCTATGGGGTGAACACAAATGATAAGAGTGGTTGCAAAAATGCATTAACAAAAATTACATTGCATATAGGAATTGAATTCACACCTCTGAAAGAACTTCAGAAATTGCTCTGTAGAAGTAACGCAACTGTGCAGCACTAGCCACTAGGAGCCCAAGTGTTAAAAACATGGCAGTGAAATGCCAAGGGAAGCCCCATGTCCTGGCTGCATGTTCTCCAGATCTCACATCACTTAACCATTTCTTCTCAGGCTATATCAAGTATACGTCATATTCTACCACTGCCAGCAACACTGGAAAATTTGAAGGACAGAATAAAAAAATGCTGTTGGGAACTTTTATCATTAAATGCTATGACATGTCTGCCAAGAAACAACAGTATCACATTGACATGTGCACAGCCACAAACTGTATGCTGAAGTCTAGCCACATACTAAAGCAGTTTCTAATGTCAGTCTCCCAGTGGTATAAGTTAACTTCTGTATGCCCTTTAGTTTCTTGTAAATTAATTTCTGAAACCATTCATATCATTTTTCTTCATTCTGTATATGAAATATACCTCATGGTAGCACAGTCAAAGTTCTAAGTGCAGGTTAAACCTGCTGGGCTCCTCGGTAAGTGCTGCTGTGCAATTAGCAGCGTGAGCCAAATGAAAGCCTTGAGAGTGCAAACAAATTGAGACCCTACTGTGTGCACATGCAGGCACAGCAAGTCATCAGCATGGGTTTGAAGCATGTACTGCATATGGTACAACTGGGACTATATTGTAAAATTACAAAGCTGTACCAAACCTATGTGCACTAAATTAGCTCGTAAATAATTTAAGGCAGAATATGATTCACCTATGTAAATTTTTTACAACACAGAAAAACAGGTACAAATTAACAGAACCTGCACCATGCAGGTGTCATGAAACTGCTCAAGTCTTGCAGCAGCACTTGTGACAGTCAATAAATGAGAATTACACAGTGTGTCCCCTTTCAGACAACAAGCCTCACTGTCACTAGTTAGTCTGGTTCTCTCCACTTGTCTCTGGTACAGTAATGTCCAAAAGAAGATACCAGTATTCTGGGATGTGATGCTGTGCCACAGGGTGAACAGTTCCTGATATTTTGATGGCAATATGAGCCATTGAAACATCAGGAACTATTTACCAGTTGACATAGAATCACATCCCAGGAGACTGAAATCTTCAGCAACATCACTGTGAGAAGCTAAAATCTTGCAAAGTCAGGATAGCCAAATATGGTTGGGGCTCTTAGCTGCATGCTATTCCACCTTTCAGGGCATTCCTCTACCTCTCTGATTGGTCTAAATCTTACTAGTAATGTCATATTTATTCCTCCATTCTCAAGCTATCTTGACATTGTTGTATCTGTTCAATATACAATATTTACATTAAATGGATCCAGGCTCAAAATATCACATAACATACGTTCAGACTATCTGAACATACGTCACACACACAATCACTCTACCAGAATTATACAAATCCTGCAGTAACAGTTCAGTCCAGTGCTTAGTAGCGCAACTCGTTTATTCAGTAACATGATGCTCCTGAGAGTCTGAAGTTTCCATTACAGTAAGCTGCATTTCAGCCATATCCACTTCCTCCACTATAAGTTTTGCTTCTTGATCCATTACTTCATTTCTATGGTGTCGCTCATGATGCCTCCTCAAATTTCCTTTCTGTGTGAATGTCCGCAGACAGAATGAACAGGTGAATGGACGTTCCCCAGTATGAACCATTAAGTGCTGCTTCAGTTCATGGCCACAAAGAATGCCTTGGAACACAACTGGCACTGGTATGGACGTTCATTCATGTGCATTCGTCGCAAGTGATCTCTCAATTCTGATGGCTTCCTGAATGACTTTGAACAGAATTGGCAAGCATGTGGACGCCCACCACCATGCCCTGCACGGTGGAGTTCCATCTCTTTCCGCTCAGAGTACTTCCTATGACACATGTCACATGAATAGGGTTTAGTTCCCCCTGCATGTGTCTTCTCATGTCGTTGTTTGTTTGCCCACTGATTGAATGTCATAGAACAGAAAGAACAAGTATAAGGGCGCTCTCCTGTATGAATTCGTTCATGAACCACAAGTCCACTCAGTTGATGGAAAGCCTTGGAACAAACGGAACACATGTACGGGCGTTCACCAGTATGTGACCGCACATGTTTTTCAAGGTCCGAAGGTCGGAAGAATCCCTTGCCACACCGATCACATGGGTAGGGTGACTCCCCACGATGCTGTTGCTCGTGATTACGAAGGGCATACATCTGCGTGAATGAGCGGGAACACAAACTACAGAGGAATGGCCGTTCCCCTGTATGCACTCTTTCATGACTACGCAACATTGCTGGTACTTTGAACACTTTACCACACGTTGAACAGGGGTACTTGCGTCCTTCTCCCCACCGAGCACGCTTGAGCTTCTCAGATGATTTCTCAGATTCAGAGCTTCCCTCAAGCTTCACTTCTGGCCCATTCCTGTTTGTCTCTTCCACCTCATTAGTAGCATTTTCCTTACTTGGCTCTCCACCATCATTCATGTTCACATATTGCTGACAGGTGTCCCAGTGTTTGTCAAGAGAACTGAGTGTGGAAAATACCCTAATGCATCCTGTACACTTGTATCGTCTTCGCAGACCTGATGTTGCAGATGTTAATTCATCAGCTCCTTCACTTTTCTTAAAGGGTTTCAGAGTATATGTTGTTCCAGAAAGTTTCTCTAATGCCACAAGACAACCCACTTCAAGGTTTCCTGTGTCAATTTCCAATACTCCATTACCGTTTATTCCTTCTTTCTTAATTGTGGACACACCATATGAATCTTCATTCGATGACAAATGCAGCACCAGGCCTTCCCCTTCATCATATTCATTCACCTCCTTACCATCCTCCTGCATACCACCTGTGTTGACTGCATCAACAACTTCTTCAAACTCACCACAGATTACATTAACTGTCTCCATAGAGTCATCAGCAAACTGTAATTCTTGCATGTAGTTCTCTTCAGTAACACCTTTGTTATCACCTTCTGGCAGTATGCCAGCAACCGCTGACACTTCAAGTGAGTCCACAACCTCTTTCTCTTCATCTTGATATGGAACCTAAAAATCCAACATTTTATGTAACAACATCCAAAAAACTGTTCCTAAATCAGACTCCAAATAGTAAATTTGTCTGTAATATTCTAAATCTATGAGCAGTTTAATAACCCTAGAATCTTTATTTTATAGTAAATGAAATTTACTAATCTTCACATTAAGCCAGCAGTTACCATGCAAAAATTCTCCACTGTCACATTCATGAACAATGTGTTGTTGCTGGCAAATGCTGCACTCCTAACAATGGTTTACATCATGGTAACCACCTTGCCCTTGTGTAAACAGCTCTTTACATGGTCAGTATCATTTCTAGCAACATATTGCGGTCAAGATTGACTTTACAAGCGCAACGTATTTTATCAAGAATCTGCACTGTCATCATCTTTCAAGTACAAATATTTATTTTGTAACGGGCCCTTTACATCACACATACAAACCTCCGATGTAGATGTAACTTGCGAACTGTCCTCACTGTTCGCACATTGCATCAACTTCATATGCGTGTTCATACACGTCTCTCTGAACTGGTAAAAGTGATTAACCAAATTCATGCAATGAGCACATATAAGTTTTGGCAGAAAATCTTCTGGGGTCACCTGCAAATTAAGAGGTTATGTTGCATTACCACGCAATAATCATTTCTTTAAATCATATATATGTATATAACATGTTGACTGCACATGTACGTACTTACCGTCAGGGAAACACACACCATGATTTTCATTGACAGGGGGATTCCTTCGCAGAACTGTGGATCAAATATTGACACGTTCGCGCCGTCATTTGACAAACACAAGCGACATCTTCTCTGTACATTATGTAGAATGCACATTGTTCACCGTATTGTTACAAATTTATAATGAATAAGTATTATCAAATATTTTATGGCACACATACAACCCAAGGCGGTTACAGACAAATACAACACACACACATCCAGCAACAGTTTCGCCAACTAACTAACCAATGAAGATCCTTGAAAATAATTTTTGCCAAAATATTATGCATAAAATGGAAAAATGGGTATATACACCGTCACCTATCTTTCAGCACATTTACTAGAATGAACACAACTGTTCCTCTACTGCATTCAATCCTATATGAAAAACACATACAAAACTTCCAGGGCGAAATTTCTTTCTTGCCGATACGCTTTGCTCCCGATATGAGCATGGATATGAAGTCTTGCACAGAAATTATGTTTTCAGGGTTACCACTCCTGCCGCCTGCTGACAAAGCTGTGTGATACAAGGTGGCACAGATCATGTAGTATAGCAAATAAGTGACTTGCGATTTACGGTACTTCGAATGAAGTATGAGTGTAGACAAGAGTTCATCTGTTTCCGTTGATCCACACCTTCAACATTTCATTGAAGTTGAAACTCAAAAACAGAGATTTCAGGTATAAGTAACATTGATATCATTGTATATGAGAATAGTAAGAGGATTTACGCACGTAAACCATTGGCATTTTGCATATGTTTACCGACATGTTATATCCTGTTTCAGTTTCTTGTCCATGGTTTGACAGACACATGTTGGGAGTTGTGTGTTGATAAACCATCCTCAAGACTAGATAATCGCACAGAGAATTGCCTCACTAATTGTGTTGAACGATTCATTGATACAACCAACTTCATTGTTAATCGGCTGGAAAAAACTCAGCAGTTTGCAGCAGTGTCGTCAGACCTGTCATTTGAATAAACCGAACAACCAGCCCGATGTAGGCTACAGCTTCCAGCAGTGGACAATGATATAAGTATTGTAACCATGTTCTCAAGAATTCGAGGTTTTCTGAACCGCCACAGACGGAAGTTTATTGTAGGTGGCATCTTAGTTGGAGGTGCAGTTCTTTTATCTCGATACACACAGAAGAAACTTCGAGAGTGGCAAGAAAGGGAAACAAAAGAATTTTTGGAACGCACACGTCGACAGCATCACTTTGAAAGTACAGAACGAACATGTAACCAAACGATACTTTCGCTAATGCCTCCCATCAGAGAAGCAATACTTAAGATCCTAGACACAGAGAAGTTGGTGATAAGGCTGCGCAGTGATCCACCTGATAAAGTGCCACTATGGGAAGAGCTAAAGATCCTAGCCTTCACACGTGCATCTGTGCTGGTGTATGCTGGAGCCATGTTGGTGGTAGCACTGCGCATCCAGCTCAATCTTATTGGTGGGTACATGTACCAGGAATCAACTAGCGAGGCAGAAGGTGAGGCAGGGGCTGCACACATCAGCAGTACAATACAACACAATTATTTGTCATTATGCCACTATTTTGTCAATGAAGGCATACGTGAGTTGTGCACCCTTGTAGAAGTCAAGGTTCGTCTCATTGTGGAGGGAACATCACTGAAGCAGAAATTTAATCTCCAGGACACTGAACAGCTGTTCTGGGCCATACAAGCAGCTGTGACAGGTGACCTCCGTGACCCTATCAAATGTCTTGCCCAATATGTCCTTCCACCATATGACCGTCCTACCACACCACACTGTAATACATTACAGAAAATGATTTCAGAGACGATGGACCTGCTAGAGAGTGATGAAATTATATCCCTCACATCATCTAGTGTGAGTCGAGGTTTCTCATTGATGGTCGATCACATCTCAGACTATTATAGACCTGCAGGAGATAAAACAGCTCTGAACACAAATGCTGGACCATCTGGTCTGCAAAACAAGACACAAATTCCAAATAGCGATGTGGGGTATAGCAATGGTTTTACCACCTTCACCCATCCTAATAGTGTGGCGATGCCTATGGCCAAGCTGATACCAATTGTGAATGGATTGATCCAGAATCAGACTGGACATGGAGGTGGCCCTGATCCATGGATTCAGCAGCTGTTACTTGATGATAAACTGAAACTCCTGGGTGCAAATGTATATGAGGCATTCAGTAACAAATGTCACACTGGCTGACATTATTCATGAAGGATGCTGTATATCAGCCTAAGTCACTGCTTAGTTTTGAGTTTGTGAATGAAGGATACCAGACTAATTCACATGTATGAATGCAGTGGACATTCAGAAATATGACACTTTTAAGTGTTAACTTTACATACATGTAGGTTTTAAATCAGGGACTTATCTGAAGAAGGCAGTTCTTATACTGGTGAATTTTTATTATAATATTTTGTATGGTAGAGTTTTGGTGATGAAGTAAATTCAGTATGAAATATTGTTAGTCTTGTAAATCTCCAAATTGTGTTCTTACTTTAAATCTTTCATTCTAAATTACTGCTGGGGGAAGGTAACATTAATAACAATTGCATACATGCTGACAACATGGTTTTGTCATAGGATAGTTTTAAGTTCAATATTTGTGTCTTACCCTTTTCTGTTTTATGATACAAAAATAAGAGTGTTTTTAATTTGATCTTTACTTGTTTTGTCTCTCTCTCTTTAGAATGTTGAAGGTTGACATAACTAACTCTGGCTGTGACAGTTCTGCATGTTCTTGTTGATTAGTAACATTTGTGCTGGTGAAAAAATTCACTACAGACAGGAAGAAATCTGTCATTGTACACAAATAAAACAAAGAGTTTGTAGTATACCATTGTTTATCCAAATAAAATAAATTACCAGAAATTCATCTTTATACCCAAGCCATCTGCTTTTCTGTTTTCCATCTAGAAGTGTTACAGTTTCTGCATCTATGAACATTACAAGTGGAGAACTGCTGAATGGCTGTCCATGAAGTCTAATATTTGGGAACTTTATCAGAAAAGATTAAGCCATTTCAATTTTGGTTAGACCTGTAGAAGTATAATAAACACTTTACATGAAGACTTATATGCACTTCTGTTGCATCTTTAGTGTACTTAGGCATACCCATCATTCCATGAAAAAAAAAAAAAAAAAGTGTTGATTGCCTTAAGACAGCAGTGAGAAAATTTGTTTCATTCTCTACATCCGGTTTTTTATGAAGATACGACTTTGAAGCCTCACTCTTCACAGTTAATACACGTCCTAAGTTTTATATACATTCTAGCAACAGCGCTGCTTGATCAATTTATACCTGTTGCTAAGATATTTTGTGTGAAAATGGAAATACATGTTTAAAATTCATTCATCAGTGTTCTGCTCATGATATCAATAGTTAACATTCATGAATTTCAGCTCCACATACAATAGGGGAGCAAACATACTGCAACTGTTAATGCTATGCATGTATTTCCTAGCTTTTCCAAAATTTTAGAGGTAGGGTGAGACTTGAGTCACTTGATACTGCAATGTATTCTGCCAGCCTTTGATAGATTAATGTAAGCAATTGTGGAACAATAATTGGTAGAGGAAATTAGACGTGTGCACAGAACATGCTGCCAAATTGTCCACCACAAGTTGTAAATGGGCTGCTTTTGCAATGAACCTGGGTGTTCATGGTGAGAATCTGATTAGTGAGGTGTCTTCCTCTAGCTTTGTATCTTTTCAACTGTCTGCATAACCAACTATTTCACCTGATTTTTAAATGCGTGATGAATTTACGTCTACTGCTAAATGTCTAATGGCATACTCTAAGGCTGTATTAAACAAGAGAGGTGCCAGCCCATACATACATATATATTCACCGATCCAGTATCCACACAAGTTGGATTGGATATGGAATTCGTCATCTCCTTGCTTCAGTTCCCTGTTACCTTCAAAGTGGTCTGTCAAAATATTATGTATATTAACATAAGTTTTGCTCCTTCCATTGTTGCTGATAATAAGTTAACTAATTTGGTAACTATTCCAAAGCAATTCGTTATTTCAAAGAGTTAATTTCTATTTATACTTCAAAAAGCCCATTTGAAAGTCCACGAAATACATATATATCCACATCCTACGGTTAAATTGACTAAATACTGGATCAGTGAAATGTATAATATACGTATGTTATAGGTCGTAAATCATATTAAGTGTTCAAAACGTACTAAAACCATACCAATACTGCTTACGTTTAGCAATACACAATCTTTTCTTACCCAACATGAAGATGGCTGCTCTCCGCGTTTGTAATCGGGACTTCATCTAACTGTAACGTCCTAGGTTTCCACTTCACTAAACAACTTCAGCACGCGGTACAATGTTGCTAAATAAATTATACACAAATCCTCAACTTTAATACAGCAATTTCAGGACATAAGTTCAAAATTCCCGCACTACAAATATATTACGTAGTCCAGCGCATAAAAGTGGGGACTGTATAGAGCGTACACGGTAGCCAATAGATCTCATATTGAACATGTAATAATTATATGAACCGATGGGTCTAAGCTTCTATAACCATAATCTTTTTTTAACACAATTATTACTAGCTAAATATAAATAACCGAATTTAGTTTGTCTGTAGTCAATGTGTACGTGTAAATAAAAGGCAGATTTTCTAGATATTGGCGAACATGGACAACATGGTAATCACGGAAAAACTTGACCACAGAAAACAGAACTGAACCAGACTTTGGGTCGGGTGGTTGCAAAAACACATGAGTGTGTGGTGGTGGTGGTGTTGGTATTTGATGAGGGTAAGGTTCGATAGTTGTCTTGAAATAGGTTTTTGCTGCATGGCATTTTACCTTCGTATATTTTACTTACAGTGCCAAGAACGAGGCATAGAGATTGACAGCATATCATGTGGGGTAGTAACATACTGGAATTAGTTTACAGAAATAGACCATCATTGGGGTGGAAGATGTTTCAGGCACTAGATTAAGAGCAAAATGAGAATTGTGAAGAAAATATAAAGATACACAAAATAACACTGAAATAACCCCTAGATGCCATGTGGAAATACCTGGCCAGAGGAGTAAGAGAAACGCTAGAAAGAAGAATAAATTTTAGAAGGAAGGATAAAGCAACTGGACAAGAATGCCAAGGTGGTGCTTTTCAGAATAAGCATATTCCTGGAATTGTATCATCTAACAAATTTGATAATGGAGCAGCAGATCTTGGTGGTGGTTGTAAGAATGGGCCATGTAATAACAAGAAACAACAGAACAGAGAACAGCATGGTGAGAAGTGGAGCTGTAATAGGTTCATTGAAGATCCCATGCTTCTTGGTGCGCTTGGATGGGTAAGTGGAAATGTGTGTAATTCACTGATACTTTCCTTGTAAAGGTATCAGACATTTATTTTGCATTTTTCTTGTGTGTATTTTACAGTATTTCAAAGAAGAAAGATTGGTGAAATTAGATTAAGTAATGTTTGCAAGGATGAATTAAACACTCCCAGACCTGAGACATGTAGTTTGGTATTTTGTAATGCCTAAATATGTAAACTATTGAAATGATGATTAAAGATAACAGGGTGGGATGTGGATGGCAGTGTGACATACTTTAGCTACCATTCTGTGATACTGAGAGACCATTTGGCTGTTTACCAGAAACAGTTAAATTAAAAGTGCATTATATTTTTGAATGAAACGTTTCCCAACTTTATACTCGGCTCTGGGAATGTTTATTGCCACATTTGAAGATAAAACAATGTTTCGACATGGACTTGAAACAAAATGTGAACACGAAACTATTTTAAGATCACTTTCTTCTGGGATGTGACCATGTAGTCTCGTAGAAGTGTACTGAGGGGTATGCTGATATTGGAGGTAGCAAGTTTTTTGAAACGTCAGGACACTTCTACCAGATTCTGTGGTATAACATCCCATAAGACAGAATCTCAAAGCTCATATTTTGTTTTCATTGCATGGAAGAGTGGAATGGTACTCGGTTGGTACCTGGGCCAACCACTGTATCATCGTCAGCGTGCCCAGCCTTCAGAAGTAAAGAACCAGGCACAACTTCGTCGCTGCCATACAGAATATGTGAGCCTATTCAGGACACTGTCCTATATTGCATTTGCACAACCACTCAGCATATTGCCAAAGAGAAGTCGGGAACTTGTGCCGTCACCACTGTCGTCGTCATCATCATCATCATCATCTCTAATCCTAATGCATTGCAACTCCAGTCTTCGTCAGCCATATCACTGGATGCAACAGACAATCCAGAAGCTTCTTTATCAGAACCAAAATTTGGGCCAATCACAGCAGAGGAGGTAGGTTGAAACAAGAACAGAACAGGGACTGAATTGAACAATATTGGCTTTTTAACGGAACAAGTGCTTTAGATCACCTTACTCCTCGACTACACAAAGCCCCTCCTCCATCCATATTAAGTGCTGTAAATAATTCTATTTTACAATGCTTGGCAGTTATTAGGACACACGTGTCTGTGTGTATAGAGAGAGAGAGCTATAAACAATAAATGCAACAATTATGCCAGTAATGACATGGTGGTAATATGAAGATACAGGCATCACCATCAATATCACAGCAAGAACAATAACGATCGTAACTACAGCAGTAACTGTAACAACACCAACAACAATCTCCCTGTATATAATAAGCTTAGTTCATGATTGAGTCCCACCTGGGTTACCATGGTTATGATAGAGTTTGGTTTGTGACGGTTGGTGTCCATGTGCCAAACACCACACCGTGAAGTCACATAGGGAAATGGATATAGAATGCCACACAAGTTTAATATAGTAACAGATACTATGATGGTGAATGGTCATCTTCATACCGTTTTGCTCCTGCAAGAGGGGTCCCCAGAACCTGTTGGATAGGGTGGATGACAGGAATTGAACCCTGTACAGTCTAGCACATAGGAACTCACTTTAAAGTACTGATAAAGCTATCCTGGCTGCAGTATCATTATTCACAAACATTTAGAATTTTAGTTTGTTAGCAACCCTCCAAAATATTTAGAAATTCAGGAGTGGAATTGTAGGACTGTATAGTGCCCTGCATTAATTGGTTACTGACCTGATCCAGGCTTTGGATGAGGCGGCACACAACCTTACAAAGGTACAGAACACGGTGATCAGTGGCTTCAAGAATCGATTGGGAGTGGCATGCATGCAGCTCCACAAGTACAAGGAGGCACACACCTACTTCCAGAGGGCTGTGCAGCTCAGCTACCCTCCAGCTGCTTTCAACCTGGGGCTGTGCTACGAGTCTGGAATTGGGACACCACAAGATTTGAAACTGGTATGCAGAATGCAGATAATCTGTCAGTGCTGACTTATTCTGTGGACTGCTTGTAGAGTCAAAATGTTTTGCATTAAATCTCGCTAAAAGCAATTTTTTTTAAATTTTATTTATTTGAAAATGCTGTATCACCTGCATAGATTCTTTAGTAGCAGATGACAGCATGAGTGTGTGAATACTGTCTTCTGGGATGTGATTTGATTTATAGGTTCCCCCACAGTGTTGGCACCTGTCAACAAACTGCATGGTGTCACAATACACTTGCTCCTCTACTTACAAACACCCAACTAATGAATAACCCACATGCACAAACAGGAACCCTTACTTTAATTATTATATTATTGCTTTCTTAGCCTGAAAACCGAATGAAATCCATTCATATGAACCTGTATGAACAAATTTATTTATACCCACAATAATGTAAGTATATGCATCAAATTAAACTGAACAGATATCATTGTTCTTTCAAAGACCTGTTTTTCACATAACTGTTGTCAGTGACAACATGTTACTATTTTTATTCAGTTTCTTCTACTTTGAATAGGCGATGTTAATTTTGTACTGTTTTTTATAGACTGTTCTGTTGTGTGCTATTTTTAAAATAAATTATATGTTAAATAGGTTTATGTCTGTAAGAAAAGGACCCCACCCTCCATATATTATATTATGTAAAAAAGAAACATTTTCTTCAAGTTACAAACAGGCTTCTCAGACACATAGAGGAACATATGCATTTACTGTTTTGATTACCCGAGATCTCAGTAATGAAATGATGTGTCAGAACAGACTTATAACCTCTGCTTCAAGCAATGGATTAATTAACTAAGTAGTGTATTTCGAGAAAAATGGCCAGAAATGTGCCATACAGTAGGGGAGATCAAACAGCCATCTGGAGTGTTCATTGTTTCATCACAGGCTGCGAAGTACTATGAGCTGGCATCAAAGTGGGGCCATGCAACAGCAATGTACAACCTTGGTGTCTTCTATGTTCATGGGTGGGGTGGTGTTCCTGTGGACTGCAACCGTGCAAGAGAGTTGTTTGTAGCTGCGGCTGAACTGGGGCAGCCCAATGCACAGGAAGCTCTTGCTATGGTTCCTCCTGCTAGTGGCAAAGATTCCACAGGTAATTCAATTTGCTTGCTGAGCTCACAAGACAGGGAGGACCTACCCTGCAAACTTATGTATGGTGTGTTATGAAAAATTATTAATAGATGCTTCCAAGAAAACTCTTCACTGCTTCACCACCTAGCTGAAAATGACCGACTGTTTTTTTCTGTCGTGGAACAGCCGAACTTGGGTCTAGGCCGCTCACTATTGAGGGCTCTAGATTGTGATTGATTGAAATTATGTCACAAAACTGCTAACCGTCTAGACACTACGTTCATTGAAACACTGGTAACCACCTGTCAAATAACAGTGCATCATAACACTATAGAGGCAATCTTTTTATTATGAAAATTTCAGATGGGTCTTTTATTTTACTGAGAAGTTCCAAATCTTATGTACCCTGAACTTGAGTGACTGATGGCAGAGTGGGACATTTGAGTTTCTTTTGTTTGTAACCTCTCTGTATATTTTCCTTCCAGTTCATGACAACACCAATTTAATGGAGCCACAAGCTGTGTCATATGAGCCAAAACAAACAAACATCCTGTACCAGATGCTGGGTATTATAAAGTCAAGACAACCTGTGGTAGAAAGGCCTGAAACTCTGCAAAACACACAAGCAAAACCCAGTGCTACCAGTCTTTTGTACCAAACACTGAGCACTAAAGAGCCTGAGGTACTAGGAAATAAGGTTGGCAAGATTGTATGTGAAGACAATAATAATGAAGAAGTTAACTTGCATAATGAACTGAATACCAATAGTAATGTGCCAAAAGAATGTAAAGGTGTGCCTCATTTCTCCATCATCTGTTGATTTTCTGGCCTACGGTCACGTGTTGTAATGCAGAAGGAAATTTTATGTTACAGCATACATGTTGGTTGATTCCCCACTATATTACAAAATATCCACCCCTGTAAGTATTTGTGAGTTTTGAGGTTTTCGCAGTGGTGCAGCTGAGGATTCTGTTCTTATGGAATATGACGCTGTGTCAGTGGGTAGTTTGGTCCTATTTTTCCAGGCAATGTAGGGCCTTCTCTTCAGCAGTCAAAATGTTGCCTCAAAACCCTGGGATCCGATATGTGTCGTTATCATCCACACAATATATCACACAGGAAGAGAAACCTCAGTACCACATCTACTGTATTTAGCATATTTTTTCCTCCATATACCCCCACCAAAAAAATTTACAGTAATTATGCATGTTTGAGTGGTAAGTTGCAGTAAAATAGATCCATAGGCAAGTTAATTGCCAGCTTCTCACCACATAGATCCATGTTGGATTTGTAGTGTACAAAGTGGCACTAGGGCAGGTTTTTGTCTGAGCACTTTAGTTCTGCTGTGGCAGTTAAATGCTTCATATCAGTTTATCATCAGGGACTGTCACAAAAGGCCTGTTCAAGGCTCATCACTGACGGACTCCATGTCACCCCACCGCTACAACTAACTGAAGGTATTTGAGGAAGGAAAGAGCAGTAGTACTTTTCAGAGCAAGATGTGATAGAACATCGAAATGGATGCACAATGAGCTCTTCACACGTTGCATCCTGTTTTTGTGTTACATAAGACGTATTATAATCACAGTCTCGTAAACATGGTTATCTGTGATGTGTACAGTTCTGCACTACATCTTTCAGATCATGACCGATCATCAGTTGGCCATTTACTTTAATTTTGAATGTCAGTGACTACGTTTTAAAAACAAATTTTAATGAAATAACATTAGTTCTGGATCCCACTCTGAAAACTAGCAGTATACCACATGTAATAATGATGCGACTGACTTCGATGATGACAATGTTGATGATGGTAAAAGTGTGCAGATATATGCATTTTTACTGGCCGTGCAGTAATCATGTTATTCACGAACTCAAATGTGCAGATGGAATCTCGTTGCTGTAATCTGTTATAGATCATTACTACTTCTTGCACATTGTGGTACAGTACCTTTCACGAGCTTGTCCACACAAAACACAAGTACGGTCGTCTGCTGGGACATGGAAGTGTTAAATTACACATATTTTATGGTGAAAACGGTGCACCTCAGGCCTGTAAATGTACGTCTAAGCTGGTAGTTTGCCTTCATCCACTCAGTTGAGTGATGGCATCAGTCGTGTAGAACTCACTGCAGATGTAGTGTTTCTTCTGTCACTCTTCTGAGTAGTTCTGACTGCAGCTGTGTAGAACAAATATAATTAGCAGTGATTCTATACATTGGTTCAACTTTATGATGGCTTATTTGAGCTGAAACGTGCGATGGAGAATTGTACACTGATGTTTGTGAGATGGTGATGCAGCAAGCTGCAATATAATGTGTATAAACACATGCAACATAACTATAAGCATGTCTTTTTGTTTTTATTTCCTTGTGTTATGTGTGCAGTACAAATATTTGATCATGGTATTATTGAAGACATGTAAAGAATATGGGAGGAGAAGGATCATTTTATTGATATGGGAGATTTTTGAAGACAGTGTCTTCTATGTGAGGTGTCCCTGCTGATGATAAATATTGAGGCACGCTTTATGTTTTTGTATCATGCCTCAGCTATGCAAGTTGTTTTTATAAACTTTTGACATAAAACTCATGCATGCTAGAGACATTAACACTCACCTGATATAGAGGTGGCTGGAAAATGTACTTAATTTATGAGATTGTCATCTGGATGTATGTTATCTGTACTGAATGTAATCTGATTGCAATAAATATGTAATGTAACTCTAAAAGACCACCAGTTATGGTTTCATTGACCTTCGTCCACTACTGACCCCACTTCTGAAGTATGAGCATCCATAAATATAACCACTGTTCCCGGCCTTCAACATGGATGGCTGGCTGTGCAACAGCTTTCCCAAAACTTGTCCCTGCCTTTCATAGTACAAAATATGGATATGAAAATGTGAATGTGCCTTTAGACGAAGGCACTACACTGTCTTGAACTGCTCTGAAGCACTCGCCCAAGACACAACATTACAGCCTACAAGACCTGAATCCTCAGCAACACTGTTGTCAGAACCTCAAATCTCACATAAAATTTGTTAATTATAGGAAGGAAAGCTTGGGAAAATGTCATTTTTTCTCTTACATTGGTGTGTTAGGGCCCAAATCAATTTATTTTCTCATTATATTACGCAGTTCCTGTCAAAAACAGCGGGGAAAAAGGAAACTAGTGACATTGCTAGGATATAAGGAGAACTTGTAGACAACTGCTATCACACTCAGCATAAAACCAGTGCTTTATTATGGTACAGTTGCTAGGGTATGAAGAGAACAACTATCTGCAAGCGCACAATAGTTCTATTACGACATGCTTTGTTAGAATTACTTTTCTAATGTCTGACACAACACAGACTTGAGGTTACACAACAAAACAGCATTGTTTCAGAACAGGACACAATAAAGCACCAACAGAGTTTCAAGATACAAGTATGAAACTACATAACATAAGTTAATATCAGTACCACCAAGTGACAGTACATATTTGCCAGAGTACTGTGTGTCTAATTCATAAAAACCTTTGGTTCTTGTCTGTCGTGTCTGCAGCAGGAAACAACAACGGTGAAGTTAATTCTTAATTATATGACATAACTTATTCTCTATTAATGTAACCCACAGCTTCAAAAATGCTAATATCAAAGCCTGACATTAGAAAAGATCCTAAGCCAGTTTTAATCACCACATATTCCATCCTATCTGCTTCCCCAGTATTCATCTTAATATCTTAAAATCTCTTTGGTTTTATAAAGGGTTGCTAAAATCTGTAGTACACATTTCTTGCCTCCCTCATGTGTTCAGCCCATCACATCTTGTTCTAGTCCCCTTGAAAACTCCACTATAAAAAACTTCACTGATGTAGCAGTAATCCAAATAAGTATATTAGAAGTGTAAAGTAGTTGTACAATAAAACAGTGTGCATAAAGTTCAAATAAATAAGAGTAATTACAGACATCTGTAATGATTGCACAGGACCAAGCTGGTACATGTGGACTAGATATTACCATGACTATATGCACTGTCTAAGACGTGTCACTGGACTTGCAATAGGATGCAGGTCTTGGTCTTGCAGATCTGTGCTGTGGAGCTGACCTGCCTCTGGCTGTGCTGACGCGGGCTGGTCGCAATGAGTTAGTAATGCGATCTGACGAATATGAGAGGTACACGTTCGACAGATCTGGTTGTTGGTACTGCTGTAACAACAAACATTCCAACTTCATGAGACGACGTCTAAACACTGGACACACAATGAGCAGCCATCACTCCTCAATAAGAGTCTTACAATTAAGAGGTGCGCCGTGTAATACAAAAGCCAAGCCACGGCAGTACAATAATTACATAAGGTGTGGCAGAAATGTCAGAAGATATTAAGGTCAGTTCAAACATAAGTCAAATTCTTGAGGTTTGGGGATTCTGTGATGGACATGCGTATTATATAAATATGGGAGTCGAACCAACTGGAAACCAATTGGTCAACAAGTAACAGCTGTTCCCAACCTTTTCGAGTACAAGGACCCATTCTTAACCTAAAAAAATTCATAGACCTCCACTTTCAAACTCTGTTAATTGAGAATATACCTAATGACTAAAATGTATTTCAATATCAGGAACAGTGTAAATGAATTCACATTCTATTCCTCACAATAATGGTGTTTATTGCTGCCATATGGTGGTCCAACTGTAAACGAGATGGACAACAAACTGACTGAAAACCATCCCCATAAACAAGCAATTCCCTGCTCTGTCTGACTATAAAGTGACTGCAGAAACTACAACATTCATGTAAGATGTGAGGTTCTCACAGTGGTCATGCTGATAAAGATTCAAGTGTCTTGTTGATTAGTATACCACTACCAACACTTCAAATGAGCTACTTGAACTGCATGGGTCCTGAATATGGAGGCAGCAGGCTCGTCTGAAACGTCGGTAACTATTTATCAATCAACAGTACCAGAAGACTTGAATCTTCTAGAACATGCACTGTCAAATGTCACAGTCAAGTGCATAGAATTCCTGCTTCATATTCAGGAGATTCGTGGTTCAAATCTTGGCCCGCAGATCATCTACACAAACTGAGGCCTTCCCCGATTTTCCTCAGTCCCTCCAGGAAAATGCAAGGATAGCTCGTTATACAATACCATGGCCACTTTCTTCCACATCCTTTATAATTTGTTTCTTCACAACTCAGTTGACACTATACAGTCTCAGCTGCCAATGGCATTGCTACATAAACCATAAATAAATAAATAAAAACCAAATCTGTTGGTGTTCTACCTGCACAAATCTGCACAGTTCTCATGTTGGTACTGTTGACAACAAATGTCAAATGTATGAAGAATGGAAGAACCCAATGACATATTCAATGTTTCATAACCAACTTAATGCACATTTCACTGGAAACTATTTTTATATAGTTACTAAATACCCCTACATATGTATCAGTCTACCACAGACCATCATCAGGGGGTTATAAACTACACTTATTACACATCCATATGTTCAGTTCATTGCCATATGCCGTCCAGATCACCTTAGTCTTTAAGTAGGTTGTAATAACCCTTTAAAATGAATATACGTTTAAAATTGTAAAATATGTAAAAACACTGTATAATAACTTAAAACTTAAAAAGCTTGTAATAGTTTTAAACGTATATTCATTTTAAAGGGTTATTACAACCTACTTAAAGACTAAGGTGATCTGGACGGCATATGGCAATGAACTGAACATATGGATGTGTAATAAGTGTAGTTTGTAACCCCCTGATGATGGTCTGTGGTAGACTGAAACATATGTAGGGGTATTTAGTAACTATATAAAAATAGTTTCAAGTGAAATGTGCATTTAGTTGGTTATGAAACATTGAATAGAAAATGCACAGTGAAAATAATATAAAGCCAATGACATATGTTCATAGCCAGTTTCACAAAAATCAGTCAAGTAGAGTCTGCATGTAATGTAATCAGAGGACACACAAAAGCACAACTCACCTCCCTTCCCTGGCCAGCAGAGTGACTCGGCAGTGTCTTGCGCATGTTGTTGCCAGTGTAGGCAACACACTTCAGCTGCCACTCGCCTATGTCCTCATTCCAGTGCACATAGCGTTCCAGCATCTCCTGCAAACACACAAATTACCAACTCACATGTTTCAGACAACAGCAGACATAATTAACTATCTACATAACTAACTAACTAACTAACTAACTTTGCAAACTGTATCGAGCACAGCCCTTCTTGAAGAACTGGTTCCTCAGCTAGTCAAGAAATTCTCCACATTTTGTGGAACTCCAAGGCTCATTACCGTGTTCACAAAAGCCTGCCGATTGCCCCTGTCCTGAGCCAGATGAATACAGTCCACATCCTCCCACCCTATTTCCTTGATGTCCTTCTTATTATCGTCCTCCCATCTACACCTAAGTCTTCCAAGTCACCTCATTCCTTCAGGTTTTCCCGCCACAACCCTGTATGCATTTATCTTCTCTCCCACACATGCTACATGCCCCACTCATCTCATCCTCCTTGACTTGATCACCTGAATCATATAAAGTGAGGAGCACAAATCATGAAGCCCCTCATTATGCAATTTTCTTCTGTGTCCAGTTACTTCTTACCTCTTAGGCCCAGATATGCTCCTCAGCACTCTATTCTTAAACATCTTCAGCTTGTGTTCTTCCCTCATTGTGAGAGACTAAGTTTCACACCCATATAAAACAACAGGCAACATTACAGTTTTGTGGATTTTAATCTTTATATCTTTGATATAAAATGGGAAGACAAAAGATTGTGGACTGAAAGGCATCAAGCATGCCCTGAATTTAATCTGC
Organism: Reticulitermes speratus; assembly: GCA_021186555.1. Taxonomy (NCBI): domain Eukaryota; kingdom Metazoa; phylum Arthropoda; class Insecta; order Blattodea; family Rhinotermitidae; genus Reticulitermes; species Reticulitermes speratus. The sequence continues at coordinate 3,153,432 of JAJKFL010000012.1, read as the reverse complement.
TTTTCACTTCTTCAAGCATGCAATTTTGACCTATTTGTGTCATACATAAGACATAATATAACAAGACAGGCAATGTACGTACAAACGAAATGTTGAGGCACGTTCGCATAACCATTGTTGATGTTCAAAAGCAACAAGTATCACAACTTCTGAGCATGTGTCCATAGCCTTAGTTATCCAGCATGCAAAGCGTATGCACCATATTATATTGTTATTTGTGGCCTGTCTGGCTCTACCATATTTTTCCACATTATCTCATAAACGGTAAAATTTTCAGAAAAAAGTCACTGAATATAAAATGTGCGTTTTGATTTTCCCTGTAACTTTTGTCTGAAACATTTCTCATTTTAAGAAGAATTCGGCAAGATATTGTCATAAACATAGGTCTTCATGTAAAGTACCTGTTATTTTATGTTATTTTTATTTTATACCTGTTATTCTTGCCAGATTTTAATAGAACTTGAATTTTCTCAAAAGATTTGTGAAAATCCTCAAATAAAATTTCATGAAAATCTGTCCAGTGGGAGCTGAGTTGCTCCATGTGGACAGATGGACAGACAGACAGACAGACACATGACGAAGCTAATAGTCACTTTTCGCAATTTTGCAAATGTGCCTAAAAACCGTGGCTGCCATAACTGTTTCCCTTCTCCACAAACACTGCCTAAACAAAAGTTGCACATTTCTCCGTATCTACTACCATATACCCTTCCACAGCCCCAAATTAAGTGCTGCTAGTGTCACTCCCACAACATAAGTTAATGCATCCGCTATGTTGTTATTATAGGTTATCTGAAATTCAGACGTACAAAACTGGGGTGGCCTCTATGGCATGATGTTCATACTATGTTTCAAGAAAACTGCTGAATTATGCTGTTGGGAGTCACATAGGAATTTTATAAGGAATATGTACTGAAGTGTTTACTGTTGCAAACTGACTGGTACAAGCAGACTGGGTGTGCACATGTTAGGACACAGAAGTATGACAGTGCATATGCTATGTGAAGGATAGTGTGAGATTGTACAAGAATGAGCTGGGGGGGGGGCCAAAAAAGCAAACAAACAATTACTTGCCTGGTACTGACGGGGGATAAATGCATCAATAATTGTCTCCTGCAGTTTCAGTTCCCGTGTGAGACTGCGAATGCTGTCGAGCAGTCCCTCCATCTCACGTTGCTGTTCGTATTGCAGGTCACTCAGCTCAGCCTTTGCAGACATCAGCATGCCAAACACTTTCTTTAGCTTCTTGGTCTTGCCAGCTGCCTCCTCTTGCAATGTAGAGTACCGTTCCTCTATGTCAATCAGCTCTGCCTACAGAAAAGTCAGCTATTATAATATATAATAAATAAATAACTAAATAAGCAAATAAGTAAATAAATAATTAAATGTGTAAATAAATAAGTAAATAAATAAATAGCTCAAGAGAGGGGAGTCCTTCTTGATATGCTATGTCATTTGTGTACTCAAGCAATTCCCCACATTTTATGGAACTCAAAAGCTTCATTATGTCTCTCCCATTCAGGTTCACATTCACCAAATCAAATTTCTATACACTGGCCATTTTAGCTCCAAAGAATGATTTTCTGGTGGAACTTCTAACTATAAATTGTCCTTTGTCCTTCACCCACCTAAACAACTAACTGCATGTAGCACAGTCCTTTTTGAGAACCTAACAGGTCCTCAGCTAGTCAATAAATTCCACTGCATTTTATGGAACCAAAAGGTTCACTATTGCATTCACAACAGCCCGCCACCTGTCCCTATCCTGAGCCAGATCAATCCAGTCCATGCCCCCCCATCCCCCTTCTTGAAGATACATTTTAATATTATCCTCCCATCTATGCCTAGGTCTTCCAAGTGGTCTCTTTCCATCAGGTTTCCACACCAAAACCCTGTATGCACCTCTCCTCTCTCCCATACGTGCTACACACCCCGTCCATCTCTCCTTCTTGATTTAATCACCTGAATAATATTTGGTGAGGTGTACAGATCATAAAGCTCCTTGTTATGTAGTCTTCTACATTCCCGTTACCTTGTCTGTCGTAGGCTTGAATATCTTTCTCAGCACCCTATTCTCGAACACCCTCAGCCCATGTTCCTCCCTCAATGTGAGAGACCAAGTTTCACACCCATACAAAACAACAGGCCAAATCAAGTTCAAAGGGTCTAAGAAAGCATCTTGACAACTTTCTTGTGCATACAATTTTCTGTGGATGCAATATATAAGGTTTGTTTAAAGTTTAACAGTCCCTCAGTCTTGTCATGCTCATAATACATGACACTACTTAGTTTGAGGAAAAGAAACTACACTGTTGCTGAATGGGGGTGCATAAGATCACACTCTGAAGCCAAAATAAAAATGGTCAGAACAAGTGCTTTATAATGTCCCAAGGTAGAACAGCTAGTGAATAATAAATTTTAAACAGTACGGAGAAAACCAATCATGGCATAATTTGAAGTCATATATTTCTATTGTATGTTCCTGACCACCTTTCTACATTTAAACATTCATGTTTTGATACCTTATGCTCACATCATCTTCACAGACATACACGCTGTCATTGGTTTACGTATGCGAGGCAAGTTAAATTTTTATTTTATTCTACCTGTCTGTAATTATACTGTCTCTGTTTTCTTTTTGGTACCTACTCCTGCTTCATTCTTCTTCACCTATTTCTAAGCACTACTACATTGTTATTACTGGACTCACTGCTTCCATCAGATCATTACACTGTTTTGTTATGAAGCACTGGTCCACTGGTCATGTTCATGACTGTACCTCCTTCTGCTGCAGTGCTTGCCGCAGCTGCTCCTCCTTGCGGCGGCGCTCCTCCAGCTCGCGGGCAGATGCCTCTAGCAGCTGCTCCTGCACCTCGGCCTTCTCCAGCAGATTCTCCCCTCCGATCAGAATCTTCTTCTCCAGATTCTGAAGCTTCTCTCTGAGGTCTTCATGCTCATTTCTGAAAGTCAAACAAATGATTTGTGTTTGTGTCTGTGCCACACTTATGCATGGAATACAAGTAGCTTTACTGATTGCTACTATGCCATTACTTCTGATATGCCTAAGCCTCTAACTTCTACAATTTCTCCACACTGTATTTCCTATGCAGTGCTTTCTTAAAAGAAAACTGGTGTGAAAAATGAGAAGTGACAGTTATGGTATTCATTTATTTATGGTGTATTTAATAGCTCTAAATTATTCACACTACAGCACTGAATAACAGGATGATCCGTGATTGACAGAAGTAGTTGTGACCTAACTCAAGCTGCCTTGGGAAGAGTACTGAAAACTATGAAAAACCTCAGTCAGGTCAGCTGGTCTTGGGGTCAAGATTTGAACATAGGACATTCTGCATATGATGCAGCAGTCCTACCCACTCATCTGTGACATTCATTTAAGTTACTTTTTGGCATATAAAATATAAAAAAATACACGTTTAGAACAACCATTCTCAATGCACAATATTTTCTGTAATTGTGTTTAAATTTCTAAACTGAACTCAGCACACAGGGAACAGGAAGATCCAGACATTTTCAGCATTCAAAAGGTCAGGACTGATAAATTACAAGAAAGATGAAATATAAATACTCTTAAATGGTTCACGCATGTGAAACGGAGACACATAAATTGTCCAACACAGTAATGGCTGGAAGGATGGAGAGACACATAACAGAAAGTGACAGGACTGAAAATATGAAAGCCCACATCAAACTCTACAATCACAGGACCAAACTGGTCAGAAGTGGCTTCAGCAGCAAAGTTAATTCCAAAATTCGAAACAACTTATATACATTATCTTTAGAATCAAACTGCACAGGAGAAGCCCATTCACGTATTAGAACAATATCTGAAGGGTATGTTGTACTACAATACAAATTTTATAGGCTTGCATGAGAGATTTGAGGATTTAATGGTGGCAAAGAGTCACACTACATTTTCATGGTTTACGATGCTGTGTTGTAGTCTGGCAGTGAGTACCACATTTGTGAGGAAGACACTGTCTTGAAGGAAGTGAGCTGCCAAAGAGTTGCTACTCATCACCTATAACCTATACCTCTACCTCACCCCTCCTCTATTACCTGCCACTGTCCTACTTGGTTCACCTGAAGGTGGAGACAGTACGCTCTTCTGATACAGTAACCACCTGCCACATGATGGTATCATCACCCAGACAACACCTGAATAGGTGTAACATGCCACAGTTTGTACTCTGGCTACTCACTGTGTTTTCTTCAGCTCTACTTGGTGCTTCTCTTCCTCACTGTTGTCCTTTCCTTCCTTAGCTCCCTGCTCCTCATCACCTTCACTGTCTCGGTCATTCTTTGGAGATGTGTTAATCCCCTCTAGCTGTAACACAATAAGAGACGTGACTATCAGCTGTGCTGTGTCCCAGTAAGTGTGAGGCCTGATAAGTACACAACTGTTACAAGGGACCCCCATACATGTCTGCCCTCTATCCATTTCCCTGCACTTACACAGTCAACTTATTCATAAAACACATAAGAATTCCCTATACTTACATCACTACATCATTGAATTTAGCACAGAACACAGAAAACTCATATTTTGCACTTGAACCACATTTGCCTCTCTACACAGCAACCTCTCCGAGTATTCTCCATCCCAGTCTGTTGTACATCACGTGGTGCTCAACGTAACTTTGTTCAGTTTTATTGTACAAACAATATCTGGCACAAAAATCTTAAGATGAAAAAAATACCCCATAAACACAGTGTTTCAAAAATAGCTTTATGACTCTGAAAGGCAGTACAATTAATTTTAAGAGAAGCATGTGGCTATGTAACACAGGAATGGGAAGAGCCAGGCTTCAATTTGTTACATCACTGTTCTTGTGCCACATACCAACACTACTAGCAGCACTCCCAGACAGTTACGTCACTGTTCTTGTGCCACATACCAACACTACTAGCAGCACTCCCTGACAGTTACATCACTGTTCTTGTGCCACATACCAACACTGCTAGCAGCACTCCCTGACAGTTACATCACTGTTCTTGTGCCACATACCAACACTACTAGCAGCACTCCCTGACAGTTACATCACTGTTCTTGTGCCACATACCAACACTGCTAGCAGCACTCCTAGACAGTTACGTCACTGTTCTTGTGCCACATACCAACACTACTAGCAGCACTCCCTGACAGTTACATCACTGTTCTTGTGCCACATACCAACACTACTAGCAGCACTCCCTGACAGTTACATCACTGTTCTTGTGCCACATACCAACACTGCTAGCAGCACTCCCAGACAGTTACGTCACTGTTCTTGTGCCACATACCAACACTACTAGCAGCACTCCCTGACAGTTACATCACTGTTCTTGTGCCACATACCAACACTACTAGCAGCACTCCCTGACAGTCAAGATGAAAAGAGTAAACTTCGCTGATGCAGAGAGAGTTCATGTATTCTGATTTGAATAATCTAAGTCTGCTGCACGAGTACAAGGAAACTGCTACATACAGTATCATAGGGAAGTGCGCAGTAATCATCTATTTACCTGTAGCACAAGAAGTTTTGTGAGACTGGATGTTGGGTACAACATACAAACAAACAAACAAACAAAACACAGAACACAGTCTATGAGTGTTACAACAGTGCAGCACATCAGAGAGAGAGTTCAGTGCAAAGTTTTTATGTAAGTCACACATTTCTGGTGTGTAACCCCAACGAACAATGTGGGCACTTGACACAGTATGTACTCACACAGATCACACTTTATATGTCACTTTCTTCAAGAATAAAAACAAGGGTGCAACAGTTAATGCAAAGAACTGCTAAAGCACACAAACCTGTGCAGAGAAAGGTATCATTAATACATACAAGGTGTGTCTAACTGTACATCATTATGTAACCCGTCTAAGTTCATAACATGCATAGTCAGTGAAATCATGACAAGTGTCCTTCCAGAAATACAGGAAGTCCCTGAGTGCAGCAGTTATCTTGGGATGCCCTGGTGGATGCAAGCTTCCTATGTGACAAAGCTGTTGTACTCAGGAGCATGATAAAAAGACATCCTGCATAATGTATAGAACTGGATTATCTGTGGAAATCATATCTGCTGACAGAATTGGTCACATCTTCCTATTGTATTTTCAACAGGCATGCTGCTTGCTTTGTTAAATTCAGTCAAGCACAGTAACACCAACAGCAACACCTGCTATGTCACTGTCTACTATACTGAACTGACTCAGTCCACTTCAGCACCTCATCAATAAGCCCCTACCTGCAGTTCAAGGTCATCCAAGTGATCCATTGTTTGGATCTGGTGGTGGCAGTCAGTGTCCTTCTCCTCCTTCTCCCCATCCTTGATTCCCTCACTTGAGTCACTTTCACTCTCAACTGCAATGCCTGCAACACAAGACATTCAGACACAAACAAAATCATAGGTTATGGGCTCCACTAAAAGCAAGTTTTGCAGCACTATTCTGACACAATTCCTATTATTCTAACCAACTCCATGGTAGAGTCCTCAAAATCCAGTCACTCATGTGGTTACAAAATTCTCCACCTACAATGGAACCCGAAGTTTCATTACTGCAAACACAACAACCCGTCATTGGTACCTATTCTGAGTGAAATTCAGTCCACATCCTAATATCCTGTGTATTTAAGATCCATTTTTATATCCTCTCACCACACCTATGTCTTCCAGGTAGTCTCCACCCTTCAGTTTCTATATAGAATAGAACAGAATAGAATAGAAGTAGGGCGGGCACCAGAGCATCCCATGCACATCGACCATTTCTGATCCTTTGTGCAGCCCTTATATTCATTTGTTTAGCAGCCCCGCACTTTAAACAAAGTGCAATAACCTGCTTACACAGATATTCTTGAAGTCCCCTGGTTTCATAAAATGATACCCCAGGTACCTGAATCTTATTGCAGCCAAGGCCTCACAGTCGCCGAGAACAGGTGAGGCCGTTTCAGATGCCTGTTTGCATCTCTCACACTCGGGACTGTCTACTAACCCCAGTTTAAACAAGCGTCCCTTTAAATGACAGTGTCCTGTAAACAGCCCTGTCAGTATCCTTAGCTGGTTTCTGTTCAAACTGAGTAGTTTGTATATAAGTCTGATGTGTATTTATTCAGTACTTTACGCTTAATTCGTCTCGTATTTATTGTAATGGCCGCTAGAAGCAGCAGCCGTCAGTTCTCCTTCCATTATCACAGTGTCACTTGTATTATAATCACTAATAAGGTAAAGTTGTCCCTTTGCACACCATGAAGGCAAGCACGTGGGAGCAAAGGTATGGCTTCACTCATTCTTAACCTCATCGCTACATGGAGATGAGTTTTCAGTTTCATGCCCCAGCCATTTTTCCACGGGGGGAAAAACCCATGGTACCCATTAGGAGGCTTGGTAGGCCCCACAGCTGGTCTGGACATTCTGAATAAGAAAAAATCTCTTGCTCCTTCCAGAAATCGAACCCAGGTCATCCAGCATGTAATTTAAGTCACTATACCGACTGAGCTACCCCAGCTCCCAGACTGCTTATGTAATGGAGTATGGCTGTGAAATTATGGTTAATTTTGTACAATGTCCTATGATGGCGACGCATAAACTGACTCAGTAATCATGCAACTGCAGCCAGCAGGTTCAAAGAAACTGTGCAGTATAATACCTCACAAGATGAGAATTTTTTCCTAATTCACCATCTGAAAGGTAGGGGGGTGTGGGGTTCCCTTATAATTGTGCACAAAGTTAAACATGTTCTGTAAACATATTTTCCCAAAAAATGAAAAGCATGAAGGAACTATCATCTTACATTCAGGCCAGTATGGTAGTCTGTGTATGTTATTGCTACAATGTATATGTATTACATATGTAAGAGCCACAGATGTTTGTTCACACTGAACCAGGAATGACCTGACTATCATCACTGCCAAGTGGTAGCACTAGCCTGTACAGGACCTGTGTCACTACTGTGTAACACCAACACTCACCAACAGCTTTGTGCTAAGAAGCAGAAGTTGTTATGAATCAATCTTCTATGTTGGTGTATCACCTCTTAGTAAATGAATGAATTACATGCAAAACAAACCGCCTCTAAGCATCAGACAGATCACATTAGGACAGCCAAATAGTTAATACAATTGCCAACTTCTGATTCACCAGCAAAAGTCAATAAACCTGTTACCATTGTGGGGCACACCGACATCCTCAAGCTGCTTCCGCAGTTCCTCAATCTCTAACTGGAACTGTCGCAACAGGGCATCCTTTGGGTCCTCATTGACACGTGCACGATTCTTTATGTTCTTGGCTCGGTTTGCATAGCGTAATGTGCTGATGGTTTCATCATAGTTGAAATCTGCTGGCCCTATGTTGGCACACTGTGTATTGATCACAAGGACTGTTAGTTCTTTGTTTATTATAATGCTAAAGTAACTGACGGAGTTATAGGACAGGTGGGAATGAGAGATTGACTGGAATGTGGAAGCAAGTACCGTACATTCTCGAATCTAATGCGCATCCGAATCTAATACGCACCCAGTTTTTGGCGACTTCTTAAACGAAAAAAAGTTAGTTCGCGATTCTAATCCACACCTTTCCTTCAACCACCCCTTGCCCACGGGGCGACTGATTGAATAATATTGGATGTTACCAATGCGTTAAAATCCGATGCTACGCCTGTGGCTGATGAGTCATACCGATAGAGGCGGGGCCTTTCTCAACAGACGTGCGCAATCTCGTCTGAAGCCAGCTCAGCTTTAGTTGTTGAAATGTGGGAGGTGCTTGTTCCAATTTGTCGTGTACCATAGTTATGGAAGAGGGACACCTGAAATCTAAACGACTCTCATATACGGCGAAGTTCAAACGTGAAGTTATTCGGTGCGCAGAGGAGAATGGAAACCGCAAAGCCGCTGCAATTTTTGGAGTTAATGAAAGCAACATTCGACTATGGCGGAAACACAAGGCAGCGATCAGCGGGTGTGACGCAGCTCCTTCAGAAGTGGCGCGGTGGGTGTCGGCTGCATGGAAAGCCAACCCGGAGAGCATTATCGTCAGATCTTTCAAGAAGTGTTGCATAAGCAATGCTTTGGACGGAACCGAAGATGACATTGTATGGGAGGACGATGTTGAAGATAAAGATGATAGTGACTGGGTGGAGAGCACGGATAACGATTCAGTTATGAGTGATGACGGCGAGTCTGATGAATAATAAATTATAATAATAAATAATAAAATAATAGATTATTGTATTGTATTGTTCTTACGGCATGTACAGCAGCTCAATCATTTTTCCAAAATCCAGCTCTAGACCGCGAATCTAATCCGCACGCGAATCTAATACGCATCTGATTTTTTAGCCCTCTAAAACTGTAAAAAGGGTGCGCATTAGATTCGAGAATGTACGGTATTCATGTATTATGCCACAGGGAACCTCACAATCCTGATCCAGATTAAAGAAGCGCTTTCTGAATGCAAATCTATGCCATTACAGCTAATAAATCTGCTTGATAACCGAGCAACAAAGTAGCTCCTTTACTTCGGAGTTGTTTTGGCAAATCAATGAACCCTTTGGTGCCAGAATTAATTTCATGGGTTTAAGGGAATGGGGAGGGAATATTCAGATAAACCAAATTGCCTTCACAATGAAGTGGAGATAGCTACATCAGCTAAGGGCTGTACAAGAATGTGCCATCAGTGACACATTCTGGGTGATGACTTTGGTTGTCCTTCGGTCTTCCAATCATTGAACTGTATGACAACTAAATTTGGGACCAAAGGGTTAATAAAAATCACCTCTATACTACAAAACACAAAGATCTAAAAGTGATTTTAAAATAATGGCTGCATACACTTCACCTTGTGCAAACCTGACTACATAAACAGGATTAATGTGATGGATTTCTTGCCAGGTCTACGTTCACTGCCAAGAACAACTTGTGATGTCACACTCAGTCATAGTATTTTGCATTTTTCCATCAGACACCATCCATTTGAAACAAAACATTCACAAACTGTGTTTAAATTTAAAGGTTACAGAAATGAGACATGTACGGATTTTCAACACCTGTTCAAGAGAAGTGTTTGATTTACAAAAAGTATTACTCTACTTCTGCATGGCTACTCAGTCACCACATTTCAACCAACTCTCTGGCAGCAGAACCCAAATGTTCCACACCACCAATAACAAAGCCCACCACTATACATGATCCATAGCCAGTTCCATCCACCTCCCATCCTCACAAATTATTTCCATAAGATCCATCTCACTAATTAACTAACTCTCTGGTAGCAGAACAATTCTGTACACATTTCTTCTCTTCTCCCATATCTGGCCCTGCACGTCCTCCTCAAATTAATGTAGCAACACTGAATCATAAACATCTCTGTCATGTATAATATCTTAAGTTCTCTACTTATTTCACCTCACACAAGTCCAAATGTTTGGATGTTTAAATTCTAGACAGTGAATAAGTTAAGACAAAATTAGCCAGTTACCATAACTGTCTTAGAGTTTCCCCCCAGTGAGTCCTGCAGCAGTCGTGTCAGCTTTGAGTTACGGTATGGGATGTGTGTGCTCTTGCCATCAACCAGTGCTGATATGACATTGCCGAGTGTGGACAGTGACAGATTGATCTTGGTGGCTTCCTTCAGACGCAACCCTGTTGCACCTGTCTTACTCTGGCGCTCAGATCCCTGTAAATAAATAAATAAGTAAATCTGTATAAATCCCATTAAAAAGTTACAAGACAGAAGAATTTAGTTGCAGAATTGCCTAACCACATTCAATTGCAAATAATGTTCCACTGTTTCTTACTTTATTTCAAAACGTGTCGCACCTAATGCAGTAGACCATAATTAAAGTACATAATCCCTGCTACCAGCTAACACAACAATGTGTGGCATTCAAATTAACTTGTCTGATGATGTGATGATACAGTGAATTTAACTGGTATGAGAAAAAATTACTGACCTTTTTCATATACACACATTAAGGAGTGTGAAATGGGACAATAACAGTGAATTATCACTTTGGAAGGAGTTACAAAGAAGTGGTTGTGGCCAATGCTTAAAGCACTTTCCCAGCAATCTTAAGGTTTATTGTTTTAATATTTTCCCAGCATCTGCATCCACGAACTGAGTAAATAACAGTGAAACATAAACAAAATAGCCAAGAATTAAAATCAGAACTTCCCAAACATGAAGCAGGAATGATAACCACTCAACCAGACATTTCACTACTTTATTTAACCGCTCCATAGATATTCACAGAAGTGTTCTATCCAATGTACAAACTGTGGTAATACTGCCTACAAACTGACTACAAAGTACAATCCTGAAAATTCAATGACTTTATGAAAGCCAAAGGTTCATCACTGTGTTCACAAAATCTTTATTTGACCACATCACAGTGTGAATAAATCCACAAATGATGTTGCCTGACAGCATAGTAGATTGTATGCACTAGCGCTGAAAACTTTATACCCCACAGAATCTTATCTACAGTGTTTGCAATGTCACATGTCTGACACATTAGCAAAACTGCCCACCACACAGATGATGCCTTTATTTCAAAAAGCACACAAAAGTAATATTAGAGAAGAAAAGACAGAACAGCCTGCATATAATGAAGTCAGTTATGAAGAGATACAATGAATTGGCACCTGTTTTTCAAGGATACTTCATACAATTACACCCACTGTATGTATATTCATCTCTCTATATATAAAACCCTTGGCGTGTATGAGTGAGTGCATTACACACTGGTTTCCTATGAGGTATGCACTTAGGTCACAGATATAGTTCAGCAAAACACACAATACAACATACAAAGTGTGACGTCACTGAAGTATAAGCTGTGGCTGAAGCAAGAGTTGAGCATTGCACATATTACACAACACGGCACAACCAGATGGCAGCATAAATATTATGGCCCACTGTCACATGAAAACGTAGAAATATAAATCATAATAAAATAAGTACCAAACAGAAACAAAACACAACTCTCTACAGACACGTGGACAAAAAGTCAAAACCAAATATGAAGTTAGGGACCAATGGTCACTTACAGCCAAATCCACAAGATGAAGCTTTCCCATCTTTATGTGCTGTTTGCCATCCTCTCCAACAACCCCATTCTCAATCGTAATGGTGAAGATGGCATGTGAACGGGAACTCTGGGTATTCATTGCAGTTGCTCCCACCACCCCTGTCACATAAAACATGGAACATATTCAAGTTGCACTCAGGATGCATACAGATACAGGTATTGCAAAGACGGACAGGACAAGCTCTGTCACATGATATGTTTCATTTTTGTGTTATTTCCTTTCAAGAAAATGTTCATACATCATTTTAAAAGGACACAACTGCTTCTTTCCAGTTCTTTCCCTGGCACCACACTTGAATCCACATATTTGCCACTGACACAGTGTCACCACGTAACATAAACAAACCAGCACCTGTACAGGGACATAGCTACTCTAAAATAAAACAGTCATATACGAAATTTGGGATTCCCATAGCAGAGAACTATAAGATTACAATCTTTTGGGATACGATACTCTGTACTCTTCCACACTGGGTTTCTACCCTGAAGATAGAGGTAGCAAGTTCCTCCAAAATATTAGTATCTATCTATCAGACTACATGCCTTCACATCCCAGAAAATCACAAAATAAAAATGTTATCAGCTTAATCAAAAACAGTTCACTGTTCTTTAAAGTGCGTGTATAAAACAATAAGCACTGAAAGGAACTTATGAAGTTCATTTAACTTCAAATATTTCAATATATGTGGCAAGGATAGCAAGAAGTGTAAATCGGAGCCAGTGGCAACAATGTGGAGAAGAGAAAAATTTCTTGCCCCTGCCCAGAATAGAACCCCAAATCCTTGGCTGCCCATCCCATAAGACAGCCTACTCACACAAAGTTTCCAGCCAGTAATGCCACTGCCATCTCAGTACACATGGCAGACTGTTCAGTTAAGTTCGTAAGTGTCTGAGACTTAAAAAAATAAAAACATGCTAAGGTATTACCGTATATTCTCGAATCTAATGCGCACCCTTTTTACAGTTTTAGAGGGCTAAAAAATCAGATGCGTATTAGATTCGCGTGCGGATTAGATTCGCGGTCTAGAGCTGGATTTTGGAAAAATGATTGAGCTGCTGTACGTGCCGTAAGAACAATACAATACAATAATCTATTATTTTATTATTTATTATTATAATTTATTATTCATCAGACTTGCCGTCATCACTCATAATTCGAGGAATGTTCAAAGATCTGGCCTTCTTTATCGCCTCCTCGCGAAGTAGATCATAACTCACAAACAGTCCAGTCTTGCGTCTCTCTTTAAAAAACGTGAAGACTGCATCATCAATTTCAGGAAATCGTCCTTTCTTGGGTCCAGTGAATTTCCTTCGTGACGCCTCACACCCGCTGATCGCTGCCTTGTGTTTCCGCCATAGTCGAACGTTGCTTTCATTAACTCCAAAAATTGCAGCGGCTTTGCGGTTTCCATTCTCCTCTGCGCACCGAATAACTTCACGTTTGAACTTCGCCGTATATGAGAGTCGTTTAGATTTCAGGTGTCCCTCTTCCATAACTACGGTACACGACAAATTGGAACAAGCACCTCCCACGTTTCAACAACTAAAGCTCAGCTGGCTTCAGACGAGATTGCGCACGTCTGTTGAGAAAGGCCCCGCCTCTATCGGTATGACTCATCGGCCACAGGCGTAGCGTCGGATTTTAACGCATTGGTAACATCCAATATTATTCAATCAGTCGCCCCGTGGGCAAGGGGTGGTTGAAGGAAAGGTGCGGATTAGAATCGCGAACTAACTTTTTTTCGTTTAAGAAGTCGCCAAAAACTGGGTGCGTATTAGATTCGGACGCGCATTAGATTCGAGAATATACGGTAATTCACCTTACGTTCTTGAACCTTCCTTTAGTAATTAAGGAAGACATAAACAAACAACAAAATGTTTGCAAAACACAAAAATTCTGCCATGTTCACTGCACTTTGTTTACCTGTTTTTAAAAACTGTAAGATTTACAGAGAAAGTGCAGAGGAATTAAAATGTCTTTTCAACCTTTCTCAAGAAATTTCCTTTGAAATATTTTCACTGCAACAAATATTTAGCGAGTTAAACTTAAGATGTGTGCATAAATGTGGTTCAGCATGCACAGTATCCACTATTGCTCTTGCATTTTAACCAAAATTAAAATGTGTCAAAAAATTTTCAGGATGTTCACAAATATCAAATTTCATAAAAAATCGATAAGTAGTTTCTGAGTTCCTACACACAGACAGAAAGACAGATGCAATGCAAAGCCAACAACCACATTTTAAAATTTTCATTGCAAACACACCACAAAGAAACACTCAAAAGACCCTCAAAATACACTCACAGTTTTCTCTGGACTGATGTCTACTTACTGTTCTTGTTCCCAACGGTCATTATACGCTCCATGTCATCGGCGTTGTTCACCACATACCCTGACAGATCCCGTATGTAAACCCCAATATCAGGCCGTTCCTTCACCTCAAGGTGAGCAGTCTGGTCTTTTCCCAGCAGATCTCGAATTTCCTCATTATAAATCTCGATGTGTGAAACGCGTACCAGGAACCTGCACCCACAAAATAAATTTCATGTTTGTAAGATTGCCATTCTAACAGCAGTGCTCCTGAAGATCTAAAGCTTCTGGGATATTACACTGCTCCACTAGCTAAACAGTCCCAGATAACAAAGGTTAATAGATGGCTGTGTCATTACCACTAAAAGTGCCACTTGGAATGTTACTTACTTCTTACGTTCTGCTGCTTTTGCTATGTAACCAAAGATGTGTGCAAATGAGTTTGGGATTATCCCCTTCAGTTCTGGAGCCATGCAGTCTCCCAGCATTGTGAACGTCTTCCCTGTACCTGTCTGGCCATAGGCTAGAATTGTCCCATTGTACCCCATCAACACTTTGTCCACAATTGGCCTGGCAGTCTCATTATATACATCCATCTGTGAGATTGAAGTATAATGAAATTACTTTCATGTGTTGTGTAGCTAGTTCATAAGAAACTTAATAACACTACATAAACTTTCGAGGTTACTTAATGTTGAGCATGGTGGCCTAAAGAGGCTAAGAGGGAAAGCAGCCAGGATAGCCAGTTCAAATGTCAGCCAGAGACCAGCTATCCCATCTGAGCCCATTGTGATATTCCTCAGTACCTCAAATTAGGCCATGACCATTTCCTTCAATGTCCTTCTCCATTCATTATTCACTAAACATCTGATCAATCAACAGTATATAATCGCAACAACTCAAGCTGTTAAGGTATTTGATCTTCTGGGATTTTATGCATCACTGATTGGTAGTTAGTTAATGACATTTTGGGACAGCCTATCAGTCCCACCTTCAAGGGTCGCAGGACAGGACCAATAGGCTGTCCAAAAATGTCAATAACTAACTACCAATCAACACTGCATAACATCCCAGAAGAGCAAAGACTTCATTTACAACACAGTGAGAGATTCAACATGGCGGCTGGTGGTGTAGTGCATGATTCACGCTTGGAGCAATTCTGTCATAATCAAGCTTATCACCGTGTTCATAAATGCTTCAATTGTGTCAAGTTGGAAAGCCAGCTAAAAGAAGCTTTTTTGGAGTTAAGTTCGTCACAATTTATAATTAAGCTCTTATACAAAGAATTAAATGAGTCCACTGCAAAGCACACGTCTGTACGTAGTGCCATCACTGAGAACGGGGTCTGTGAAGAGTCGGTCGTGGCTACTACATGGTCTAAGGTTGCATCTAAATATTCATGTGGTAAGAATGAATCAGTTAACTGAGATGCTACAAACTTGGCAACCGGTATCAGTCACCAATAGATATTCAGTTTTATCCAATCTTCCTGAATCTACGGTAGCAGATGAAGCAGTTCCATCGAGAAGTGAGAAGTTAACCCAACTTTCTACCAACTACTACAAGAAGAATAGGGAGCAAAGGGGAACCAAGAATTCATTAATTAAGCATCATTCGGCGCAGCGACCACCTTCTCCAATCTACCATGTACCTGGAGGTGACCATGGGAAAAACTACAAAACCGATCCTCAACCAAATCGCATACCAACACTTGTGAATGGTCAAGTAAGTTATGACAAGAAGGATGGTAATAGTCAATGTGTGAGTGATAATGTGAGTTACATACAATTCTTATTGCGGGAATCTTCACGGAAGCTCCAAGTTAACAAAAAGAGATTTTCTAATTGCCGCAAGCATAAAGTTTTATTGGTAGGTGACAGCCATCTACGTGGTTGTGCAGCTCACATGAAAGTCTTCTCAAACGATCAGTTTGAAGTGCTTGGACATATTATGCCAGGAGCTACATCTAAATTTGTGATGGAGTCAGTAAAAAGTGATATCGACAAACTCACAATGGATGACTTCCTAATTATGTGCAGTGGGTCGAATGATGTTAATAGGAATGACCTTAAAAAGGTTTTTAATGATGTGACTAGTTTTGTAAAAAGTGTTGATCAAACTAATATAATTTTAATAGGCATCCCCTATAGGTATGACTTTAAGAACTCTCATATTAACAGTGAAATCAAATCTTTTAATAGGAAGTTATACAAGTTAACTAAGATTTTTTCTCATGTCAAAGTAATTGAAGCTGACAGCAATAGATTGCTATTTACTAAACATGGATTGCACCTAAACGGTTTGGGCAAAGAGTTACTTTCTAATCATCTACTTCTCCATATTTATTCAGCACTGGAAGAAGATACTGGTTCTCCAATAACTCCAATAAGAGTTGGTAATGTTTGTGCTACTGATTTGTCTGAGTTGGAGGTGACAGGACTAGATAACGGAGGAATGCTCGATGTGGAATCTGGTTCTGAGGAAGTTTATGTTTTCTGTAAGTCCCCCAGCAGTTTGGTACATGAACTAGATAGTGTTGTGGAGCATGAGAAGACTGAGGTTGTGATGTTGAGTGCAGATGATTCAGACGGTAAATTTGTGCAAGATTCAAACTGTGGGTCTTCAAATCTAGAAAGCCCAACTAGGAGATAAATGGGAAATACTAGGAAATCTGAGAGATCCAGAAGGATTCCTTTGACAAGGTCTGAGGATTTTTAATGGGCCACAAGTTAACTAGGAATAATGCAGTGGATAAAACTACTTTGATAAAATATTCATTACCTATAAATGACAGGTTAAATCTTGTAAATATTGCCAGTGCAAGTGGTGATGCAAAACTTCCCCAAAGTAATAGTAATATTAATACAGATTTTAAATTAAAAGCTGTACATAATAATGAAGGAGTAATTGGTAGTCTAGCAAACTCTGACAGTCACTCAAAAGGTTCATCCAAAAACCAGCCTCTCAAAATCCTACATCAAAATATAAGAGGCTTAAAAAACAAAATTAATGAATTTCTATGTCATTTACCCAATAATCCACCACATGTCCTTTGTTTCACTGAACACCATTTAAGAAAACAAGAACTATCTCATATCCAAATTGAAAATTATATTTTAGGTTCTAATTACTGCAGAAAATTAATGCATAAGGGAGGTGTCAGTATTTTCATTTTAAAGAAATTAACTTTCATACATTTAAACCTGGATGACTACTGTTCTGAACAGGATATTGAAGTGTGTGCTATTAAACTGAAACTTCCAAATAAGTATATATGTATTTTGACAATCTATAGAGCTCCAATTGGGAAATATAAAGTATTTTGACACAACTAGATCAGATATTGCAGAAAGTAAGCAAATTAAAAATCGATATCATCATTTGTGGAGATTTTAACATAAATTATCTCACTGATAACTCTAGTAGGAATCAACTTGATGCATTATTAATGTCTTATAATCTTGTCAAAACTGTCACATTCCCAACTCGTTTTGATCAAAACTCATGCTCAGCCTTAGATAACATTTTTATTGATACTAGTAAATTTGAAGATTACTTCATATATCCTTTAAGCAATGGTCTGTCAGATCATGACGCACAAATAATAACACTTCAAGTTACATATAATATGCTCAACTCTCATTCACCTGGTTACTCAAGGAAATTTACCAAGTCCACAATAGCTGAATTTCAATATCAGCTAAGTTTTGAATCATGGAACTCTGTCTTTGAAACTGAGGATGTAAATGACATGTTCAATACATTTCTTAACTCTTTCTTAAGAATTTTTTACTCCAGTTTCCCCCTTATAAAAATCAATAAGAAATTAGGAGCCAATAACTCTTGGATGACTAAAGCCATAAGAATATCCTGCAAGCGTAAAAGGACACTGTATACATTGGCTAGAAATTGCAATGATTCCTCTTTAAGGAAATATTACAAAGATTATTGTAAAGTTTTATCGAAAGTTATTTTACAAGCGAAGAAAATGCATTATGAGAATCAAATAAAAAATGCTCAAAATAAAAATAAAAAAACTTGGGAACTTATAAACAAAGAAATTACAAGGAAAACAAATTATGGTAACATACAGGCTGTTAAAATAGGAAATAATAGTATACACGATAAGCAACATATTGCAGAGGCCTTCAACACCTATTATCTCTCCATAGTTGAAGATTTAATCAAAAACAAAATTCAACCTCACGTAGATAAGAATAATGTTCATAATAATTATACTAACAAAGACAGCTCAGCATATTATTTTTCACAATCAACACACAAGACATACGCAAGAATTAAATATACGCCTGTAACAACTATGGAAATAGAAAATATAATAAAATCCCTCAAATCTAAATGTTCATATGGGTATGATGAGATTTCTTCAAAGATTCTTAAATTAAGTTCTCCTTTCATAATATCACCCTTGAATTATATATTTAACAAAGTTCTTTCTAAAGGCGTTTTTCCAGACAGACTTAAATATTCAGTAATAAAACCTCTATATAAGAAAGGTAGCAGACAGGAATTATCAAATTATAGACCTATATCTTTACTTACATCCTTTTCAAAAATCATTGAAAAAATAATGCAATCCAGATTATTAAATCACTTAAATAAATTAAATATTTTAGCTAAGGAACAGTTTGGGTTTAGACCTAAACTTACCACTGATAATGCTATTTTTGCTCTAACTAATGAAATATTA
Organism: Reticulitermes speratus; assembly: GCA_021186555.1. Taxonomy (NCBI): domain Eukaryota; kingdom Metazoa; phylum Arthropoda; class Insecta; order Blattodea; family Rhinotermitidae; genus Reticulitermes; species Reticulitermes speratus. The sequence continues at coordinate 3,134,322 of JAJKFL010000012.1, read as the reverse complement.
AATGCATTAAATAACAGACTAATAGTGGGCGGTATATTCTGTGATATTGAAAAGGCTTTTGATAGTATGAATTTTGAAATATTGTTGTCTAAACTTCAGTACTACGGTATACAAGGCATAGATAATGATTTATACAGATCTTACCTCCACAATCGTTATCAAAGAGTGTCAATATATGATACGGATACAAACAGTTTTTTTGCTTCAAATTGGGCTAGGATTAAGCATGGTGTTCCGCAGGGCTCCATCCTTGGACCCCTGCTTTTTCTTATTTATATAAATGATTTTCCACAACAAATAAGCAATAGTTCTAAACCCATTTTATTTGCTGATGATACAAGTATTCTATTAAGACATTCAGATTTTGACACCTATAATGTGAATATCCAAACTGTTTTTGAGTCCCTTAATAACTGGTTTAAAAGAAATTTACTCTTTCTTAACCTTGAAAAATCACATTACATTAGATTTGTTTCTAAGAATAATTCCTTAACCCACTTGCAAATTAGTGATATCAGTGGATCAATTTCAAACGTTACACACACAAAATTTTTAGGTTTATTGATTGACAGCTCTTTAAATTGGAAAACTCATATTGACCATCTTGTAAATAAACTGAGCACTGCTTGCTATGCAATAAGACAAATAAAACCATACATGTCTCAAACTACATTATTAACAATATATTATGCCCTTTTTCACTCAATAATGTCTTATGGAATTATTTTTTGGGGCAATTGCTCACACAGTTCTAAGGTCTTTAAGATTCAAAAAAGGGCTGTAAGAATTATTATGGGAAGAGGAAGTCGAGACTCGTGTAGGAATTTGTTTAAGGAACTAAATATATTACCTTTGCAATCGCAATATATCTTATCTTTGCTGTTATTTGTGACTCACAATTTAGAAAATTTTATCACGAATCAAGAATTTCATAATCTAAATACTAGGCATAAAAGCGATTTCCATTTACCTCAGGCTTCTCTAGCCTGTTACCAAAAGGGGGTGTATTTCTCAGGAATAAAACTTTACAATGGTCTTCCTTCAAACATTAAATGTGCCTCTGGTAATATTGATAAGTTTAAAAATCTTTTAAAAACCTACTTGAAAACAAACTCCTTTTATAGTGTAGATGAATTCCTCAACAGATAATACTTGTGGTGGACATTTTAAATTCTGATTGTATATCAAAAAAGATCATACTTCTGTATGATTATTGTTTTTATTTTATTTTATGTGTATTTAATAGATATAATATATTGCTGTATGATTGTTTCTTATAAATAATATGTTTTTATGGTTCAATAATGTGATTAATTTAAGAATTATGATGTGTCGCAGTATTATTAATTGTTCTTTTTAAGAAATATACACTATGTTTGGTTTTATGAATATTGTACAAGGTTTCATGTTCAGTAATGTAATATTTATACGAATTGATTTTGTTTATTATGACAATGCTTGGTTTAAGCAATATTTTTTATTAAGCAAAATTTTATATACATAGTAGTATTGACTGTGTCCATATCCATATAGGTGATAGAACCTTGTAAGGATCTACGGAACAAATAAAATGAATGAATGAATGAATGAATGAATGAATGAGTGGGAGCCTGAAATCACGCAAGTGAAGCTGTTGTTAAATAAACAAAGAATGAAAGACAAATTAATTGGCCACACAGACCTGCAGTTATTCAGCATCAGCAACCTACCTGTCTTGAATCTGTGTCAAAAACAACATCAAATGTAAAGGTCTTTGGTGGTTCCCCATCTGCCGCCTGTGGGTTCTCAACACAGATGGTCTTGTTGACGGTATCAACCTTTGTTATTTGTCGGTACCCTGCTTCAATTTCCTTTTCACTGAGTGGTCGCACACGCACAACCACACGCACATTTTCCACCTCAACATCTTCACACATCTGTCACAACAAAATATACGACACCCCACAATATCAATTATGTCACATACACACATAATTTCAATGAAAACTTAAAATGGTAATACAAGTGAGATTTTAAGTACTCAATGCAGTAGGGATCAAGATATTGGTATTCTACAATGTGATGCCATGTATGGTAACTTGAAGATGGATGCAGCAAGTTCCTCCAAAACATCTTCCAGACTACACAGCATTACATCCTAGAAACCCATAATCCAGGATTGCTAGTGTTTGATAACGAAGTGCTGAGGAAAAAATGTGGATCTAAAAAAGGTGGAGTAATATAATAAAATAATAAGGAACTTCACAGGTTATGTAGTCACATAGTACTCTTAGCGTTGCAAACTGTGGAAGGCTATGTTGCACTGAGCATCTAGCTAGGACACAAAAACAAAGAATACACAGAGAATTTTGATGGAAGCATCTCTTGGAAAATGGACACTTAGAAGACCAATACAAATAGGTTGTGTTGACAAAAGCTTGATGCAAATGACTCAGGACCATGTCTAATGGTCAACTTTGGTATTAGCACTGTCAAAATTCCATAGTCTACTACCAGAGAAATAGCTTAAAGTAAGCACCATTTGCAAATGGAATTAGAAGTAAGAAACTTCCTATGGCAGGCATATTCACTACAAACCCTAATCTAACATAGCCCAATCCAGTCTGTCCTAATCCAATGAACAGCGCAATCATTGACGAAAACATTATCCTAACCTAACCAATTCTGAATTGTACTATTTGCCAAACCTGACACCGTAACCAGTGCAAACGCTCAATGCAGCACCGACATCAAAATCAACGCTGATTCGGATCCCGTTTCAAAAGCAAACGCTAATGCCAAAACGAAAACCATCGCGCACCTAACCTAAACATAGATATAGCTGCGTAAAACTGAAAATAACTACACTAACTTTCAACAGCTATAATCACTTTCAGAAATAATTTCGCTTCAGATATGATCCGACATCGTCGTTAATATATTATACTCCGTGCAGTAAATGTGATGGTAGCGGTTATCAAGATGCAGAATTCCACAAGCGTCTTTTTCTATTCACAACCCGTGTCTTTCCAGTCGCAACAAAATTTAAGATTCTTAATACTTAGAAATACTTACAGGCATTTCGCTTGTATAACGTGAAATAACTACGTAGCTCACATAAACTTTTCTGTCACAAATGGCATTATTGATTTCGTATTCGGCTGTCTTTTACATGGACGTTCGCCAATGTCAAATGTTTCGTCTCTACATTTATTCGAACTTACAGTAAATATACCGACATTGTAACTACAGTAAATAAAAATGACATATGGACGTTGGACTTTTTACTTTTGAAAACAATCATTGAACGCTGTAGATAAAACCAAGAACACGGCACTCGTCTCTTACAATTCCTATCGAGCCATGGCCATCTTAGAATTCAAATAATGTTGTTTAACGTGCAACAAAGTTGGCAATGGCCATGGTGTACAAAAAGGAGTTCAGTATCGCAGTTAATATAACCAATGAAAAATAATGGTAACGGTTGCAACAACCGAATCACTCACTGAACTAGCAAGTGTGCTGGAGTTATTTTTCAAAGGGGTATGTAAGTTATTAAAATCATACACAATTATATGAGTACTGTAAACAAATGTAACATTTCGTTTTGACAGCTGTAACTTTTATTCTTTTCTGTGATTTATGTAATGGGATATATTGCTGTAAATTAATAATTCTATTGTCATCATATTAATTCAGAGAACTGTAATCCTTGTGTTAATATGGAATTGTTACAGTTGTCAGAATGTGGCCTTCTAACCACGTACTCAGTTCAGCTCCAGGGAACTGCTGTGGATTTTGCAGTACAAATAAAATACCAATCTCTGCTATTCCAGTTTATAAAAAGTCTTCAGGTACAGGTACAATGTAGCAAAAGTTTTTGTTTCTATTACTTTCAAAATAAAAGTTATTTGTAAAGGCAAGTGAGTGGAAGTGTATCCAACACATAATACCATATTTTTTTATGATACAGTAATAAACCTTGATACTGTGATATATTACTTAACCACTTCATGCTTTTATTATCTGTAACAAGTCATATTTTGATACATTTCAGATTGTACTGCTGAAGATTCCTTCTCTTCCTGGTCATGAATACAGTCGAGAGATCAGTACACAGACTACAGGAGAAACAAATTTAATTGAAGTAAACTTACCTAATGCATCTGCTGCTTCACACGTCTCTGAACAACTGGGCTCTTTGGTTGAGGCCTGTGTGTTCACACAGACAGAAGATTCACTGGAATTGGTTGATGAATGGAGAGAACTAAAAGGTGAAATAAGCACTAGCTTCATTGCAGAGAACAAAGCAATGGGCACAACAGACATCATTGTGACATGTCATCCTGCAACACTGGCTGCCATTACTAATCACAGCTTTGTGGCAACACCTTTATCAGAAGTTGCCACTGCTGTCAGTAGTGATGATGCAGTTCTAATCAAGCCATGTGAGGTTACTGGGGAAGACCATAGTTCTGCTATCAAAAGTGAAAGCCCATCTGATTCACTTACAAGAACTGAAACAGCAACAGCAGAACCTGTGGAATCTCAGAGTAACACAGCAAATAGTTACATAGATTCAGGTGCCGAGACTGCACTGGAGAATGTCACAGTTACAAATTTGAAACCATTCTTGAACACTAATACAGCTGGGGTCTTGCCTAATTCATTTGGTTCCGAGCAGCAGATGGAGCCCTTGGTGTTGGAGACATATGAAGGCGAAGACAGCAAAGATTGTAATGGTATCAGTGGCTCAGCTACTAGTGTCATGCACATTGTTGTGGCATCAACAGCAGGACCGCAAGCTGCTTGTTCTGAGGCCACAGTAGTTGAGCAGGATGGAGATGATGAAGCAAAGAAAGGAGAAGCAGATACTGGGACAGCCATATTTATCTGTGAGGTGTGTGACAAGACTTTCCGATCCACATGCAGCCTTGAGGCACACCAAACTGAGCAACATCGTACACGAGGCCAGTGCAGTCTGTGTCAACAGGTATGCCTATCTGTAGATCATTTATATACATTCCCATGCCTTGCTGAACTACACTCATTGTGTTCTCAAGATACAGTCTATACGGGTGACATAAGGTTTTTGAGAATCTTACAGCAATAAATACTGCAATGTGACACCATATAGTATGGTTTCCATTCAGAGGAAGTTGCTGCCGCCATCTTCGGCATAGAAGGCAGCAGCTTCCTTCAAAATGTTGCTACCTATGTGCCAGATTGTGTTGCCCTCGGTGGACTAGTGGTTAGTGTGCTCGCCACTGGACCCAAGGTTTGCGGGTTCGATCCCGACCAAGGGCGATGGATTTTTAAGGGTGATAAAAATCCGGAGCACCACTTCCTTCGGAGGGGAAGTAAAGCCGTCGGTCCCATGTCGTAGATTTACGGCATGTAAAAGAACCTTTGGGCATGAATAAACTAGTAGTGTCCGTAGGCAAAATTCAAGCGGCCATTTCTCACCCAAGTCTCCTGACTGCCTGCCAGATGGCTCTGGCAGTCTCATCAGGATCGGTGCGGTCAGTGAGCCGGTCACTCACTACAGAATGCACACTTACCGACCAGGAAACCTTCGGGATGAAATCCCAAAAAGAAGGAGGCTTTGGCCCACCCCGGGCTGTAACGCCATGGAAGAAGAAGAAGATGTGCCAGATTGCATGGTGGCACTGTCCCCATCTTCAGAGTGGAAGGTAGATGGAGGCAGCAAGATACTCTGAAACGTTAATACCTATCTACAAGATTACACAGTGTCACATTACTGAAAGTAACCGTATCCTAGACAAATAACAGATACTTCTTTACCACTGTTTTGGTTTCTTCTTTCAGTTGATGTCTCATAGATTAATTACACTAATAAGTCTGTATGTCAGTGACATTTTGTTTGCTTTGTGCACTGTATCTTTTATTTCCATTGTTTCTGTGTGTCAGAGGTTTGGTACAATGCAGAGCTTACAGGAGCACTGCAGAACAGAACATGGTGGCAGGGGCTGTTTCAACTGCCAGCTGTGTGGCAAGCCCTTCATGACCAAACTGAGCTACCGACGCCACATGAACACACATGGGGGCAAGAAGGGTGCAGTCTGTGATGTAAGTCTGTTCAGTTACACATGATGTAACTATATAAATGTTACAGAAAATAAACAGGGCATAAAAGTATAGAAAATACTACTTTAAATCAAGCAAGTTGACCAAAACAGTGACAGTTGTGACTTCCATGTAGGAAGGTCCCAGTTCAAATCTCGATAGATACACCAACTATCATGACAGACATTTTTCATGGTTTTTCTCATTCCCTGCTGGCAAACTGTGGAATAGTACCTCAATGTAAGCTATGACAGTTTCTGTCCATATACTTCCTAATTAGTCACCTGACTAATCGTTCTAAAGTTGAACACTATATAGTGTGGGCATTAATAATAAAAAACAATAAATAAAGGAGTGTGCAAACACAGTTCTTTTAGATTGTGGTTTGTTTTGTTGCACTGTAGTATGGTAGCTTGTTACCAGCATTTCTTAGGAATATACTCACACCATCTTCAACATATAATTTTTTAAATTCAAAATCAGTCTTTACCATAATACATATTTCTTATCTACCGTAATTGACATATTTCCTATCCACGAATCCATGGAAATCATAGATAGAACATATAACATAAACCAGGCATATGGCATGTTACTGATTGTCATGGGTAAAATTAACACATGAGCCTAGTTTAAACAGACAATTATTTATGTTCAAAATGGCTTGTCAAATCAGAGAAACTTGTGCATTGCAAACAGTCTGCTTCATTGAGTTCAACACTTACATTCAACATATTCTTGATGGGGTAATGAGCAAAAAGAATGTTTCCAGCCAGTCAGAGTGATTGGCTGATACAGTTCAATTGTTTTTTTGATTAGAGGTGTCAGTATTTAACTGTATAAACAAACCACATTGTCATTGTCAGGTTGGATTTTAAGAAAAACAGTTTGTATATAGGCTGTGAGGTTTTCATAGCACTGAACATTCATTTTAGAGTCTGTGTTAAACTCTGTATTATAGTTGGTAGGCATCAGCATGTCAGAAGTACGTACTGTATGCAGTTCAGAGTGGAAGATGCAGGCAGTGCATTGCTCCTGAACACTGGTACCCACCCACCTAATCACTACATGGGGCACTAGCCCAGAAGACCACAATATGAAGACAGTTTTTATATTAACAGATGTGTGGGAAGACATTCAGCCGGCCGGACTACCTTCGGAAACACTACATGACCCACACCGGACACCGTCCACACCACTGTGCAGAGTGCCCTAGGAAGTTTATAAGCAGCTCACAGCTCAAAGTGCACCAAAGGGTGAGCCTCTGTAAACCTCAACATTTACACAGAATGGAACCCCACATCATCCAGCACATAGCGTAGTCACTGTACTGAGTACGGTTGAATTAATATTTGTCAGCTCATTCCAGTTCTTATTAAAAGTGGACAACAATAATGGACACTTTACATGAAGACCTACTTGTATTCATCTCAAACGTAACTCACTTGTAGCTCACTACATATTTATCGGGTCTAAAGATATTTTGGATGAAAGTGTAATGAGAAATTAAACACACATTCTATTCCCAGTACAATTTTTATGTTAATCGTACAGTTTTGAAGATAAGTTAAAGTACAGTCAGCCAACATGATAGAATTGTTACACTACGTGTACATTTCCTAACTTCCTGAGATGACATATTTTGTACAGTTTATTATAAATTAATAGTTTGTTTATATTTTTTTGCAGATGCACACAGGGGTCAAAGAGCATGTATGTGATATGTGCAATAAAGCATTTAGCCGTGGCGACAAGCTGAAGGACCACATGTTGCGTCACCTCAACATTAAACGTTTCCACTGTTCTTCGTGTGGCAGAGACTATGCAGAGAAGAGAGACCTCACTAAGCATCTCAAGGTTCATATGTCATAGCCTTTGGATATGTCATCACTATACCAGTGTTCATAAGTTGTCATGTTTTATGGGACACCTAGCAACAAATTTAGAACAAATTTAATTTATAAATTATTGTATTTTACAGTAAAATTTTGGTAAAAACAGATTCAGGATGCTCAAATTTTAAGTCTTTGTATGGAGTTATTAGTTCATTAGCTATTCAGCTGGTCAACAAATTCCTCGTCTGCCTGGAACCCAAAATTAAGTTGCTTGACATAGCCTGTCCTGGGCCCATTAAATCCAGTCTACACACTTGTAATAATTAGCCTGTGCCTGTGTAAAGATTACCCTAACCTGAAGATGGAGGCAGCAGGTTCCTCTGAAACAAGGTACCTACTTACCAAACTATGTGGCATCATATCTCAAGAGACCAACTTCCATCTTATATATGAATGTACAAACAGAGGCACCCCTTATCAGAAGTGAGAAAATAACTTCCTGCCACCTGTCACCGAAAAAGAAGACTGGAAATTAACAGGGTGTAAACAGATCTGCCACATTAAAACCACATTAACGCTTTGCAACTTACGCGGATGGAACTGGGCAGCTCAGTCTACAGTGACCAGGCTGCGGGCTGGACAGAATTTGATACCAAAGAGACTGAGAGATTTTTATCAACTCTGCGTTGTCAAGATTGACTGGGGCCCACCCAGCAAGGAGCTATTATCACAGGGGTAAGGTGTGTCCACAGTGTGAAGCTGGCCAGTCACCTCCACCTAGTGCCAAAGTTAAGAATGCATGGATCTATACCTCCACTTGTCATACATCTTAATGGCATAGCACCTAACTTGACATAGGGACAACTTTACACTTATTGTAAGAACTGGTCAATAGTCGCATGCATGACAGGTGGGAACCATAAATGTGACTGTGTAGTAGTGGCTGGATTAATATACTGGTACCTGAGAATGCAGTTAGGAATCCAATGGACTACCATAAGGCCTCATTAAGCAATGCATTCTGCTGCATTCAAAATAGGCTAAATCTTAGATATTTTCATGCAGCGACTGTTTGATATCCACCCATTGATATAGCCTACCATAAAATCATTATACACACCTTAACATTGCCAACACAGTGGTAGAAGGTAAAGTTTTCCTTATGCCTAATTAAGCACCATGTCTTTCAGTGGAGTGATGAATCGGCATTCGATTTCTGGCAACGACGAAAGATTTTTCTCGTCTTTACACTACTGTGGCTGTTTTCCAGCGAATAAAGTGGCTGGGGCATGGAGCCGATCACTCACTTCCATCTAGCACCAAGGCTAAGAATACATGGAACTATACCTCCACTTTTGAGAGACACATTTATGGTTTGATTATTAATTAAACACAGGGACAAATGCACAGCAACATAGTGTGATTTTTCAGTTCTGTCCAAGTTGTGATGTCTCAATTTATTTGTGCACATATGTTCAGTGGCATGCACACTCTGTATTAACATGATTTTATGGACTTTTTAAATTATTTTTTTGTGAAGACTGAAAGATGATGAAGCTACTTCTCTAAACCAAAAACAATAGGATTCATGAAAAGTTAAATTAATGAAATGAATTGTGTATGTAACTGAATTACATATTTTTCAATGAAAATCAAATAAAGACAGCAAAACTAAAGGAGTAATGACAATGAGCATCAGATTTTTAATTATGCAGCCATGATTGGGAATGCACTGTCATGCAAATTGGGGGATATCTGTATCTGTGATTGCAGCATATGTGTTATGTTCACATATGAATTTACTGATGTGAGGTTTGTATATTGTTCAAATTATTTAGAAATACATAATATTTTCATATTTGATTTGTATTAAAATGTTAATACTGGATTATTTTATTTAATTTGTTGTCACTCTTACTGGCCCAGACTATGTAGCATCACACTGTAGGATGATTAGTGAATAGTGAATTGGAAGGTATGTGGAAGGAAGCCACCATGGCCTGATTTGAGGTACTGTTCCAGCAGTATTGACATATGAAGCAGCTATCTGTTACTTGAGCCTTTTAATACATTGTTTATTCACAGTGCATGAAATGAATGAGTAATGGGAAGGTAAATGTCTGTCAACATGTTTTGTCTCTAAAAAATTTGATCTACACAACTATATCAGGCTAAATTTCATTTTGGCTCCTATCAGTCCACAGTAAGCTCTACTTTACCTGAAACAGAATAAAAATGCAAGTTATCCTATCCATAACTCTCATTTTAAGTAACAGTTGACAGATTTCTGACAGGTATGGAGACAAAGTTCAGTGTGTCGGCTGCTCATTGTACCTAGAATTTGTCAAAACAAAACAAAAAAAAAATCTAAGAGATTTTTAGATGCAATATTTGAGGTTCTCACAGCACTGTTGCTGAGGATTCAGGTCTTCTGGGATGTGACACTGTGTCATTGGGTGTGTGGTTCCTGATGTTTTGAAGGAATATAGTGCCTTCATCTTCAAGACTTGAGTAGTCCAAGAAGAATTATTCTTGGACTGGTTGAGTCTTGAAGATGAAGGTACTACTTTGCTTTGAAATGTCAGGAACCACACACTGAAACACAGCGTCATGTCCCTGAAGATGTGAATGCTGAACTTTTTAGACGTTACTTGCCATCTGTGAACAAGACAGTGTGCCAGCATAGGCCTCAAAGTGTGCAAAACAAGGATGGCTAGCCATTAGTAATGTTCATTCAGAAATACTGATGGTGGGACGAGTAGTGTTGAATAACAGATGTCTCAAGGAGGATGGAACAGAAATTGTGGAGATATCCAGGATTGGCATAAAATGTGTTAAAATATCTGTTTTGTGTATTTTAATCTTGTCCTTTAAGAATTACGTGAATTCCACGAATTATAAAGCTACCTACAAGGTAGTGGCGTTAATTTTTTGTTTATAAAGTCACAGGACTGATAAGTGATAAAATGATACCAGCAATGAAACACATTCTGATCCTTCTTTCATGTCTCTACATAAACCTGTGCATGTTACAAGCTACAAGCAGCCACTACAAACCACGACCAGACATGCGTTCTGGAGGCTTATAATTCTGAAGCCAGAGGCGTATAAATTTACGGTGAACTTTACGTGCTGTGCGTACAGAGATAGGATCGGCAGGGTTGCTGGCTCGCAGGTCAAGGTGGTGTGCGCCCTCAGGTATGATGATAGCCACAGTAGAACTCGATAAGTTATACAGCACGCCTCCACTTGACCAAGGGTCCTGTAGGCCATTGCTGAGAAACATAGCAAACAACACAGCAAGTTGAACTGCTCTGCTTTGTAAGAGATGAAGTTTTCATGTTAAGTAAATGAACTAAAGCCTTCTTTGGTAATAACAAGTGGGTTAAGAACCGTTTCAGAGACCTGCTTTTTCTTCATCAGAAGGGTCAAAGTGGGGAATGAGACATACAGGATGTCCAGCTGAACACGGAACCTGCTCATAGCATCTACAAACCTGGTCACAGCTGCACTGCTGCACTCAGGTCTTGCGCAATGCAGGACTGCACGCAGTACAGCAGGCACCAACTGCTGTACAATGATGGTGGTCCCCACTCTGCAGCATTCTGTTCTTATTCATCAGTACAATGTCTCTTCCTACCTGGTGCAATGGGTTAGAGGCAGGAGACGTTGTCCAGTTAGGAAGAGGCATCATATTGATGGACTGAGTATGGATCCGTGATTTATGTCATTTACCCCATCAAACCTGATGTAGAAGACAGTGTAAGTCTCTAAAATGTGAGATTTGAGGTTCTCACAGCAGTGTTGCTGAACATGCATGTCTTCTGGGATGTGACTGTGTAGCTGGGTGGGTGGCTCGTAATGTTTCAAAGGCACTAAGATCCTTCAAAACATCAGGAAGTACGTGCCCAACTACACAGCATCACATCCCTGAAGACTTATTTTAGTGTACTTTGGATATCTATAGATACCAAGCCCTCACCGCTGTTCAGACTAAGCCAATGGACAACATAATTATTTTCACTTTACTATCATCAGGAAAATAGATATCCGGCCCACAAAGAATGTAGATGTTTGTCTTTGGTCTAGCCATCTGGCTGATGCCTGCCCATATGGTCTTTATTATCTGCTGGACAACAGTAACTGAATGTAAACAGAGATGACGTAGGTAATTGAGATAAAGACGACACACACATCACAACAACAGCAGCTCAGAATTAACTGCTATGACCCAAGTGGAAACACCAAAGGAAGGAGAAGATGAAAATTAACTGATAAACTAAATTCATGCAGCAAATATCTTCTTTAAAAATTGATACTGTTCGACTACTGAAGAAACTCTGGCTTTCATGCATCCCAAACATTCATTCCTGTGTTCAAAAGCGCCCACCACTGGTCCCTTCACTGAATGAATGAATCTGGTCCACACCACCCATTTTAGTGTTATCCTCGCATCTATACCTAGGTCAAAATTATTTTTGAATAATGTAACAATAAATAAAGATTATGTTAGTTTGACTCCATTTACCAATTCCATGTCAAAGGCATAACTGTTGCTCTAAATACTGAACTTTGTCCCACTTTGTAGCGTTTTAAATCATTTTTGTTAAACTGGCTTTGAAATATTTTGCCACAGCTCAGTTACTACAGTGACTGGCTACAGGTTGGATGACTGGAGTTATATTCCATGAAGAAACAGGGATATTTCTCGTCTGTGCCATGTCTGGACTGCCTCTGCAGCCAATCCAATGGACACTGGAGGCCTTTTCTGTTTGATGCAAGGGTAAACAGCGGGATATGTCAGTGCTGATGCTAAGAACGTGTGAAGTTATGTCTCCACACCTGCATACATCTTCACAGCATGTTGATTAATGACTTGTATGTTACTTAATGGCACTATGAGCAGAATTATTGGTAACTGTCTTAACTGGAAGGGATGTGGAAGGAAATGTTCTCAGCCTGTTTGAGGGATTATCCTGGCAGTTGTTTGGAGGGACAGAGGAAAAGCACAAAAACTCTTGGACAAGACAGCCCATCTCTAGGCTGAGAATTTAACATAGGACATCCAAAATATGAAGCAGGATTGCCAACGACTAGACCTCCACTTTCAGAGCCATACATAATTAGTGCATGGACAATTTTACCTGAACACTATGTTGGTAGCAGTGGAGATGTCCTTGCCACCATACATTCTTAGGGCACGATACTCATCTGGTCGAACCTTCCATTTTTTGTAGCACTCATCTGAATACTCAGCAAAATTCCAAATCAGAACTTCAAACATGTCATTGTGACCGTCTGAGCACATGGGCATTACCATTTCTGTGCAAGCCTGCAACACAACACAGCACTTTAATAACAGCTGACTCTGAACCCTGTCTTCACAATGTCAATTTCATAAAATTCAGATATATGCAACTACAAGCGATACAGTTAACAAATTGTATGCATGTATTTAAGGTTTTTGCATTTGCTGACTTTTCTTTTTTACGGTGATTTCCTCATAAATATATCTTACTCATGTTTCTTCTAAAAGATCACTTTAGAACTGTTGAATCCAGTAGTCAGTGGGGATTGTTTCCCATGGAGTAAAGCAGTCATGACCATGTTAACCATTCATGCCTGCCTAATGCTGAGGTTAAAAATGTGTTGCATTCTACCTCCTCTCTCCCCACTCCCCCTACTTTTTCATTATGTTTATGAAAAATTCATGTTACAGGTGCAGAACTCAATAATTATGAACAGTATACCAAGGTTTAATGGCATAATTCTGAGGTGCTACACTGCAAAAAGCATTTGAAACACAGGGTTCATACCTGGAACTCCCAGCCAAGGTCTCCAAGATTTGTGCTAGCTTCAGTACCTACATCCAGACATTTGGTGCTGCCTGTATAGTTGAAGTAGACGGTGATTGCCTTGAAGAGTGACTTCAGAAGGGTTTTGCCAGTAAGAGAAGAGTTTGGCAGATGAGTGCACATCACCTGTGCGAACAGAGAACATAAACTGAGCAACTGCAGCTTGGTGTAGCAAACACAGTAGAGGATAATGCGAAATAGGGAAGACAATGGGCAGCCCAGTAGAAGGAATGAACAATAATACAGGAACAGAAGACTGACCTTGTGGAAGAATGAATGTTGGAAGGCCAGAAAGAGGGTGCTCAGGTTACCAGTGAGATTCCAAACAGGCCCAAGAGGCCTAACCCTTAATACTACAGTCAAATAAACTGTAGTCTTACTGCTGGCAATAAGTAAAGCATAGGATACAGTACATTATATTCATTTGGTGAAAAGCTACCTGAAGATTCAAAGACCACTGGACATAATCCTGAGCAAGTACAATCTGCTTTACATCTCTACTGTCTACTTCCTTCAGAAAATATGCCTTTCAGGTAGCTGCCTTACACAACTTCCCATATCAAATTTCTGTAAATATTTATTGTTTCCCTCATTTCAACCAGACTGAACTGGTTCAGATTTGGGTCCTGTGGCAAGAATTTGTGCTGATTCATCTTCCACAGCAGGGGATTTTTTTGGAAAGCTGCTTGGATACTTTGGTATTGGTTGGATACTTATTTAGTTGGTTACATACTTTCTTATTACTCAGTTACTTTACACTCACTTACCTTAAATTCTGATATTTCATGGCCATGAATGTCTCAAATTTAATGTTCACCTTACAAACCAAATCCAAATGCGCAGGGTCCTTTATTTGAGAAGCTAATAGTAGCTAAGACAGATGAAATCCCCTGTGATTTGTGGAACTTGCAGATACATTACTATGTTCACAAGAACCTGATAAATCCAACCCATGTCCTCGCACCTTACCCCTTAATAATCCGTTTTAACAGTATTCTCATTTTCATGCCTAGGTCTTCAAAGTGGTCTCCTCCCTTGAGATTTCCAACAGAAATTCTGCAAGCATTCTTTAACTTTCCAATGAGTGTTACAAGCCCTGCCCGTATCATCCTCCATGATAATATCTGGCCACACTACAGATCATAAAGCTCTTCATTATGCTGTTTTGTCTCACTCCTGTTACTGGCTCCCTCTTTTATCCATAATGTACCGATCACCCTCTTCTGAAATCTCTTACTTAGTTCACTTTCTAACTACTAAGTGTGTTCATTACCAACTTAATTATCATAGTTACTTAGCATGTTTATCAGTTAATTAGTTACTGTTTAGGTCAGTCTGTTATAAAATGATCAGACTAAATGTTCTGAAGTTTTCAAGCTGACATGGTACAATATTCCACTCACTGATATGGGTTTGGCAGGCACTGGTACCAGGAAGTTACTTGGATATGGGTAGTTGATCATTGCAAGGTTTGTGTAGGCATCTACCAGCCAGCTCTTCAGGTCCTTGACATCATCAGTCGTCTTCAGTGGTTTGCACAGCTTCCAGTTAGTCGACAACCACAACTTTCCAGCATCTAGTAGCACCAACATGAGAAATACAGCTTAGTTCCAATTAAAGTTGAATAAGCAGTGATCTACTGATATACAATGAGTTTTCCAGACAGCACCACTGTGAAGGGAATGTACGCATTTGAAGTCAGCCTAACTTGATAGGAAGAGAATGTCTAAATCATTTGATTGAGAGCACAGTTGCCAGAAAGGTCACTGTACATGTGAGTCAATGAAAGGTCAACACGGAAAGGATGTACTTATGTTTAGAACAGCATTAGTTACATGCATATTCACATATATTATGAATCTCGTCTCCCACATTAAGGGAAGAACATTGTTTGAGGGTGTTTGAGAAGAGTGTGTTGAGGGGAATATTTGGATCCAAAAGGGAGGAAGGAGAAAACCGCATAATGAGGAGGTTCAGAATTCTTGCTGTTCAGCAAATACTGTTATGGTGCTGAAATCAAGTAGCATGAAATGTGTGGGCAAGTAGCACATATGGAAGAAATAGGAAGTGAATACAGAGTTTTGATAAACTCCGAAGAGAGAGTCTACCTGGGGAACCTACATGTAAATGAGAGCACATATTAAACTGTATTTTACAGAGAAAAAATAGGGTTTAATACTGTGTACTAGATTTAAATTGGTTCAGGACAGGATAGAGTGAATGGGCTTTTGTGAACACAATAATAAACTTTTGGGTTCCACAAAGGCAGGGAATTTCTCGACTACCTGATAACCATTGCATAAGATTCACAGGCTTTCACCGTGGTGAAGATTTAAATTTTAGAGCTGTTTGCCTTGCAACATGCAGTACAAGCACTTGCCTTCATTAGTGAAAGAAAAGTATGATGGAAATTAACTTACAATGGCCCATTAAGCTCAGCGAGCATGCCAACTTACTTGACAGAAGAAAAGTACTGTACACTTAAAGTGTGGCAGTTACAACAGTTGCCAATGTTTCAAGGGAAGATACCGCCTCCTTCATCAGTTTGGACTGTGTGTCACAAAGCAGAAGACCATACTACGAATACAGATTATGGCAAATGAAGTATTTGTAAGCATTACCAGAACTTATGATGTTGTTAATTTCCGCCCAGGATTTTCTGATGGAGGCAGCACATTCGATTGAAGCACTATTGTAGGCTGATGTGACAATGCGATAAAACGCCTCACATGGAGTCAACCCTGAGAACTGGAAGATCGGCGCTGATGCTGCGATGGCCCTGCAAAAGGAGAGCACATGTCCCAGCCTGTTATGGAACCCATAAGCTCACAAGATCCTGCGCCAGTTTGAAATCTTATGTAATACACACATGGGTTGCCAGATTTGAGATTCTCGCAGCGGTGCTGCTGAAGATGAGCTTTATGGGATGTGACACCATGTCACTGGGGTTATAATTACCAGCGTTCCGAAAAATCTTAGTGCCTTCAGCTTCAGGATTAAGCACTCCCAGAACAAATATGAAACAAGAAGAATGTTCTTTTTTGGATTGCTTGAGCCTGACGATGAAGGCAATATGATCCTATGGAACGTCGCACACCACAGCCCCAGCGAAATAGCACAACATCCCACAAGACCTGAATCTTCAATAATTGGTTTCCATAAAAGACAGGGACTTTGTGGCGTAGCTGACGCCTGTGCTCCATAGAGCCAGCTGTCACTGAGACACTCACCCTGCTACCATGTGAGGGTACTTCATCCTCAAGTACGCAGCCAGCATGCCACCATACGATCCGCCAAAAGCGATGACAGGGCTTGGCCGGTCCTGCTCACTCTGCAGGTGGCTGATGAGCAGAACATAGTCTGCGAGGGCCTGCTGAGAGGTTAGGTAACCCAGGTACTTCGGATCCTGTGCCAAGGCAACCAACAAAAGTGTTCTCTTGTAGGAAGGTACCATATATTATAACAAGACTAAAAGTGGCGTACTGAGTGACACAATGCACAGACACCACCAAGGCAGTCTTTACTTTCAAAATATGAGAGATTTCTTTCAGTTGACACGACACCATTACATGCCTATTACGCCAAACGTTAGGCTTACATTTTTCGTCAAACCACCGCTTAAACTCTGTAGCGCCAGCACAATACTGATACTGCGCAGACGTACTACGAGTGTGCCTACACATTGCAATCTACTGATGAAGAAGATACAATAAAGGTAAAGGTAAAGGTAAACCAATCCCATTACAGGCCTGGACAGGCCCTTAGGGTTACAGGTGGTTGAGGCTCCCAGATTTATAGACAATTGGCACATGAAGGTGGTAAGGTTGTTAACCCTACGCACCGGCCGCCTTTACCCCCCAGGAAATATTCCTGGTACTCATGTCTGTAAGAGGCTGAGTCGACCCCAGGGCCACAGTGCTACCGAAAGGATTATGTGAATGAAAAATTCCAATGACACCATCGGGAATCGAACCCGCGACCTTCCGGCTTGTAGCGCAGTGCCTCAACCAACTTTCAAAATAGAGCATACCTGAGTTCTAATCAATAAATCTGTGACAGTGCTAGCATGCATAACAATAGCAACAATAACTATTACACTAACAACAGCCATAATATTATTAGTGACGCTATCTCAAAGACAAATAACGAAGGTTTTGTATCAACTGAAACAAATCTATCCTTCTTAGCTACGAACAAAACGGGATGTATTCCATTAACGTAAGGGTGAGCGGTTGGTTCCACGCTCCTTTACTCGTGTTGAAAGATCGCCAGCAGTTATTGGATAGGAGGCTGGGTGGGCTGGGCCAGAGCTGGTCTGGACGGTTTAGGGAACGGAAACGGGCAAAAACTTCGGTCGAGACAGCTGGTGTCCGGGTTGTGATTTGAACAGAGGACCTCACGAACACGCGGCAACGACCTTGAAGCATATACTTTGGAGTCATGGTGTTTGAACACAGAGTAACTCTAGTACAGGGGTGGCCAAACCGCGGCTCTTTGACATATAATGTGCGGCTCGCGGAAATATGTTGGCTGAGCTCCTTTTTGCATTACAATTCATATAAAAGGCAAATAACAAATTTTCAAGTTTATAATTATTTACCGGGTATAAACTGAGAGTCCGCTGGATTAAAACGTAAGTTTAATGTTCATGGCGAGTAAATATATTTAAGAATTTTTGTAACAAAATGTGCGTGTAACAATAAAAACGTGTGTGTAATGTTTGTTCATGTCTTGCGGCTCTCAAACATCTGAAGTTTATCGTATGTGGCTCTTACGTTAAGCAAGTTTGGCCACCCCTGCTCTAATACAACTGTTTAGATCTTTGAAGCCTGAAGTTTATCTGAGCAATACAAATACAAAAAAAAAAAAACATATTTCAAGTCACATGTTAATTTTCTTTTGAAAAATAATCGCTGTTTATTGTCGGAATTATGCGAGGCACATAAATACTTTACACTGTTACACGAGGTGGTACGTATAGTTACCACTGTGCTTAAAAGCGTTACGACCTGCAAGAAGTCACTCACCGTGTACGACCTGTTACCGAAGGGCAGGGACTGACCGTAGTAGCGATGCTCAGCGAACACGACCAGCGCCCCGAACTCCGGTGCGATCTCCCACACGAAGCCCTGCAACATGCAACACAAGCGCTGGCTGCCTTCACTCCTCTCTGAAGACAAAAGCACCGTGCACGGTGGCTCAATAGGGCAGGTCCAACGACTACTCTGCCCGAGATATCTCGTGGCTTTCCTCAGTACCTCCAAGCAACCGCTTAGATAGTGCCGTAAACTAGGCCACGACCACTTCTTTCTGTCGTCCGATATGTGACACTGTGCAGTTGAGTGAGTTTCTAGGAATCGTAGAGCCTTGGACTGCTTGACCCTGAATATGACGACAGTACGATCTCCCGAAACGTCTGTAACCACTTACAGCCGACACAGCGTAACATCCCAGAAGATTTGAATATTATATCCCATATGATCCGAACGAACTCTTTCCGCGGGGTAAAGCGACCGGGGCGTCAAGCTGACCGCTTACCTCTATGTAGTGCCGAGGTTAAGAATAAGGGGCAGCTATACGTGTACTCCCCCTATACGCCTTCAGTGACGTGGACAGAGACAACTTCACCATTTTTACTACTAACAGTGACATTAAATAAACCGTAGACAAAAAATGAAGTCGGAAATTCGTGAATCCAACTGGCCTACGCAATGCAGCAGAGTTCCTTTGCAATAACCAACAGCTTCCCATTTAGCTGCAAAATTCCTGGGAGTTTATGTCGCCCGGAATTGTATTAGCCTGTGCAGAAGGTCCCGTCACAGGTGCCTGCAATTGTATTAGCCTGTGCAGAAGGTCCCGTCACAGGTGCCTGCAATTTTATTAGCCTGTGCAGAAGGTCCCGTCACAGGTGCCTGCAATTGTATTAGCCTGTGCAGAAGGTCCCGTCACAGGTGCCTGCAATTGTATTAGCCTGTGCAGAAGGTCCCGTCACAGGTGCCTGCAATTGTATTAGCCTGTGCAGAAGGTCCCGTCACAGGTGCCTGCAATTGTATTAGCCTGTGCAGAAGGTCCCGTCACAGGTGCCTGCAATTGTATTAGCCTGTGCAGAAGGTCCCGTCACAGGTGCCTGCAATTGTATTAGCCTGTGCAGAAGGTCCCGTCACAGGTGCCTGCAATTGTATTAGCCTGTGCAGAAGGTCCCGTCACAGGTGCCTGCAATTGTATTAGCCTGTGCAGAAGGTCCCGTCACAGGTGCCTGCAATTGTATTAGCCTGTGCACAAGGTCCCGTCACAGGTGCCTGCAATTGTATTAGCCTGTGCAGAAGGTCCCGTCACAGGTGCCTGCAATTGTATTAGCCTGTGCAGAAGGTCCCGTCACAGGTGCCTGCAATTGTATTAGCCTGTGCAGAAGGTCCCGTCACAGGTGCCTGCAATTGTATTAGCCTGTGCAGAAGGTCCCGTCACAGGTGCCTGCAATTGTATTAGCCTGTGCAGAAGGTCCCGTCACAGGTGCCTGCAATTGTATTAGCCTGTGCAGAAGGTCCCGTCACAGGTGCCTGCAATTGTATTAGCCTGTGCAGAAGGTCCCGTCACAGGTGCCTGCAATTGTATTAGCCTGTGCAGAAGGTCCCGTCACAGGTGCCTGCAATCCATTCTACTACTCAGTAAACTCTTCTGACAGTTTGGCAGCAGATCTGAAACCCATGTTACCGTGACCATGACGCGGTCGATCGCCTGGTATGGTTTTAGTGCATTTGAAACCTACATTTTACTACTTTTCTCACACCTCCTCTGTTTTTCCCATGCAATTCCCATCATAGGCGTAGCTTGGGGGGCGGGGGCAAGGGGGCAACTGCCCCTCCAATATTTTTTCTACCTAAGAATAGTTTTTTTTTGGCTACAGAGTTGAAGAGGGGCAAATAAAAAAGAATTTGGGTGAGAGTGGAGCAAAGCGGTGTGGTGTATGTATATTATGGACTAGTTCAAACCAATTTCCTCCCTATTTCTAACTCGACTCCTTTGTAAATTAAAGTAAATTAAGGTCGATTCCCCCCCCCCCTACCCTAATGTTATTAGCCAAGTTACTCCTACGATACTCATGTCCCCCACGGACAGTCTTTCCACAAAATGCAGCAACAAAACACAATTAAGACCAGAAATAGTCACCGTTTTAAAACCGCATGACATTCGGAACCATTCTGTGGCCACAAAAGCCGCCAAGTGCGCTGTTATTGCACTAGCTACAAAAGACGGAAATTGTGCGGGCCATCAGTTCCGGTCAGTCGACATTGCAGCCACCTGCAGCTGCACAGTCTCTCGCTCTGAGCGAGGAATACGCGCAAGACACGGTAGGAGCAATGGCTACAGCTGCGCACGAAAATTCTTCGAAGTTTGTTGCGGCTGAGGCTGAGATTGTGCGGATATGTAGCACGAATTGAGTAAAAGAAAATCTGTACGATAACCTTACAAAAACGGAAGTAGCTGAACGAAGTCATTATCTACAGGCTACACGTCCGGCCTTCCTGCGAATCCTGACAGCGCTAGCTCGTTTTTACCACCACCACCACACTACAGCCAGCCGGGGACACTTTCTCCGAAGATGAAGTGGCCGGAACATGTAGCTGACCGAACATATTCATTAACAGCAAGGTTAAGAATGCGTGAAGCTCCATCCCACTTGAAGATCCAAGTCATATGGCATGTTGCGCCGTATAGATTGGTAAATAGATAGCCAGTCGGTAAATATTTACCAGTAGACGCGGCGTAACATCGCAGAAGACTTGACCAAAAGAATGGAAAATCTGAAATTCTGAAAACAAAATATGGCTTGAAGATTGTAGGGGTAAAGAAGTGCTTCATGCCAAAGCTGGAGGACTGTGGACCTGTGCTCGATCTTGCACACTGCTATCTGATTATTAAGACACGCTACAGAGCAGTGTTGCTCAACCAGGGTTGAAGAGAACATCGCTAACGGTTCCGCGAGAAATCATGGAATAAACAAATAAATATTTTGACAAGCCGCGAAGAATTCCAAAAATCCCCCCTTCCGGAATATCGCGAGAATTTTTGTTCAGCAGTTGGCAATACTGGAATAATCTCCGTGCGCTTCCGACTGCCTCTTTATTCTGTTTGATCAATTCGTATTTGAGGTTATATTTAGTTATACTGTGTCTCTTTTCATAGCGAGGGGCTCCTCGTGATATGAAAAATTATTTTAGAACATCCTCCATGAAAATAAAAGGTTGGGAAATACTGGTAGAGTCAGGTTCAATTTAACTCCCGCAACATCGCCATCTTGTTGGTCTGTCCCACTCACCCCCGTACGGTTTGAATACTTGTATAAGTTAGTATAATATTTACCCAGCCTTTGCCTCTGACGTGTAGAATCTAACCATGAACTTTAGACCTCTTGGTAATAGACATGTTTTGTTACGTTGGCCCTATCATATCGTACTTGTTTAGCTTGGCTGTTTAATCACTCTGCTCATTGGTTTCCAGTGTCTGATTGACAGCTATATTACCTCTCCGAACTGTCGCCTCGGCGATCCATCACGCCTTGATGTAACTGTTGTCTGGAACAGGCAGGGGTATAAGAAGGGCGGAAAGTTGCACGCTAACAGCACCGGTCGCCGTTAAACATCTGAGTATGGAGTTGGTGGAAGAACTTATGGCACATTGTCCTCTTCTAAACGCTTGCAAATGTTTAAAGAGGCCAATGTTAACTAATGCAGCAGTAGGCCTATAGGTCAGTCGCAGTTCAGAGATGCAAAGCACAAACAATGCGCGAGGTCTGCGGGTCTCACGGCGGTGTTGCTGCAGATTCAGGTCTTCTGGGATGTTATGTCTGTCGACTGGTAAACAACTAACAAACGTTTGAAAGGAACGTTGTGCCCCATCTTCAGGGTCAAGCCGTCCAAGAAAAGTGCATAAACATGAACATGAAGGCGCTACGACCTGTCGAAATTTCTGTAACTATTTACCAGTCGAGAGAATAGAACCACTGTACCGAAATGCCCCCAGCGTGACGGAGAACAGAACCGCTGTACCGAAATGCCCCGTGACGGAGAATAGAACCACTGTATCAAAATGCCCCTAGCGTGACGGAGAATATAACCACTGTACCGAAATGCCCCCCAGCGTGACGGAGAATAGAACCGATGTACCGAAATGCCCAGTGTGACGGAGAATAGAGCCACTGTACCGAAATGCCCCCAGCGTGACGGAGAATAGAATCACTGTACCTAAATGCCCCAGCGTGACGGAGATTAGAACCACTGTACCTAAATGCCCCCAGCGTGACGGAGAATAGAACCGCTCTATCGAAATGCCCCGTGTGACGGAGAATAGAACCACTGTACCGAAATGCCCCCAGCAAATGGATACTTAACAGAACCACAGTGTTCCCACCGTAAGAGGAAGTAGAAAGCAGCATGTTACCGTGTTCTGCGCGAACATCTCTATGTCCCCCTCGTTGCCCGTGTAGAAGAAGATGGGCTGCGCCTTGTGCTTTCGCCAGTGCGTTGCGTTCTGCAGGTAGCGCAGCCGGAACGTGGCGTTGCTTGTGAAGCTGAAGTGGTCCACCTGCGGAGCACAACACAGTGTGTACATACATGGCCTTAAGTCGCGACCGGATGGTTTATAATAAAAGATGCGTCATGAATGAAAAGTGCAGGAAGTGGTAAACTTTACGACAATGGTGCTGTACCATGTGGCGTGTCGTTACTACCGGGGACGGGCGCGACATGAGGCAGCAGCGGGATAGAGGGCTCTGCTATCGCAGGCGTGTTTTATACCAACGACGCGAGCTTTTACTAGGTTTCAGTGTGTCGTAACGTTGTTCATGGCGGATACACGCCCGTGTACCATGGCGAAGCATCTTGTGAGGTGTGTGGGTTCGTGAGAAGGGACGTAGACTGCTCACAACAATGCTGAACGGACCTGCAGCCTTGTGAGGTGTGTGGGTTCGTGAGAACGGACGTAGACTGCTCACAACAATGCTGAACGGACCTGCAGCCTTGTGAGGTGTGTGGGTTCGTGAGAAGGGACGTAGACTGCTCACAACAATGCTGAACGGACCTGCAGCCTTGTGAGGTGTGTGGGTTCGTGAGAACGGACGTAGACTGCTCACAACAATGCTGAACGGACCTGCAGCCTTGTGAGGTGTGTGGGTTCGTGAGAACGGACGTAGACTGCTCACAACAATGCTGAACGGACCTGCAGCCTTGTGAGGTGTGTGGGTTCATGAGAAGGGACGTAGACTGCTCACAACGATGCTGAACGGACCTGCAGCCTTGTGAGGTGTGTGGATTCATGAGAAGGGACGTAGACTGCTCACAACAATGCTGAACGGACCTGCAGCCTTGTGAGGTGTGTGGGTTCGTGAGAAGGGACGTAGACTGCTCACAACAATGCTGAACGGACCTGCAGCCTTGTGAGGTGTGTGGGTTCGTGAGAAGGGACGTAGACTGCTCACAACGATGCTGAACGGACCTGCAGCCTTGTGAGGTGTGTGGGTTCGTGAGAAGGGACGTAGACTGCTCACAACGATGCTGAACGGACCTGCAGCCGCCATGAACAATTTCAGCGTCAAAATGGCGCGACAATTATGCACAGTGCAATAAAATTAATAACGGAGGAAACGGCCGTAGCGTATTCAGATTTGTGATATCAGTCATATATGGCTGACAGAACAATTAATATGCGCATTCAATGAGTACCGGGGTTCCTTGCCGGGAGTAAAGCGGCCGGGACGTGAAGTTGACCACTCATCTCCATCGAGCGCCGAGATTAAGAATGAGTGGAGATATGCCTCTGCTACCCCTATATGCCGTGGGCCGGGATAGCTCAGTCGGTATAGCGACTCGCTAAGGGCTGGACGGTCCGGGGATCGAATCCCGGTGGGGGCGAGATTTTTCGCAGCCGTCCAGACAGGCCCTGGGTCCCACCCAGCCTCCTATACAATAGGTACCGGGTCTCTTTCCCGGGGGTAAAGCGGCCGGGGCGTGGAGTTGACCACCCACCCTCATCTAGTGCCAGGGTTAACGAAAGAGTAGAGCTATACCTCCACTCCCCCTCTGGGCCTTCATGGCCTGTTCTATGGTGAACTTTATATGCCTTCATGGCGTGGACAGGGAAAACTTTGCCTTTACCCTTTTTAAGCACAAAGGGCTCACGCAACATCCGAGATTTCAACCTGTGTACCTCAGACTGGAAAAACAAACTCTTATTGCTGTAGCTCATCCGCTCCGTTCTTTCGTCAAATTCAACGTAAAATAATGCTTGTATACTCCTGGCCACGATACGCACGATGCAACTCGTTTATAGCATCGGCATGTGCAGTCTATGTGACCGTTCGGAAGGTCAGTGACAGAAGCACACGCTGCCATCTCTAACGTCTAAACTCTCTTTTCCTGGTAGCGATAAGATACGCGTACCATGGAAACATAATGCCGGACGAAAGTTTTCCGCAGAAAACCAGCGTGGACAGTATTAAAACAAACCAATGTTTGCAATGAAACGTACACTGCTAACCCTTGTCACAATTTTACTCACGGGTACATCCAAGTATTTGATCTCGTACGTGTACTTGATCGCTAAGGTTGGCAGCACTGCGCCGACGCAGAGGACCAGAAGTGACGATACGTTCATCATGGCGGTCAGGACGCGACTGGCGTGGTGCACTGAGAGCTGATTGGACCGACCACAGATTACAACAACTGGACCACGGCTAGGTTGTCATCTCGACCTATCGATATCTTGATATTATCGATACTTACATATATTGGCGAGACAAAACGAGGATCACGATAGAATGCGGTAAGAGCTGGAGAGTGGAATGGCAGGCTGTTTGAATGACTGAATGGTTGCTCCGATGGTTGATTGACTGGATGATTATAAAGTTTGATAATTTAATTTCGAGTCTAGTGGTTAGTGTATGTACCACTGGCATAGCAGTACACACCGACATCAAGGCAACACATTTACAACAGTTGTTTATTTTCACACCAACTTATGCACATTAACTTATAATATTAATAATTTTATTTTGCCCCTATACGTATTTCGGCGTCTCAATACGCCATCCTCAGGGGCCGTAGAGTTTACTAGCATAGACCGTACAATCATGAATGCGTCGTTACATCCGTATAAAATGTGATACATCAAATGGCAGTCAAACTTCATACAATATTGTGAAATAATAAAAATATTATTAAAAACGTGTTAAAAAACTTTACGACCCCCTGAGGATGGCGTTTTGAGACGCCGAAATACTTATAGGGGCAAAATAAAATTATTAATATTATAAGTTAATGTGCATAAGTTGGTGTGAAAATAAACAACTTTAGTTATCATAAAATGCACGGTAAATACAATGCAAAAAACATTTACAGCAACTGGCAATATCATTTCACCAACAAGCAGAGGAGACAAAACATTCCACATACGCGCCATACTTCTGAGTTGCATACAACAGTATGTAATGAGAAGATTAGATATGACATCAAAACCAACAAATGCACATAAGTGTACGAAAGTATATTATACACACCGTATACCTCCTACAGGTTTCGGCCACTCAGATGGCCATCTTCAGGGAGGTTCATTACAAAGGATAGATACATCGAAATATTACCGACCTTTTTGAACCAATGCGCATATAAATGTATAAAATATTAAATTTTAAACATAATATATTGTTTAAAATACATATTAATATGTATTTTAATTAAAATAAATCGTATAGAGATAAGTTAGATGATAACCGATTTTACCGCGCTTCACAACGGACACGTTGTATTGTTTACATCCTAATGGAGCCCAGGAGGAGGAAATTTTTTTTCCATTGGCGCAACAGCCCCTAGTGGGCCAGGGCCTCCTCATTATCGAGGCTTCACGATCACACTTTTTAGACACACCACACGCGATAGGACTCCTCTGGACGAGTGATCAGCCCTGTGATCTACCTGACAACACACAACACTCGCAAGAGACAGACATCCATGCCCTAGGCGGGATTTTTTTTTTTATTAATTCCTGGGTTTTCTCCTTTGATCCATTTGTACTGTTGAAGTCCTTTTTGTCATGCATGTCACTTTACGTTCCATACTATCGTCCATACATCTAACACAACACAAACATCCATGCCCCCGGTGGGATTTTTTTTTTTTTTTGTATTAATTCCTGGGGTTTTCCCCTTTGATCCATTTGTACTGTTGAAGTCCTTTTTGTCCTGCATGTCACCTTATGTTTCATGCTATCGTCCATACATCTAACACAACAAACATCCATGCCCCCGGTGGGATTCGAACCCACAATCCCAGTAAGCGAGCGGCCGAAGACCCACGCCTTAGACCGCACGGCCACTGCGATCTGCCTGGAGGAGGAAATGTCCCACAATGCTTGCGATAGGCATTCATGTGCGCCTAGCTGCTGGTGGACAAGTACGGCAAGTAATTCAGTAAGTGTAATACTAGTAATATAAAGACGGAAACAGATAAACATAACAGGATATTACGTTACCGCAAGGCTCTTGTTAAGGCACGTGACGGAACTGCATTTATTGACATAAATATTGTGTTCAGTGCTGTAGGAACAACAATAAAACAATACGAGATATGAGATCCTCTCAGCGTTGTTGCTGAAGGTACAAGTCTTTTGGGGTTTGACGCCGTGTAGACTGGTAAAGATTTGCCGACGTTTCGAGGAATTATAGTGCATTCACATTCACATTCAGAGTCCAGCATTTTGAAACGTCGGTAAATATTTACCAGACGATAAGGTGTAGCAGCATACATGGCTCCACCCTTCGGCAATCAGCTTGTATGTCGGCCGGATGTCGCAAATCGCTGTGACCAATCAGGATCATGTGCGTGTATGAAGGTCGGCCACACCGTCACTTAGGTCTTGGCTTTGTACGTAGGACGTCCAGAAAGTAAAGGTACAAAAGCAATAACATTTTTTAAAAATATTTATTAACAAAATCGAGTGAAAAAACTCTTAACACATAACTTTAGCCATTTTTCAACATAATCACCACCTTTGTCAAGGCATTTGTTTAGCCTGGGTACGAGTTTTTGTATTCCGATGTCACAGAACTCCGCCGCCTGTGCACACAACCACATATGACTTCGTTTTTCACCTCTTCGTCATCGTGAATCTTCTGGCCGGCCAGATGTTTCTTTAAATGCAAAAACAAATGGAAATCGCTGGGAGCGAGGTCTGGTCTGTGAGCGGGATGGTCTGCGGTGATTTCCCTTCCCCTCCCACCCGTGTTGTATCTTTACTTTCTGGATAACCCTCGTACATAGATCAGTCACTGAATGTCGTCAGATACATTGCGGAGCCAACAGATAGGTATTTAAAGACAATGCTTTGAGGGCTTTACTAGTCAGTCTGTACGGTGTGAAAACTGGTATAAGTCATTGAAACGGGGCGGAACAGTGAATGCAGCGTGCTGTGGGAAATGTGGGAACAGGGGGAGGTTAAACAGCAGGATCTGGAGATAATTACAGATTGGGGAGCTGCAGAAGCAGTGTTACGTGTAGTAGAGTGATCATCCCAAGAATGAGAGACGGCCGCACATGTAGCACACATTGTGGGAAACGTATCAGAAACACGTAGAAAATATTGTGGTTGGATAACATGAAGGTGAAAAAGTGTATGGGAGACGGGCATGTAGGGGAAGATAATATTACAATTGATCTTAGAGAAAAAGGGTATCAAAGTGGTATCTGCACTGAAGTGGCCCAAGAACACGTACAAGCGACTATAACATACAAATAGATCATAGAGAAATAAAATATGAGGCTGGGTGTCTAGACTGAAATGACTCAGGAAGGCAGACGGATAATATTGAAATGCATCTTATGCCGGCCACACACGCTCCGGCGGCCTGTCAGTTCTGCCTGCGACAGGCCGCCGGAGCGTGTGTAGGGTCCGGCACACCTTTCAGTTATAACTGTACAGGCGGCCGGAGCAAATACGAAAACTCGTTCGACCAACCGGCAGGCCGGAGGACTGCGCAGGCGAACCGGAGCGTGTGTAGGGTCCGGCACACCTTTCAGTTATAACTGTACAGGCGGCCGGAGCAAATACGAAAACTCGTTCGACCAACCGGCAGGCCGGAGGACTGCGCAGGCGAACCGGAGCGTGTGTAGGTTCCGGCCGGCCGCCGGCCGGCCGGAACGGCGTCAATTCAGGGCACGTGTTGAAGCCAGTCAGAACCTCCTCATCACTGTATTTTTCTTTTCAATTAATGGCGCCACTAATGAAAGGAGTTGTAAGTATGTTTCTTCATCCATTCGCAAATAATTATGCCAGTCTTTAGGGGCCAGCTTCAACTCAGTCAAGAAATTTACATGGGAATACGTGTTTCTTTTTTGTAACCACTCTTTACACCACATTTTACGCTTATTTTTGCGCTTACTTTTACTCTTCATAGCTATTAGCAAGCCAACAATAGCGAGCGTGTCGTCGTCTGTTGAGGCCACGATCAAGACTAGCGGGATTCGCCTGAAAGTGTGTGAGGACTTCAGTTTATCCGGCCGCCTATCTTCAGGCGGCCTGCGCAGGCAAAACTGACAGGCCTACCTGAACGTGTGTGGGGACTTCAGTTTATCCGGCCGCCTCTCTTCAGGCGGCCTGCGCAGGCAAAACTGACAGGCCTACCTGAACGTGTGTGGGGACTTCAGTTTATCCGGCCGCCTATCTTCAGGCGGCCTGCGCAGGCAAAACTGACAGGCCTACCTGAACGTGTGTGGGGACTTCAGTTTATCCGGCCGCCTCTCTTCAGGCGGCCTGCGCAGGCAAAACTGACAGGCCTACCTGAACGTGTGTGGCCGGCATTAGAGAAACAGAGTGTGAGGTGGAGTCTTGATTGAACTGACTTAGGGGGGGATGCAGTAGCGGGCTTTTGTGAACAGGGTTATGAACTTACCTATTCCAATTATGTCGACAAATTTTTTTTTTCTTTGAGAAGGGCCCCGCAGCAGATGCTACCGACGCACCGCAGCCTTGAGGCTTATTGTGCAACAGTTATGATGAAGATGAAGAGAAAGGTGATCAGTTTTTTTCATTTTTCCAAGTAATGGAGCACCGGTGGAATGAAACTGACAGGGGAGAGCCGAAGTACTCGGGGAAAAACCTGTCCCAGTGTCACATTGTCCACCACAAATCCCACATGGACTAACCCGGGATCGAACCCGGGACTCCGCGGTGAGAGGCCGGCGACTAACCCGCCTGAGCCACGGCACGGCCCGGCAAATTTCTTCACTAGCTGAGTGATAATCGCTGTCTCAAGAAGGACTCGTGTCTTATGGAGTTAATTAATTTCGAGGGTGAAAATTCGAACAGATAAACAGACAGACAGGAGGAAAGCGTGTGGGTGGCCTGCGCTAGCTGACAGCCTCTGCCGAGTAGCGTTGCAGTGTTTACATTCTACGTACAGAGTTCTACAGATGGAGGTGCGCTGCTGTTTGCTTGTGTTGGCTGGTCAGCAAGCAATCCATCTCTTGACAGACTGCCACAAAGGATGTGCATTTGGTTTTCATAGGGTCACAATACCACAGCAGTGGCCTGCTGTCACGTTGCATCAAAATACCACAACAGTGGCGTGCTGTCAAGTTGCATCAAAATACCACAACAGTGGCGTGCTGTCAAGTTGCATCACAATAATGTAACAGTGGCGTGCTGTCAAGTTGCATCAAAATACCACAACATTGGCGTGCTGTCAAGTTGCATCACAATAATGTAACAGTGGCGTGCTGTCAAGTTGCATCAAAATACCACAACATTGGCGTGCTGTCAAGTTGCATCACAATAATGCAACAGTGGCGTGCTGTCAAGTTGCATCAAAATACCACAACAGTGGCGTGCTGTCAAGTTGCATCAAAATACCACAACAGTGGCGTGCTGTCAAGTTGCATCACAATAATGTAACAGTGGCGTGCTGTCAAGTTGCATCAAAATACCACAACATTGGCGTGCTGTCAAGTTGCATCACAATAATGTAACAGTGGCGTGCTGTCAAGTTGCATCAAAATACCACAACAGTGGCGTGCTGTCAAGTTGCATCAAAATACCACAACAGTGGCGTGCTGTCAAGTTGCATCACAATAATGCAACAGTGGCGTGCAGTCAATTTAGATCACATTACCGCAACAAAAGTTTCAAATCTCTGGAATATTTATGATAAAATATCTTTCGTAACTTATCCTTTGTTAATTTTTCGAAGGAATAAAAAAGTGAAATTATTTTCTATTCACTGCTCCCCGATTTTCGAAAAGCATTGATTTTTGGAGGTTCCCGGACTGCGATTGTATGTTCATCTGGTAAGAATAGCATGTAGATGAATGTGAGTATAGAGCATTGGTCAAATTATACTGATGGGGAAGAACCGATCGACGCAAGAAACTTGTGTAAATAATACATGAAAATTCAGTTGACACCTCACAGTAAACACATTTCGTCTTAATTACAAAGACCAGTCCGTTAATGCTGTTTCGTTGAGTAATCGCTGTTTATTTTAAGAATCGCGTGGAACATAAATACACTTTGTAGAAAAACGCAGAGTTTTTTAACGTTAAAGCAAGTTGCACGCATGTTCACCAGTCTGCTCTGAACAGTCAAGTGGCGCTAATTTCCTTCCAACGCCAGACGTTTACAAGGTCGCGAAATTGATATCATTGATGGCAGGAAATAAGAATGTAGAAAAATACAGTGGCGGTGACTTTTGCTTCTTCTTTTATGTACTTCAGCCCATTCTCGGGACATGCCCTCCCCTTTGCGGGGTTTTTACCGCGTGAGGACATCGGCTCAACCCCCAACCTGGCGGGCCCGATTGTCTCTTCGTCCGGCCCTCGCTTAAGGCTTCTCCCGTACGTCCTACCAGCAGCTAGGCTTCTCCCGTACGTCCTACCAGCTAGGCTTCTCCCGTACGTCCTACCAGCAGCTAGGCTTCTCCCGTACGTCCTACCAGCAGCTAGGCTTCTCCCGTACGTCCTACCAGCAGCTAGGCTTCTCCCGTACGTCCTACCAGCAGCTAGGCTTCTCCCGTACGTCCTACCAGCAGCTAGGCTTCTCCCGTACGTCCTACCAGCAGCTAGGCTTCTCCCGTACGTCCTACCAGCAGCTAGGCTTCCACCGGCATAGCTGCCGAGGTCACTGATGCACGGAAACGCCCTCGACAGCCGAAATATGCCTGCGACATGGCGGAGATATCAAGGGAAACAATGAACGACCTCTGGAGGTAAGATATTCATATAAATTTTCGTAAAACCATCAATTTTTTTCACATTTATAAGGATAAACAGACACACAGACAATAACGATGTAAATCTACACCCTCTTATAAAAGAAGGAATTAAGCCAACATCAACTACCGGTCTATAAAGCGATAAGGCAGCTCCCAGATAACGACTGAATCAAGGCATGATGTATGACTGTGCTGACGGCTAGTACCGTCCTGACCAAACGGACAGCACGCACTACACCTGCAACTCAGGCTGAGAGAAACGAATGAAAGACGCCACGCACTCGCTGCTGTAAAGCTGCTTATTAATCCTTTAGAGCACAGTTAAGTACCTACCTCACAGAAAACAAACTGTGCATCTATTACAAAGACCAATCAGATAAATGTCTTTCGGGAAATAATCGCTGTTTATTGTGAGAATCGTGCGAGTCACATAAACACACTGTGTGCAAAATTTACACCATTTTTAATGTTAAACGGCGTGGTAAAAATAGTTACCATTGCTTAAAGTAGTGGTTTCCAAAGTGTGGTCCGCAGACCCCTAGGGGCTCATGAGACGAGCAGTGAGATTATTTTTTCGTGCTATTAATTTAGAAGGAAAAAATACTGTAAAAGGTAAAGTAAAGTTGACTATAAAACGGGCAATGAAGGCCCTGAGGGAGAGTAGATGTATAGCTCTACTTTTTCTTTAACCTCGGCACTAGAGGGGGTGGGTGGTGAACACCACGCCCCAGCCGCTTTACCCCCGGGAAAGAAACCTGATGCCCATTTTATAGTACGCTGGGTGGGCCAGGGCCGGTCAGGATGGGTGCGGAAAATTTCGCCCCCTGTGGGATTCGATCACAGGATTGTCCAGCCTGTAGCGAGCTGCTATACCAACTACGCTATACAACTACGTTAATACCATAGCACCTCAATCGATTATACCCCCTATATCACAGATTGTCCACTTACGCTTACCAACTACGTATACCAACTACGCTATACCAACTACGTTATACCAACTACGCTATACCAACTACGCTATACCAACTACGTCTATACCGACTACTCTATACCGACTACGCTATACCAACTACGCTATAATACCGACTACTCTATACCACTACGCTATACCGACTACGCTATACCCATACGCTATACCAACTACGCTATTCCGGTCCACGAAAAATATTTTACTGAATGATTTTAACAATTTTCATAATCCATCTGGAATAATGATGCGACACATTAGGCATTCTTATCAGTAGAAAATAAATTTTTTCCTTTAGGTTTTTCCTAATTTTAATTTTATCCTTATTACTGCCATGGAAATGGTGTTTTTTTGTAATTAATTTTTATATTGACTTAATACAGTAGTTTACAGTTTAAGTATATTTCTTATTTCTAATTTTGCAAAATTTAAGTGTTACCGCGAGGTGTGTCTCAGGCGTCCGGGATTTGGGATAAATTTTGGAGAGGGGATCCACAGAATTACTGACGCTTTTTGAGTGTTCCAAGCTAAGAGGGATTTTGAGAAACATTGCTGTCAAAAACCAACCAAACAATGTTTTTGAAAGTTTAGTCACCCCTCAAGGGAGCGCCTCTGGTCTGTGCTTCCTGTCTGGCCGTCATTTCGTCACAACACAGCAGCCAAAGTACACAAAGCGACGCACTGTTTTTATAAACCTGCTTGATAAGGAAGCTAATTTTTATTATCGGTCGGCAGTTTAAGAGGCTGACGGTCTGTCAAACAGCAAGATCATCACATACTCCCCCCTCGGCCCCCTCCACCCCGCTGACACCTGGCTCAGTGTTCACAACAAGTCACAGCACCTGGCAGTTCCCACGGTACAATAACAGCCACAAGTAACGTCTCTCTTTTTTTTTTTTCAGATAATTTCAAGCCAGAGAGATCCGAGATCCTCATGGCCGTCAGAACAAAGAGTACTGATTCTTGGTATTTACGCCATGTAATTTGGTACATATATACCGACTTTCGGAAGCTGGGTTGTCCCTGATTCTTTCTGGATGTTTTCAGAAAATCATATCTAGCGTTTGGCGGGAAACGAACCCAGGACAATCCAAGCCATAGCCTACTCAGTACACGGATTGCGCTGCCCCGTATCCATACACGAAGTTCCCATATGTAGTTTATGCAATGGGCCCAGAAACGTCTTAAACCGCTCGTGTTTGGAACCCAGACTCACGAACTAAGTGAGGTGTGGACAACTGCCTGATAATGAGATGCACAATGTGTATTTTTGTGTCAAACACTGTCGTGAAGAAATAAGGGCGGGTCAGCTAGGCTGGTCATACAGCGCGCATGGTAGTTATGAGAAGTATGTAGGCCTATACAAAGTTTTGGTACGAAACACACAAAAAAAGAATCCACTTGCAAGACCTAGACGTGAATGTGACAGCTGCGCTAACAGAAACGGGTTACAAGGGTGTGTGGCTAATGGCGACACTTGTAAACATGGTGATGAAATTAGTGGCTTTATACAAGAAGGAGAATTTCATGATCAGCTGGGCAACTGTTAGCTTCTCAACAAGAAACCTGCTGTATAAAATTAGTACTTAGTTTCGTCCAATATAGTTTGGATTCACTCTCATATTATTTAACGATGCTGAACTGCAGAGGTTTTATAGCATCAAATTAATGGAAATATAGAAGTGGCCCATTTTGAACATAGGCACAAATTTTAATGGGCCCAGCTGTTTAGTTTAGCCGAAATAAAAGTGAGATACCGTGATGTGATCCAGGTCAGGCTTCTGGCTGTCCTGAGTTTCTCGTGATATTATTTAGTTCCTTCATAGCAGCGCTAGACAACAGACCAACTGAACCACGGCCGCTCACTTCTACTTCCTTTTCACTTCATAGCTCACTGATCATCCCACCATTTGACGCTACATACTTGAACTACTGGCATCTTTGTCAAATAAAGCATACATAAGAAATAAAGAAATAATAAACACCCTGTACATTGGTGGGTGAATACCAACTTTTGGTAAGAACGTAGCAAACAACCTGTAGGCTGGTGAGCGAATACCAAAGTTTGGGAAGAACATAATAAACACCCTGTATACTTGTCAGTGAATACCTACGTTTGGCAACAACATACCGTCTCCATTCTTATTTGAGGTACCTTCTGAGCAGTTTGCTCAGCAACTTCGAGCATTTTTCAGCTATAGCACAATGGGTGTCCGTGTTTTAAACGGTAGAAATGAAGATTTGTTCAGTGTGTATAATTTATATGCCAATTTTACAGGGTCATTATTTTATCTGACAAATATTGGTTGCCACTTCTTGTACACTTAAACGACCGCCCACAAGCGCGACGAAGTAAAAGGGGGAAGGCAAAACAAGAACACTGCAAGTCCAGGATAATAGAAAACAAATACGCGGCCTACAACAAACATAATTGATCACACAAACAATAGTGAACATGATTGGATAATTGTCACAAATAAGATTTATTTTACAATGACAGTTGATGTAATTAGTTATATCTGAACGAAATGCTGAACACGTGTCAAAGCGCGTGAGTGGCTGCCTACCTTCAAAGGATTAACTAATTACCTTGTTTTTATAATCGCACACCAGACCAATATGGAAAGGGCTAAATTTAGGGGGCTCCCACCCCAGTCATTAGTCTCAACTTCAATAATTAAGCCTCTGCACTACAATTACATATTTTGGTCAGCTTCATCGCAGAGTCATAACAAGTGCAGTGCAGTCTTGGTCCACTCAAACACTGGGGTTGCGGGTTCGAACCCCAGTAATGGTACGGGTGCTTGTTATCCTGTGTAGAAAGATCCGCACAGCAAGGACCTGCCAATTGGCCCCACTTAAACACAGACAACTTTGCCGTCTACTGTGCAAGGCTTCTCAGGCGATATCAATATTGACTTGTACCAGAGAGGCGTCGGGTCTGCACCTCGGACGACACGTCGACAGCTCTGAGTGCAGTTCTTCTTCCCTTTACCAATTTGCTGGGACAGTACCTCAATTCAGGCCACGACCGCTTTCTTCCCAATTCGTTTTCACTATTCTTACCACTCGACGCCATACGCTACAAAGATCATCGTTAAACACACAGTAAATAAAAAAATCTCCCTGGTGTCATGATATATTGAACCGAACTAGGGTTCAAGGTTATTTCATGGGCGTAGCCATTATTTTACTCTCTAAAGCAGAGTGGTAAATATATCTACCACCTGCTTTAATACTGAACAAGTTATAAAATATCCTAGGGCCTAACATTTCTGATACTCTCGCTCTCTTACTGTCCTTATCACCAGTGACACACACTGAATATGTGCGTCACGTTTGATTAGGCCGTCAACTGTTTCTTCGGCCTCTCTGGCTCTGCCTTATTTCTTGCATTTATCTCGTAAACGGCGAGATTCCTGTACTAATATTGAAAAGGCGAGATATCCTATTTCCGACAGTCTACCCTCTCTTCTGCCTCAACTCGTACCTCACAGAGAACACAATCCGTGTCACTACTAAAGACCAATCATGAAGATAGACCATTTCCCTAAACAGCATTAACCAGTTGGTCTTTGTAATCGACAGGATTATGTTTACTGTGAGGTAGAAACTGAATGTTTAATTACATTTGAATAGGTTTTTAGACAGCATATTGTTGTTTTGTGTGGATGTGAAACATTTTCTCATACGAAAGGAAAAACAAAGACTGACTTTGTGGGATGACAGGACGCTGAGAAGAGAGTTTGGATCAGTCATAAAACGACTGAATGATCGGTGAAAATATATGAAGAGGAGCTTCATGACTTTTCCTCTTCATCAAATACTTTTAGGTTAATAAAATTAAGAGTGTAATAACAAAAGGCATGCAGCACGCATGAAATACATAGGAAATCCAACAAAAGCCTCATCGAAGTACCTGAGAGAAAGAGAACAGGCGGACACCTAGGCGTAAGTGATGGGATAATATTAAAATTTACTTAAAGAAATAAAGCATAAGAGTATGGACTGGATTAATCTGGCTCAGGATAGGGACCAGTGGCAGGCTGTTGTCAGCACGGTGATGAAACTTTGTGTTGCATAAAAGGCGAGTAAATCCTTGAAGAGCTTAACAACTGTTAGATTTTCTAAAATATCTCTGTTTTATACAGTCAATCAGTGGCTGCTATTGTAGTTTGTAATATAAAGCAGAACATAGCTTACGCTATATACCAGACTTCACTAAGCTATATACCAGACTTCACTAAGCTATATACCAGACTTCACTAAGCTATATACCAGACTTCACTAAGCTATATACCAGACTTCACTAAGCTATATACCACACTGCACTAAGCTATATACCAGACTTCACTAAGCTATATACCAGACTTCACTAAGCTATATACCACACTGCACTAAGCTATATACCAGACTTCACCTACTCCACATAATGCCATTTTCCAATACTTTCTCTGCAGTCTCCCTCGATAAAAATAAAGTAAAAATAATCCGTCCTTCAATAACTGAGGTCCAGGTGCAAAATCTCAAGCAGCAATATTCTCTAATACGTAACGTGACAGGGCGGGTTGTCTAATCCGTGAATAATAATAAGAGTATAATACACTTCTGGAAAAATCCTTGCTTAGCACTCTAAAGCATGAAAAGAATGTTTTTACTTCCACGAAAGGGAATTGCTTTGTTTGAAGTTTCCCAATATTCGCCCATTTGTCCTTCCGATAAGAGTAGCGTGTAGATAAGATGAGTATGGAGCACTGATGGGATGATACTGACAGGGGAAAACCGAAATACAGCAGAGGAAAAAAATTGAGGATTTGGGCTAAATTTTGTAGTTGCAAGGCAGGAATTTTTATAAAGTCAAAAGCTCTGCGAATTTGGCTGAAATTTTGAAGTTAATTTTCGCAGAAATGCATGAGACGGATGCAGTGCAACGTAACATTTGCTCGAGGACCGAGGAAGGATCGGGTTGGCCGATCACTGGACCCTGGGATGCAAGACTAAGAATAACCTGAATTATATATAAAGACCCAGTCCGTACCGCGCAGTAAACACACTCCGTCTCAGTTATACAAACCAGTCAGTTAATGTTGTACAGTGAAATAATCGCTGTTTGTTCTGAGATCCACACAAAACACATAAATACAGTCCGTACCGCGCAGTAAACACACTCCGTCTCAGTTATACAAACCAGTCAGTTAATGCTGTACAGTGAAATAATCGCTGTTTGTTCTGAGATCCACACAAAACACATAAATACAGTCCGTACCGCGCAGTAACACACCCCTACAACTCATCGTTCTTCTAGTTATTACAAAAATCCAGTTATCCATCAGTTAATGTTGTACAGTGAAATAATCGCTGTTTGTTCTGAGATCCACACAAAACACATAAATACAGTCCGTACCGCGCAGTAAACACACTCCGTCTCAGTTATACAAACCAATCAGTTAATGTGTACAGTGAAATAATCGCTGTTTGTTCTGAGATCCACACAAAACACATAAATACAGTCCGTACCGCGCAGTAAACACACTCCGTCTCAGTTATACAAACCAATCAGTTAATGTTGTACAGTGAAATAATCGCTGTTTGTTCTGAGATCCACACAAAACACATAAATACAGTCCGTACCGCGCAGTAAACACACTCCGTCTCAGTTATACAAACCATCAGTTAATGTTGTACAGTGAAATAATCGCTGTTTGTTCTGAGATCCACACAAAACACATAAATACAGTCCGTACCGCGCAGTAAACACACTCCGTCTCAGTTATACAAACCAGTCAGTTAATGCTGTACAGTGAAATAATCGCTGTTTGTTCTGAGATCCACACAAAACACATAAATACAGTCCGTACCGCGCAGTAAACACACTCCGTCTCAGTTATACAAACCAGTCAGTTAATGTGTACAGTGAAATAATCGCTGTTTGTTCTGAGATCCACACAAAACACATAAATACACTGTGTGGGCAGAACGTAGAATTGCTGAATGTTAAACATGGTGGTACATATAGTAACCACTGGGCTTTACAGGGTAAAATATTTTGAGAGGGTGAGGGAGGTCGTTCAATTTATGCAAAACCGTGTCCGCCTGGTTCTAGTCTAGTGTAGAAGAAGAAAAATTAAAAAAAATATTGGAAGGAAGAAAGAAAGCGGTGACGGGGCAGTAAAGGCATTACATTTATTAAGAGGAACAGTGTTTAATGACTCCGAATGTTTGCGTGCATTGTCCGCTCGTTCTTCTGGTATATCTAGATTGGAGGCAAGGCAAAGTGTTGACAAGTGAAGAAGGTACAAAGTAATGAAAGTGAGTATGCGGGAAGTCTCTTCCTCTCTGCGAAACGTGTCTGCTTTGATACGCGCGGCGCGAACCGCATAGTAAGCACGTCTCGCCACTAATAAAGCACGCGGGTGGACGGATAATTAAATTCTTTATCGCAGTGTCATGACAAAGTATCCATCAGTTGCGGACATCGTAACATATTACATGCAGTCTTCCTGTACATTCATCACTTGGCATCAGCTCTTTCTTATTAACAGACAATATTCTTTCCAGCAGGTTGACCCGTGAAATTTCGCTGAATTTTCTAATACACGAAACAAAGTGTTATTCTGACAACTTA